>JAAFCF010006680.1:12781900-12989860 GCA_013389785.1 Helicorthomorpha holstii | reverse complement strand
CTGGAATGGGCGGTCCTCCACCACCACCACCTCCAATGCCTGGAATGGGCGGTCCTCCGCCACCACCTCCCATGCCTGGAATGGGCGGTCCTCCACCGCCACCTCCCATGCCTGGAATGGGTGGGCCTCCACCGCCACCTCCAATGCCTGGAATGGGCGGTCCGCCACCGAAGCCTGAAATGGGCCAGCAAGTTGGAGCCAGAACAAATGGAGGACCAGCACCATTTCCCCCTCCACCTCCAGGTGGTTGGGGTTACGAACCTCGTAAGTGATGAAATATAGTAACTATTTTTACTAAAAAAATTAAACCTTAATGTACTAATACTCTTAACAAAAAATATTTGTCAGAATTGCGGAAACCTCCTATAAGCCCTAAAGTACCCATGAAGCCTCTTTATTGGACAAGGATTCAAATAATTAACCACCCAACAACTAATGAAAATGAAAGGTATTTTAAAATTAGTTCCATAACAGTTTTTTATTGCTTTGAATTGAAAATTTAGTGGTGACGTATGTGTAGAAGTAACTTTAGTGATTTCTTATACTGTATTAATGATTCAAAGTAATTTGATTTTCAAGAAATTTCGTTAGTGTTTGACTACATATACAACTTAATTGTTTATTTCATAAATATACATCTGGTGTAGTTTGAAAGCTGGAAGTCTTAGCATATCATTATTGGATTTAACTTACTATTTCTTAAAATAGAAAAGACAGCATCTGGGAAAAAGTGGAAGAATTACAAATGGACAATATGACTGATTTCATAGATTTATTTGCTCGTCAAGTAATTGAAAAGAAAGTAGCAGCTAAAGCCAAAGTGCAAAAGACCTCAAAAGTTGAAGTAAACAAATGCGTACATTTGCATAAATTTAATAAGTTATAGTGTGTGGTCTATTATTTGAATGTAGCCAGCTAAGCTATTAGATAGCAAAAGGGCTCAAATGGTAGGAATTCTTGTCTCTAGTCATCACTTGGAAATTGCAGACGTCGAAAATGGTGAGATTATCCGCAACTTTAGTATACAAAAAACTAATAATTTTTTTAAAATTCATTTAAAAATTTCAATATGCATTTGAAACGTATAATTTATGGTCTTAGGTTTTAAGTTTGTAAATTTTTTTTAGCTGTTTACAATTTTGATACGTCTGTTCTGGACTTAGATTCTTTACAAGCAATTTACGAAGTGGTGAGTATTGTTGATAAAATCTTTCCGAACTCAAGTGTCTTTATTGTTTTGTTTATAACTAAGAGGGCGACTGACGATGAGCTAAAACAAATTTCAAGTCACCTTAGTTCAAACCCAGAAGTTCCATTGGATCGACCTGAACAGTTAGTATTTTTTCTGAAACTGTAATAGATTGTGTACAGGTTCAATACTGATATTTTAATATTTTAAAGATTTTTGTACGAGTTGTCACAGATTCCGAATTTTGCGGATAGAATTGCCTGCTTTACTTTTCAGTCAAGTTTTCATGAAAGCATTACAGCTTTAGAAAATAAGCTCAATAATATGCAAATGACCTGTGAAGTAAGTGCTGTTAATATTTTAAACTGCAATTGCTTGTTAAGATTATAATTAAAATTTTTAACAGGTTCTGATGAAAAGTGATGAAGTTAAAAATGTTCTTGGGTTAGTTTTGACTTTAGGAAACTACATGAACGGCGGTACATTATGGTGATGAAATATTACTCATAGATTGAAATTTAATTTGTAATTTGTTTTATCTAGGTAATCGCCAGAGAGGTCAAGCCGATGGATTTGGTCTAGAAATTCTTTCGAAATTAAAAGACGTCAAAAGCAAGGTTTTAATTACGATTTTTAGTGTTTTCTAAATTTCTTTAATAATTACTATTATAATAATACTCAGGACAGTTCATTAACGTTGCTGCATTACATTGTAAAAGTATACGTGAGAAAGTTTGATGATGTTAGTATTGCATTAAATATATTCACATTTTGATAACCGATACTAATGTCATTTTATTAATTTTAGAATGCTGGAACTGAGAAAGCTAAACTCCCAGTCCCTGAACCAAGTGATTTAGATAAAGCAGCTTCAGTCAAGTTTGATGACATTCAAGCAGATCTGAAAAAGCTTAGTCAAGAACTGAATGGTATTAAAGTTTAAATATATAATAGTATTTGAATTGTTAAAAGTAATAGCAATCACTTTACATGCATTCAGATTGTGAGACACGAGTAGCTAGAGTAATTGAAGTATCCGATACTGAGCATTTGCAACCTTTTAAATCTAACATGGAAGAATTTATTAATAAAGGTGGGTTGATAGGCATTGTTGGCAAAATCAAAATCATGTTTTTATTTAAAATCTTACATAGGCAGTGTTGAGTTGAAAGAGCAAGAAGAAACTCTTAAAAGCTGTATCAGCGTGTAATTGTTATAACTATACTTTTTTCATTAGTTCTCATTATTCAATAAATCTAAAATCTTTTCCAAATTTAGTTTCGAGAAACTTACTAAAGTTTATCAGTGGAATCCAAAACCAGGAGACGAATTTCAACCCAAATGCTTCTTTGCAGCATGGACGACATTTTGTGTTGATTTTAAAGATGCGTGGAAGAAAGAGCAACAAAAAGTTTTAAAAGAAAAGTATTTAAAAACGACATTGAGATTTTAAAAAGTCGACAAGTGATTTAATTCATGTTTTACAATATAGAATGGAGAGTCTGCAAAAGAAAGTTAAAAATAAAAATGATATTAAAACAGCGCCAAAAGAGAAAAGAGGATTAGTAAGTATAGATTTTAATATCAATGAGAAACTGCAACGAATAATTAATTGCTTATTAACACTTAATCATCCGACCGCCCGACTCAGGGACCGGATTTTTATGATTATATAACTAAGTCACATGACATCACGTCACTTTTATGTCTTTTTTAACTTCGATTTACAAGCTATAATCAAGTTAATGTAAAATGACGTAATGTTTTGCTGCTACTCGTAAACATAAAATTATAGAATTCGGCAGTGAGAACTAATTTACATTTCTGAATAAGAATGTCCTAAGTAATCATTAGTATTGTGCATTTTTAGCTATAAGTTGTATTAATATGATCGAAATGACTCGTCATTATTCATCATTATTAATGAAATATCATTCATTATAGAAATGGAGGCTTGGTAAGAAAAATACTTAGATGAATACGCTTAAACGAAGAAATGGTTTTGACCCATTTGGCGAATTGGATAAGTGAGCCTTTCATAGCGATTAGTTTTAATTTATACTAAAGTACTAACGAGAAGTATAAAATAGTTGTATATAAATGTCATTTAAACGGTTCGGTTTTTTTTTTTTTTGATGATTATTATACAGTTGACGAATTACCCTGATTTCTATCTTGTTAGAAGTTGAGGGTAATTAAGTGATCATTTGTTAATTGATGCACGAGAAATTATTTTTGTAAATTAGAAATTTATATGAAAATTTATAATTAAAGTTTTTATTACAACATTTAGTTTGTAATAGTCCGACAAACTACAGTATAACCGAAACAAACTTATCAGTATGATTAAAACAGCGCTTTCATTTTAATTATAGTGCCAGTACAGTACATTAAACTGAGAAAAATGACCAAAAAAACCCTTATTTAAGATTCTCAGGTTGGCAAATGGCTAAAATATTGGTTTCTGAACAATAGACGATTGAGTTATGCACAGTTTGTAGACATACATATTGAAACATTTTACAAGTAATACCGGTGCAAGGATTGTAATCTATTAATAACTTTAGGAATTAACTCGGTTAAACGCAAATTATTATGCAACTATTGTACTTTTACTGTATACAAAACCAAGGCAAATTAACATTGATATAGACTACACTTTCACTAACTAAAAAAAAAAAGTAAACTAAATGTTAAATACATACGTTCACTGAAAAAGCTTTTAAAACCATGATTTGCTATTACAGTATTTGTAGAACTCTTATATTATTTATTCCCATTTCGTAAATGGTCCAGTAATTTGTTCATTTGAATTTGGGGCAGTTTTTCATAACAAGTCACGAATGACCTTCAAAATCTGTGGGGAAGTTTCAAAAAAGAAACGTGTGGCTTACCATAAACTTTGCCTTGATCTTCCTTCACTGACCTGGCGATATTATAACTCAAAGGGAAAGCATTTTAATGAGTTGTGGAATTCATGTAAAGTACACTACACAGCAGTTGTATTTTAATCAAATTTAATCGTGTAAATATTTGTCATTCTTACTGTTTAATAAATCGCGTCAGTTACATGGTGTCCATAGCAATTAAATGTTCAAGGGTTCTCATTCCTGCTACCAGGGTCGTCAACATTCGTTGGAGGAAAGAGGCTGCTTCTGCGATCAAGGTTTTCATCAAATTTGTACTCTCACATATTATTGTTATTTAGAGCATCAATTTACTAATTTTTTATATCGGCTTTTAGGTATTGTATGGTCAAGTTATTGGTAAAAGAATTGATATTATTGGCAGAAACGCGTGGTTTGTTTTTTTAATAGAAGACGCCGCTAGGGGTGACGATTACAGTATTATTTTATTAAGTTTGTTACGTGTAACATAAACGCTGTGTCACGCTTTTTTGGTGTCAAATATTTCTTTTCTTTCATCATTTGAGAGCTGAAATCTGACATCGCAACTGCTGATTTCTTTTATAAACAGATATACAGTCAAAAAGGATTTAGTTCCACTACTTTTGGGGTAATTAATAGCAAAAATAGTGACGGATTAGTCAAATCTGCAACTGCAAACATGTCACAACCGCAGCCAATAACCGGCACTCAACTGTCACAATTTGTCATTCACAATGATCATCTTGTTGCGGCTTTAGATTGTGAACAAGCCTTTAATGGGTTAACTAATCAAGAAAAACTTTATGCACATTATTTGTCATTGGCTTCTTGGCATGGCGGCTTAATCGTCTTGCTACAGGTTGTACAACACCTTTATAATTGCAATCAAAGATCTGTCTAATAATTTTCTCATTATAGACGTCACCAGAGTCTCCAGTGATTTACGTTTTGTTAAGGAAATTGTATTCGCAAGATATTGCAGAACTTAAAGAGATTGCTTTACAAAAGTGTGGATTTCAAGATGCGGAATTTCAAGTAATTTATTACTGTCTAAAGGATTTTTATTGGGCATGAAACTGTACTTTGTCAAAAGCAAACATTACAGTGATTAGCATAAAATTAATTTAGTGTTTTTTATTAGAAAATCTTTATTTGAGGAATCTGTTATAAGTTGTATTAAGGAATATTGCGTAACTAAACTATAGTTTCATTTAATATTCTCACACCAGTTTGTTTTTATGTCTCATTTTTATGTCAAATACTGAATATATTTCAATGTCACTCAGGTATTATCTTGTATTAATAATTGTGTGTATCTGTTTTAGGCCGTTTTGGTGTATTCATCTGCCATTTTTACTAATATGGGAAACTATAGAGGATTTGGTGATACCAAATTTGTGCCCAATCTTCCAAAGGTTAACTGAAAGCACATATTTACAATAAAGCTACAGTTGTTACATTCATTAATTACATTTTAGGAAAAATTTGAAGCCTTGTTAAGGAACTGTGCTTGTTATCAGCGGGAACCAGAATTAATTGAAAAATTATGGAAGTCTTGTTCAGAAGCGATGTTTTTAGCTACAACCAAGAATAAGCAGTTAGGATTTAACGACACGGTAGTTTATGTTTAATATCAGTACATTCTTTGAATCGTTATACTTACATCATTTATTTATTGTTTGTATTAGGGAGTTACTACTTATTTTTCTGCTAATTGCACGAAAGACGATGCAGAATTCATAAAAGAATTTATGACATTGAACGACATTGGCGCATACAATTCACGTCTGTTTAAAACAACTGACGAAAAACTGGGAAAGGTTTATGAAATTCGGCTGGCATCGGTTTACTCTAATGGTAAGCATTTAGGTTTAATATAAAACAATATGCCTTCAATGATAATTAAAAAATACTTATTTTAACAGAGGACGAAAGAGAACGAGAAGGTTTAGGAATGTTTCATTTTAAAGACTCTGTTGTTCATGTCACTCGTGGTGATTACAGTAAATTAATGCAACTTCTTGTGGAAAACTTGCAGGAAGCAATTGTAAGATTAGTTGGTGATGCGATTATTTTGTAATGGTGTCTTCTTTAATTTTCTCTTTTGCATAGAAATATGCTAGCAACGATATTGAAGTCCAAATGGTGAAAGAGTACATTAAGAGTTTTACTAATGGATCTCTAAAGCATCATAAAAATGGCTCCCGATTATGGATTAAGGATAAGGGTCCAGTTGTTGAAACGTATGGTTTAATTTCAGTGTGTAGTTTATGATTAAAATCCCAAAACGCTTTATTTTAAAGGTATATTGGATTTATTGAATCTTATCGAGATCCAGCTGGCCAGAGAGGCGAATTCGAAGGATTTGTTGCGGTAGTTAATAAAGCAATGAGTGTTAAATTTGGAAAGCTTGTAGAAAATGCCGAATTGTTTTTGCCACTTTTGCCTTGGCCTGCAGCATTTGAAAAAGACAAATTTTTACGACCTGATTTTACGTCTTTGGATGTAATTACATTCTCGGGCAGTGGTATCCCAGCTGGAATTAATATTCCAAATTGTAAGAACTATTATTACAGATATATTGTATTAAATGCTATACTTACATGTTGTTGAATCTAATTTAGATGACGAAATTCGTCAGTTTGAAGGATTTAAAAATGTTTCATTAGGAAATGTCATTCCTGCCAGTTATAGCCAAAGTGTGTTGACGTTTCTTTCAAAAAGTGACCAGGTTGGAATTGGCAACGTTTTAAGTTGTTTTCTAGAAGTTAGTAACAAATACAGTTGATTTATAGGAACTGTTGGTGAAATATCGAGTGGCTTCATTCGAAGTTCAAGTGGGTTTGCATGAATTGCTGGGTCATGGAAGTGGAAAATTATTTGTTAAGGATAAAGACGGAGTTTTAAATGTTGATCCTGAAACCATAAATCCCGAAACAGAAACAAAAGTAATATTTTATAAAACCTTTTGAACAACTAATTTAATATGCGTTGCATTTTATTCAGATAAGCAGCTTTTATGATAATGGTGAAACTTACGATTCAAAGTTTTCAAGTTTAGGAAGTCCTTATGAAGAATGTCGAGCTGAAAGCGTTGGCATTTATTTGTCATTAAATTCAGATATTTTAAAGTAAAATGATTAAATTTATATATTATATTTATACAAAACGTAATCTAGTTATAATTGTTTTGTAGAATTTTTGGATTTGAAGGCTCTGCAGCTGATGATGTGGTTTTTGTTAATTGGTTAGCTCTTCTCTGGACTGGTTTGAGAGGTTTAGAAATGTACCAACCCGATCACAAAATTTGGGGCCAAGTAATTGAATTTTATAGTCGATACTTACTAGTGTGCTGTTTTAAAATGTTTTTTAATTACTAGGCACATTCTCAAGCGAGATTTGTGATACTTCGAGTTTTATTAGAAGCTGGTGAAGGACTGGTTTCAGTTAGTCAACTAGTTGGCACTGATGGTAATCCTGATCTTCTTTTGACTTTGGATAGAAATAAAATTGCAACAGTTGGCAAACAGGCCATTGGAAACTTTCTGAGAAAATTACAAGTATAGTTTTATAAATCGTTAAACATTTTTGTAAATGTAAAGTGTTTTAATTTTTAAATTCCAAAAAAAAAAAAAATGTCCTAGGTTTACAAATCAACGGGTGATATCGATAATGCTACGAAACTATTTGCAAAATATTCCCGCGTGGAACCTGAAGGAGATGGCGATATTCCATTTGATGAATATCGTCAAATTGTTGTAGCCCGAAGACAACCTCGAAAAATGTTCGTACAGGTCAACACTAAGTTGGAAGGTTAGTTTTAACATTTTTCTGCAATTATTTCAAGTGCTTAACGATTAATTGTATTAATAGATGGTAGTGTGAAACTAATTAATTATCCAGCTACTCATGAAGGTGTAATTGCCTCTTTTATGGAACGTTTTACGAATTCTAGTATTGATTCCACACTGATTGAATTGACCGAAAAAGATCGCAAACATTTCGAAGCATGATTTTATTAAACATTTTAGTTTTAATTCGATGTTACTAAAACATTTGATAATCGAATCGGTAATTTTGATATCATTATTGTTGGATAGTCAATTTTTTTGTGTGTGCTGTTACAATCGTGATTATGTAATTGAAATCGCAGCAGCACATGCACAGTATCATGACACGTTTGAATTTAATTTCGTATACTTCAGAATATCTTGAGATTTTTTGACTACAATCGATAGGGTTTCGATTTGGTACAAACAAAAATTTGTACAATTTCTATATTTGGAGCATTCCAATGCGTAATTGCTGTAAATCAGTGCTGATTACTGAATCACTTGTGTTTTACAAATTTACACTATTTTTCTTCATTATCCATAATTTAAAATCTTTCATAATATTACAAATATTGAATAATTTGATAAAGAAAACTGATACTGATTACCGTATTCATAACTGCAAGAGAAAAAATAAAACATTTTATAAAGGAAAATTTCGAAATACTGTTTGAGATATATCTACGAAATAAAAGCAATTGTAGCAACAGAAACTAAAGCTTTGGTTGAATTTTTATTCTGGTCTAACATTAAATCGCATTGAAATTGGTTTATGTAAATTATTCGAAGGCCAGAAAATCTACGAATAGTCTAAATTGTTAATTTAGTGCACTACAGGTATTTCTAAGATTTAGATACTGTGTATCTAGCTAAATGAATTTAAAGAACCGGTACTGGAATTACGTGTTTTTTCCCCCAACATTTTTTTATGCTATCCTGCTAGGCGGGAAAATGGCTATGACGTCACCATCGCCTGTTGTTAACGGGCGTACTAATAAATGGCGCGAAAACGAAATTTGTAGAGTTCGTTAGATTTCACAACAACTGTACTTTGACAAACTGTCGATTAGTTGTAATGGTTTTAACCAGCGTTACTCGCGACGAAATATGTGATGGATTTAGTGAATTGGGTATCAACATAAGCAGCAAAAATGTAATTGATAAACGTAAGTCAAATCTTTATTTAAAATACATATTAAATTGATTAAACGTCGAGAGTTGCCCCATAATATTGCAGTGATGGAGATATGTGGGAAATACAACAAAGATGCAGTTTCACTAGCTGACGAATGGTTTGCATTTATTACATCCAAGCAATTGGATAGTAAGCCAACTGAAGAGTCATTGAATATCTTTGAAAGTGACAGGGTAGGACGCAATTTTGCATTTAGCTTTGCAATGCATTTAATATTTGCATGGCAATTTGCAGTTAGCAGATCACCGCAAAGTTGCAAGAACTCCGAAAACGCCTTTATCTACACCTAAAACACGTCAATATAATGCTAATGGCTCGTAAGTGAAGTGGCAAACATTAACTGAAATTTTACTGTATAATTATTTACTTTAAACATTTTAACAGACTTGGAAACGTCGATCAATTGTTAAAAGCATATGGAACGCCTGAAATATTGGTAAGAAAATCTTAAGATTGTAAATATGCCGATTACATTTTTATTATTTAAAAATAAAATTTAAGTTAAGGTAAATTGTTTGATTTTTGTGAAATAAATGTCTGAAATTGGGTGCACATACTAAGTTTAACTATAATTTCTTAAAATTATTTTTCATTTAGGAAAATAGTCATATTGTAAAAAGACAGAAAACTGAAACAAGTCATGCAGTTAGTAAAGAAGACAGTGATGAAGATCAGTTTCCTGAAACTGAATTTTCTAAACGCATTGCAACTCCGTAATATCTTAAATAAATTTATTATAAATTAATGTTTTGCTAACATATATTTAATTTTTTGTTATAGACTGGCTTCGTCACCTGTCTACATTGCTCGATCGAATTCTGGCAATATAATAAATTCTTTTGGAAATGTTGAAATTGACTGGATAAACAGCGAAAGTAGTACTAGTGATAACGCTACATGTCCCATTAGATTTTATGATAACGTTTCATCTTTGACCGATGGTTATAAATATATGTTTGAGAAAAAGCGATCAACATCATTAGTTATCAATTCAAAAATTGAGTTTATGGAAGATTTATATAAAGAATCGATGAATGTTGACGATTTTGCCAATGTGGCAGTTCTTTCAACGGTAGCATATTGAAATTTCAACTAGGATTTATAGTCTTGACAATTAGAATCGATTTATTTTGATAAAAATAGGAAGAAATGGATATTGTTGGCCAGATCTGTTGCGATGGAAATGGACGTTTAAATCCGAATTCAGTATTAATTGAAGGCTCTTTCCGAACAAGTTCTGGCAAAATTGCAACTTTAGATTTAAAGAAGATGGCATCATTTTCATTTTTTCCCGGACAGGTAAATAGCTTATCATTCAATTACTTTTAAAATTGCGACTTTTTTTTATTTTTGTTGTAATACAAAATCACGATAAATGAAAATATTATAATCAGATTGCAGCCGTAAAGGCAATGAATGGTGGCGGACAGAGATGGGTTGTGAGTCAAATTTACCAAATTCCATTTCCTCCATTACCTCAAACGGAATTCAAATTTATTGAAAGACAAGGTATAACGAGTTTAAATAAATATTTGAAGAGTGGTTGATTAATAAATTAATTTATAGAGAATCGCAGTTTTATCATTGCGTCGGGGCCCTATACAACACTTGATTCGCTGTCTTATAAACCTTTAGAAGATCTGCTTAAAAAAGTGACAGAAATTAAGCCAACTTTTTGCATTCTGGTGAATATTTATTGTACTTATCCATTAACTTTATATTTGCTACTATTAACTCGTTACTTCGTGTATAGATTGGTCCGTTTGTTGATACTAAACGCATGGGCTCAGAGGTAAAACAAATTAATATTTTTAATTAGCAATTTTTTTATTTTAAATAAAAACTTTATAGGAAGATAAATGTGAGGTGACTTACGAAGATCTATTTGAAAAATGCATGGAAATGGTATCCAGCGTTTCAAATAAGTACGAATTTTAGATATTTTATTTACTCAAATTTTTAGACAATTTTTTTTCCAGTTTAAATACGCAGTTTGTGATTGTATCTTCTAGTAATGATGCTCATCATGACTGCATTTATCCCACTGCACCATTTACTTATGAAAATAAAAAAGTAATCAGTACAGGTTTATCTGTAGAAAAAAAAACTTTGATTTAATTGTGTTTTATCTGTTTAGAATGTTAAATTTGTTTCTGATCCAAGCTTGTTAGAATTTGATGGCATTGTATTGGGCATAACCGCAACCGATGTTTTGTTTCATTTGGGAAAAGAAGAAATGACTTAGTAAGTATTATTAATATAAAACACAGTATTTATACTTTAGTTCATTCTACATTTTATTAATTAGTCCCTCAGGAACTCCAGATCGAATTGGACGTTTAGCTTCTCATTTGCTGTTGCAAAGAAGGTTTGTTAATATCAGAATCAACAAAAGTTCGTTCAGACTTAAAAACATTTACTGTTTAATTTAGCTTTTATCCATTGTATCCACCCTCCGAGAGCGTAAATCTTAGTATGCCTCAACTTCAAATTCATGGTCGTTTGTCAGTTACACCGCACCTACTGATTTTACCATCCGATTTAAGTTCATTTATAAAGGTAAATCATTGAGTCGTATTTGTAAAATAAATATATAAAAAATTATCGCAATCAATCTTAAGGATATAAATGGTTGTTGCTGTATAAATCCTCGACGTTTAACGTGTGGAAATGATGGAGGAACCTATGCTCATGTAGTAATTTCATCTAATCCAATCGACCCCAGCAGTTCCTTAATACCAAATATATCGGCGAAAGTGGTAAATATATAAAAAGATTGTCTTTTTGTTAAATATCTTCATATCTTTTTTTTTCACTTTGTATAACCAATTTATTCTAAATATGGTTTGTGTAAAGCTTTGACTTTGACAAGCAAACCATAGATCAGCTTTACATGATCTCGTATCCCTTTGCGTATAATAATACCTATCCCATTACATAGTACGTGATCAAACAGCAAAGTAATAGGATTTCAATGAAATTGTTAAATTCCAATACGGTATAATTTACTTTTAAAATCTTATCAAATTTGTTGTATAGAGTCACGTACTATTATATACGGTACTGTATTTGTTGTAATTATTGTCTGTCCTGTCTTCTGTACATGTAAAAGTATATTGCATATGTGTATTTAGTAACGTAAACCGTTTTTGTAAATTAATAAGGATGTATTGTACTGTATAATTTTGGTTTTATTGCCGATCAATTTACGTTGTATACATAGAATTGAGTGTTGGCAGTTTTTGTTCCTTAGCATTTTTATTTACACAAAACCTGGCGTACAATTTTACAAACAAAAGGAATGCTTTGATTTATGTCGTTTCAAGGCACTGTGGGATGTGGTCATTTGTAATTTAAAAAAAAATAATCGGATCAGTTTTAATAAGTAAAAGAAAAATAACACTTTGAACTTTATTCTTTGGCATCTCCAATGCCGTCAGCGTTAATAGCAAATACCGCTTCTGCTTCTGGCAGGCAAGGAGAATCGTAGATTTTGCATATTCTTGTTTCTCCTCTACCTTTGCGAAGATACAACCTGAATGTGTCAAAATGTTTAAATCGAGTCCACAACATTATTTTAACGGAAGGTACCGTACCTTGTAGTTGAAGCATGAGCGATTATATTTCCACCAATTGGTTTTTTCGGGTCTGCAGCAAACATAGCTGAACCATCCACTTGGGCAACCACCTGATTGCTAATTACAACCGCGACACCAAACTAAAAAAAACCGTTCTAGATTTATAAAGTGAACAAACATAATTGACTTTTATTACAAACCTCATCCGCTAGCCTTAATAACATGCGGAGAAATCTTGCTAAATGCATTTGCCTGGCGGATAGTTCTCCTCTTCCAGAATAATCAGTTCTGTATAAAGCAGTTGCACTGTCAACTACTAAAAGTGCATATCTAAAATTTCATATAATTAATATTGTATTGAAATGAAAGATGTTTTAATTATTATATACTATACCTAGACTCTGCCATCATTGCAGAAGCCTGAATTAGTAATGTTAGCTGATGATCCGTGTTATAAGCTCGAGCATATGCTACGTTATCTAATACATCACTACCAGACAAGCCATACCTTAGTTAAACAAAATTGAAAATTAGTTAATGCTGAATTTGTCAATATCCTTTCATAAATATTCGTTTAATACACACCTTTCAGCTACAGCTAGTAACCTTTCTGGTCTGAAAGTTCCTTCCGTATCGATATATAAACATTTTCCTTCTCCTCCACCCATGTCAATTGGTAACTGACAAGTGACAGCTAACGTGTGACAAATTTGAGTTTTACCAGTACGAAATTCTCCAAATATCTCCGTGATAGAGCCGGTCTCCACACCACCTAAGTTATATTAAGATTCGATTTATAATTTACTTCTAATATTGATTTTATTTGTAAACAAACCTCCTAATAGCTTATCTAGCTCTTTAGAACCAGTTGTCACTTGAATAATTTCGGCTCTTTTTTGATGAAATTCAGTGGCAGTTGTAAAACCCATAGGAACTAATTTTGAAGCTTCTAATACAATCTTATCTGCTTTCGCTTCACTAATTCCTTTAATAGTTAATAACTGTTTTTTTGGCGCATAAGCCACGGATTCAACTGTATGAAAACCATTTTCTTCTAGTTTTTTTACATCAGCAGCTGAAATTCCATATTGCTACAAAAAAAAGACAAGTTAAACCATATAACCAACTTGGCAATTAAGTAGACATGTGTTTAGTGTACTCGCCTCTAATTTCTTCACTAACTGTGGACCAAAATTTTCAAGATCTTCGTCTTGTTCCACTCTTTCTTCTTGCGCTGATGCCATTTATCTTATTTACCTTAAAATATGTCACTAAAATTGATTCTCAAAATTTGTAGTTGTACAATCTTGTTTAAACTCGAAACAACTGTTTGCAGAATGGCGCCAAACTATTAGGTTCTTTCCAAATGATTAAATCGTGACGTGTATACTGTTACAAAAGAATTTGCTATCAAGCGGTTAATAATACTTGCATGCCAACAAATGATTTGCTTGCTTAGCAACTTAGCAGCATGTTTTGAGGGAATTAATAGATAACACCCAGTTTATAATTCTGTCCCACATGCATAATGTTCCATGGTCCATTTACTGTTAATTACATGGGACTACTTATTTGAAGAAATGTTCCCATTCCCATACGACTCTGGGCTTCTTGACGTTCTTATGCATTTGTGCTTAATGTTTATGTTTGAATTGTGCAAAGGGCGAATAGATGCAAGATTGATCCGTGGCAGAAAGTTAATTTACTGCATTTAGCGCCGGTTAAAAAAAGTTAATTAGCTTGTGCTGGTAATTTAAACGATTGTCGTAGTGTAAATATACACATGTAAACTTGTCAATTGCGTACATTCGTGTGGCTGTGGTGACTTTGGGTTATCTAGTGATTTAAGTAGTGTAAGAACATTAATAAGAGTGATCAATATATGTTAGCTTTTATCACTATTTATTTAGTTTAAGTTATTTAACCATTTTTGATATACTATATTACATTATTTCACTACTAAATCTGGATCATTTTGTAGTTTGCCATGCATTCAGTTACTTGCAGTGTCTTGCAACAGTGTACAGCATTTATGGAAAGGCAACGATGGAAAATGGAGGACATATTTACAATCCAAATCAAATGGTATATTAATAAAACTTATTGGTGCAATTGACCTTTCCATCGTCATTTAGTGTGGTTGATTAATTTTGATAAAAATGTTGTAATGTGGAAGACGTGACAGTTTATGTGGCAGTGCTGATGGTTTTATGGATACATTGGATTGATTGTTGTCTGTTTCAAAATGTTGGCGCTAAGTGAGATATTTTCTGGGCTTAATTTCTTCAACTTTATGGACCGATTTCTCAACGAAGAAAGGACGGAAGAAATTTGTGCCGAATTAGGATTGATTGGCCAAAAACCACGCGAAAATTATCAACCTTTATGTCCATTGTGCAACACAAAGTTAAGGTATGAGCCCAAAAAAAGCACTGTTCTTGGTTGGGTCTATCGCTGCACTTCAAGTACTTGTAGAAAAACATTTAGCCCGTCGAAAAATACCTGGTTTCAAGGCTCACATTTAGGTCTTTTAAACGTAATCAAAGTAACATTTGCATTTGTTGAACAATTGCCATTCAGTCTAGCAGAAAGGCATTTAGGAATGTCGATTAATACAATCGTTGATTGGTATCGTTATTCCAGAGAAGTTTGTGATGTGGCGTTACAAAATTCAGCAGAAAAAATCGGTGGACCTTATTTACACGTTCAGTTAGATGAAGCCCATCTAGCCAAAAAAAAACAAGGAAAACAAATACCTAATGATGTGAAGAGATTTTACGTTTTTAGTGGCAAATGTGTTGAAACTGGAGAAATGTTTTTGGTTAGAGTAGAAGATTTAAATCAAAATACTTTATGGACTATAATTAAACAACGTGTTGCTAGTGGATCGGTAATCTATACGGATGGAACATCGGTTTATGATGATATCGAGGGAGAAACAGGACAGAGATTTGGATTGGATTTCTGGGGACATGAAGTGGTAATACGAAAAGAAGGAGCAGCGGTGCCATTTGAAGAAAAGGACATTAGATCTCCTTTAGAACGTGTAAGTTTCAATTTTAATACAAAAACTCAATGCCATTGCAGTTAAAAAAAACTAAAAAAAAGAAACGATTTTATGCAGCACTTTTATTTGATTTCTTGCTATTGAATGTTATGTTTTAGAAGCCTCAGTAAAATCGGGGGTGTTCCAATTTTGATCGGTGAATAGAATACATTTAACTGGAATTTATTTTTAAATTACTATTTATTAACTTAATTGTCAAATTTGGTTTGACGAATTATTTAAAAAAAAAAACCAAAAAGCAATTTAAACCGTTAAGAAATCAAAAGTCAGTAAATACCGTATCGTCATTGTTGTATCCATGTTTTTCAGATTTTAAATTAAAATACAGTATTAATTTTTACAGGTTTCAACAAATTTGGTAGACAGTATGTGGAGAAATCTTAAGCCTTCCATTACGGATAATGATAGTGCCCAATCGGTTGATCTTTACATTTCAAGATTTTGTTATTTTGTAACTTTTTTGAAGAAATTAACACCAGGAGAACGACTTTTTCACTTTCTTATGGATGTTCGCCAAGTTTATCCAGGATCATTTCCACGAGCTAGTTAAACATTATTTACATCAAATAATTTATTAAAGCTAAACTTAGTAATTATAATCGATTTAACGCCAGATAAACATAGTCTGGTTGTAATTTCTTTTATTTACGTACTGGTAATTGAACAGAATGGTATTGTAAAGGCAAAAATTAGTCCTTAAGTAACAGGTTCTGCAAATGATACCATGCCAAATTACAATAATTTTTTTTATTGGATCAAATGCAACGTGTAAATATCTGGCACATTGCGACATTGTCAGAAAATCTCAAATGGCTGTAAATAAGTTGCAATTAAGTAGCCTAGAGGTAATAGCCCAAGGTTAATTTTATATTAATTAAAAGATTCTTAAGCTCATTTAATATTTTGAACTAAAAGTGATTAAATGTTCAACTTGTGTGTTATCACCAATCCAACAATTTTTTCAACATATTTTAATTATAGGTATTTGTTTCGTTTAATAATCAGTCCATTTATTTTAAGGAAGATTGGCTTCGTGTGTTTTATGTACAATTTTTTAATTTTATTTGTATTTTGCTATGATATGCTAATAGTTTAGTGAGTTTGGTTGATAAATGTAGGTTGTGGCTCAGTCCATGAGCTGGGCGCTAGCAAGCCATCATTTCAATTCGGGCCATTTTGAGGCCCTTGGAGTTGTATTTCTGGGCCTAAACTGCCAGTTGGTAACCTTTACCTCAGTCTATTTTTTAATTAACGTGTTTTAAATCTTTTAAGCAACTTAATTCATCTACATTGTTTGAATTATGGTGCTATTACATTTATTAATTTTTTTTTTTATCTTAAATTAGTATGTCGTCGTTTTGAGCTCATTCGGACCTTGTTTTAAGCTCTTACACAGCTTTTCGGATTGTAAGCTACGATTTTAAACCAATATTTAAAAATTTGTGATTTTTTTCTGGTTTTTGAAAAAAGTGAGAAGGCTATTTTATACAGTATACACCATTTGCATTTTTCTCCATAATGTTCAAAATTTAAAGTATGGATTTTATGACTGTTTTAGAAGTGAATTGATGTGAGGATTCCTTTGCTGTTGGAAATTTTGAGTTACCGGTATCTCTAATAATTTTACGAGTTATTCCTATTATTTTAGGCCAGCGTCGTAGTTTTTGACGATTTTGAAGCACTTGGAGTCTGATTTCCGGTCTACAAACATCAGATTCGGTAAGTCCATGTCGGCTTAAGTCGCTGTTTTTTAAATTTTCACTTTGCTGAAGGCCTTTGCCTTCTTCACTTTGTTTTTCTCAAAAATGGCCAAAATTTAACATAATTATGTTTTTTATGATGTAAAACGATGTGAGGATACCAAATCCGTTGGAGTTTTTGAATTGTCTCTAATACTTTAAGAGTTATTCTCGTTTGCTTGGCCATTTTCGGCTATTTTGGCCATTTTGAAGCCCTTGGAGACGGATTTCCGGTCTAAAACCTTCAGATTTGTAAAGTTCAGGTCGGCTTACATATAATATCGCTTTTGTTTTAAATTTCCAACTAACTTTTTATTTTTGTTCAAAAATCTTCATTTTCTAAGTAAGAGGTAGTAAAGCCTTTGCGTGTTATGTTACATTAATTTTCTTGATTGATTTTTATCATTTAATAATATTCACTAATAATACAACATACTAATAAAATACATTTAAATTAATAAATTAGTAGTTATAATAATGGCGATGAATTAAATTCATTGCCATTACATATATTTTTTGTTACAATGTTTTGCTCGCCAGAATAGACTACCTGTTAAAAAGCAAACTTTTTCAACGGCTGGCGGTAGCTACGCGAGATAAGGCGTTTGCCATCTCGTTGTGGGTTTCAGCAGTGTGTCCCCGGTTGGAGATTCCGAGCAGGCAGAAAAATTTTTCCGAGGAAATTAATCCCTGAAAAATTACAAATTAACTGCCTGCTTAGGGGTGCCGTCGAATTATGTATTATGTCGCAGTAATTTAGTATTATGTCGATTAAGACAGGTGCGTAGTACATAGACACTTGCGAAAACACGGGCGCCTCAGCTAAGGGGGTCGGATGCCAGGTGGGCCGACCTACAGGGGGTGAGGAGGAACCCCCGAATTTTGCTGAAACTTTTTAAAATTGGAATTAAAAAATTTTAACAAAAATTACCACAAATTTTACCACCTGCGCTATTTTTCCCCCTCCCCTTATGGGCTTCCGTAGTTTTTTCCTTTTTTTCCCCCTTTGATTTTTTTTTTATTTTTTACCTTTTATTTTTTTCCCTCCGAAATTTTTGAAATTTAAAATTTTATTTTTATTAAAAATGTTAAACTTACAAAATGGCTTCGAAATAAAACGACTTTAAAATAAAACGACCTGAAAATAAAACGACTTGAAATCGATTTGTTTTGTACAAGACAAGTAAAATTTTCTTAATTAATTATTAAGGTACTGTGCAGTGTGAATATTTAATTTTAAATACTCCAACACTGAAATAAATAATTGAACTTGTAGTGAATGACTATATTGTTACAGTTAAGTATAGTGCAATACAGTATTTCAGTGTTAATTGTTTTTATTTTTTTATAATGAATTCAAAGCAAATGTATACTTTATCAATGAAATATGATATGATGTATATAATAACATAAAAAAAAAAATAAAAAAATTTTTTTTTTTTAAGTTTTATAGTAAAGTATATAGTGTGTTATTAAGAGACTAACATTCGTCTTCTCCGGTGTGGCCGAGTTGGTTTAGTCGCCAACTAAAAACAGCGGAACCCTCCTCCCGTCCCATTCCCCTCCCAATGGTTGGTTTAGGTATCTGCTATGGTACCAGGTATATAGGTATGGCATGGACGTCAAGCGCCTTTGAGGCCTTCACACCGCAGGGGGCTTTCTTCGACCCTGGCTCCCTGCAGGGGGTGGGGTGAGGGCCTCAGAGGCGCTGGTGATGAAACCTTCCTTTGGGGTAAGGGGGGCACGGTCGAGGCGTTTTATTATAGTTTTGGAAGGCGTGACGTCACCTTCTTAGTTACGACGGCAGCGCCACCTACATCGAAACGTAACAAGCGCCATCTTGATCAATTACCCAGTTCTACGAGTGGCCCAGCTTCAGGACGGATGTACTTTTTATTTTGTCGTCGTGGAGGATTCTTTTTTTCAATTGGATCTTGAAATTTAAAATTCGTTGTAGTACTTATATTATTTACTGTAGATTTTATTAATAGTATTTGTTTTGGTTTTTCTAGAGGATGGCGGACAGAAGGTCAAGGATTACACTGGATTTAAAAAGGGAAATTGTGAACCATGGTAAACTAGATCGTTTTTGATTTCGATGCTTTTTCAAATGTAGTTATTAGATTGATAGTTTAACTTAGAATCCATAATTTATTTAGTATTCTGGCTTTAAAATGTCGCTTAGTGTGCATGCTTTTATTGAAAACGAAACGAAAATCTTTTCACGTAGCAATTGAACTTTCATCATCGCCCCCCATCCAAATCTTAAATAAGCATTTTTCATAATTTTTATTTAAAACAACATAATTGAAAGCTCTCAACTAATTTAGATATTGATAAATTGAATGGTTAAATGTTAGCGTGATAATTATTTCTTTTGAATTTCTATTGCAACGTATAAGCCATTGTTTTTCAACAGCAAGTGACTTTGAACATCGACCAAAGTTGGCGAAATGTTAAATCACGAACATTTAATTAAGTTTTTCTTGATGACAAATAGTTTGTTTCAATTTGCTGTATTTTTTAAAAAAAGCATATACTTCTTGTAGATGGCCGTTTTTCATAGTCTTTGTTACATGAAGGATTTTGTATGTTGGAGTCTTTATTTGGTGGATCAGTCTGAGAAATGGAATCTACGATCGTTCTTCCATGGAGGGTTTCAAGCACCAAAAAGGTTACTTTTGAAATGTTACTTGTTTGAAAATTTATATAATTATTTCGTGTATTTCAGTCTGCAGCTTCTAAAATTGATTTTGTCTGAATTATTCTGCAGCTCCAAAAACTTCAAGAGGTGAAATTTTCCACGAAAAAGCGCAATCTTTTCTTCGAAATTTAATATCGTTTGTAAATTCGGATATTTCTTGTTTATATTCGTTTCAATTGTAAGCGCTTGTTTTTGTATTTTTTTTTTTTGTTCTTTTGCGATTTGTTTGGTCTTATCGTTGTTGTATTAAAGTTTTTTTCAACATATTTTTGGCCCTTCCAGCACCCGTACTTTTTTCAACAATCATCGCAGCAGGGAGAGTCCCCGCGCACAGATTTTCAATGGCAACCACCTGCGCCAACACTTAGCTATTTTTCCCCCTGCCCTTATGGGCTTCCGTAGTTTTTTCCTTTTTTTCCCCTTGGTTTTTTTTTTCTCCCTTTTTTTTTTTTTTTTTTACCTTTGATTTTTTTCCCTCCGAAATTTTTGAAATTTAAAACTTTATTTTTATTGAAAATGTTAAACTTACAAAATGGTTCCGAAATAAAACGACCTGAAAATAAAACGACCTGAAAATAAAACGACTTGAAAAAAAAACGACCTGAAATCGATTTGTTTTGTACAAGACAAGTAAAATTTCGAAAATAGAAAAGTCATAAACGACTACCCAGTGGTTGAGAAACAGCTGGCTGGGAAATTTCGAAAAAGGGAAAGTCATAAATGACTATCCAATGGTTGGGAAAACAAACTTGACATTCAGAAATGTTAAAAACTACATAAAAACATGAAATTGATACTGCATAATGTTTGCGCTGGCTTATTTACAAAAGAAAAACAATTGACTACAATTAAATAAAAAAATTTAAAAAAAAAAGATTATCAAGGAAGAGAATCGAACCCACAACGTCCTGCAAAATGATTGACTCGCTACTACGCTTGACCAACAGCTACACACGCATTCGAACAACAAAGATCTTGTACCGGTTAAGAGAAAACAAAAATTTGATAGCAAATTTAGCTAAAAAAAAATACAAATCAATTAGCAACAATCATATTCCATAACAAATGAATCAAAGACTTACAACACTTACCTCAAGAAAAGTTGAAAATTGACCATTTCTCTCTTTGAAATAATTTTTCCGTTTATAGCAAATTTAACAACGAATATGTATAATTTTGTACAGCCGGGTAAACAGAAAACTTCATCGATAAAAACCATGCAAGCGAAAATTGAAATTTTTAAAGATAACGACATACAACATGCTCGTAAATTAAGAAAACAACTCCAGACAACTGTTGACAACTTTTAAATGCTGTTCAGTGAACTGAAAAATAAAAGATACCATTATATCACAGCTGTCCAAACAAAACAATTTCTAGAAAAACTTACCAAGAAAAAAAACTTCAATCACAAGCAAAACCAGAAACACTTGGCCAATTTAAATTTTTTGCTGATTTGTTACCGATATGTTTTTCCAAATTTCTGAAAGTGCAAACAAAAATAGTTTCAAACAATTTTACGATGATCAGTTTCACTTTATAATTTAGTCAAAACAAGCCTGGAAATTTCATCTCGGCTAAAACGGTTGATCAATTACATTTAAAACGATTAAATAATCTATTAACAATCCTATGTGCAATTAAAAATGTTAATTACCAATGATCAATTGAACAATGGTGAAACAAGTTAAACCGATCCATCCCAAACAAAATTCCGTTTTCTAAAAAATAAAATGTAATAAAATTGCAAAAATACCAAAGTTTAAAGAAATCAAATGACTTAGCTTTGAAAATAAATCCTTAAAATAAAAATTTGAACCCATCTCTTTGTTCTAGAAATGAACTCTGGACTTTAAATACATAAATCACAGCATTTT
This sequence comes from Helicorthomorpha holstii, assembly GCA_013389785.1. Lineage (NCBI taxonomy): Eukaryota > Metazoa > Arthropoda > Diplopoda > Polydesmida > Paradoxosomatidae > Helicorthomorpha > Helicorthomorpha holstii. The sequence goes on along the minus strand of JAAFCF010006680.1, from coordinate 12,967,790 downwards.
GTTTTTATAAATTAAAAGTTTTATAGTAAAATATTAATATTAAACATATTTCGACAACATGCATTATTTTCAAATATTTCAATGTCAATTTCAAAATTTAAAAGTAAAATGAATTTAATGTCAATGACTCAAAGGACGCCATGCATAGCCTAACAAGTAGAAATTATTGTGTCAAAGTTTATCAAACTCCATCTTCTAATGCCGTAATATTAATTACACAGATATAAAATATAAAGCATTTTTTTACCTAAATAAAATTTCAATCCATTTAAATTTTAAAAACATGGACGATTCACCATGTAAAATATTGGCCTCTTGCAAAATTTCGTCGTTTAGGAAAAAGTCGCTAATGATTAAAAATCTCGCCAATGAAATTAGCTGTTATACAGTATAAAGTACTGCATAATGACAATCATTAATTAGTTGAAACCTTTCACAACTGGCTGGAAAAATACACGACCATTTACGACAATCACTTAACACAAACTAAAATTTGGCCAACAAAAAAAGTGATCCTTGGACCACAGCATTTCATTTTCAACCAATTAAATGACCAGCGACGCTCTGCAATTTAAATGACGTTGCATGAGTAAATAATTTCAAAAGCCAATCAAAACAATGCATTGATATTAAACTTTAATTCAGGATAAATGTCCCCAATACGAGGACATACCTTGCATACTGGCGAGTTTTCCACTGTTACTCTTACTACATTGAACTTTTTGAATTACCCAAACTATCTTAAAACCAGTAATACCGTAAAATACTATACTTTTATCCCAAAATACATACGTATATAAACATAAACATTTTCTAAAAAATAATAAAAGTTTATTATTTTTAGTACAATGTAATGTTTTGTAAATTCTTCAAGAGTGATAGAATCAATAAAATCTAGCATTTTAAGTTATCATAGCTTAGCTACTGTGACCTATCAGTAATCAGTCCAGCGCCATTCAATTTGCACAGTTTCAGTCAATGGAATGATGATTTTTCGTATTTGTAAAACCTACAATTATTTTATTAACATTATTATTTCACCATTAATTCATTTAAGCCATATACCTTCCCCCTTGGATCCCAAATAAATTGTTTTGAACCCAAAACACCGTCAGTTCCTGATATGGCCACTATCCGCGGCTTATAAGCCACTCCCATGATATCAACGCTATCAAAATACGCTGACGACAGCGAATGAGGCAAAATCGGTTTCATTTTCTGACCAGAAACCACCATTTTTTTCTGTCATAAAACAAAGTTAGTTATCAAACTCAACACAAAATAATACTCAACTAACCTCTGAAACTGTAAAGTTGACTAAAATGTATTCATTATTCAAATATGAATCTATTTAACACAATAAAACAATTATTTTAAAAATCTTTCATTACCGTCAAGTTTTTATAAGTGAATTTTACTTTTGGTGACTCCATCATCCCAATATAACATTCCAGTGGCTTTTGATAGATGATTTAAAGCAATGACTAAATGAAAATGATTTTTTCTACTATTAAACGTCGTTGTTCCTGGTGGAATTGTTGGAATGGCATAGCCTCCTCTTAATAATATCAGAATTCTTTCTAATGGAGCTTCCATTACCACCCATTCACCTTTGGACATTAATCGACTTCCCTTTATATAATGTAAATGTAAATAACATTTCAATCTCATATCTATAGTTAAACTTACAGTATGAAATATAAACCAGTATCCTTCAGGCAAATATACATTCATCAATTTAACGGACTGTAAAAGTAATAAAAGCTTGGTAATTCAGTTTCACGTTAATTTCAATTAGATATTAGTACATTAGTTGTCTAATTAATCATATACTGAAAATTGAAAAAGTTCTTTGACGCTCTATTGAATAAAAAAAAGTTTATTATTTAGCATACCTTTTGTAATACTGGAATAAACATTAAAGCTGGTCCCCACATAAACTGATTAGTAATGCTATACGTCTCTCTATCCTTATAAAATCTGCATCAACAAACAATTAAATAAATTAATCTTACTCTACCTGTAGTTTAAAAGAAATAGAGGACATGACATGTATTAAGTCAAAGGATTTCAACAAGAATAGATACAAAACCTGATTCTGAGAAACTAATATTGATTTTTACGAAAGTTTGGCTACTTTTGACCATTTTTTTAGTTTTAATTCTATTAAATGTTTTAAACTTATCCTTTTACTAAGATACAATTTCAATGCTTTGTCATTATCGATATATCCTTTAATTAATAATCCGATTATATGGCAATATTACTAACTCATGAAATAAAGGCCGAACCACAGTTCCTCCTTGTACACTTGCTTTGTATAACAATGTATACAAGTATGGCAGTAATTGATATCGAGTATCAATTGCGATTTTGGCAACTTTTCCAAAGCTTTCATTGCAGAAAATTGGATCTTGAATCTTAATAATAAAATAATGTAATCATTGTGTAAATAAAATAAGAAATTTGATTATAGCAATACTATTCTAGCTAATGGATAAAAGGCTCCCAACTGTATCCAACGCAAACACAATTCTTCATCTTCTTCATAAACGTCGCTTCCACATATGGCAGTTCCTACCTAATAGTTAAACAACAAATACCAATTAAAATAAACAAAGTAAGTTAGAAATTTCTTCAAATACCATTGGAACACCATATAAATTAAAACTCAGCATAGTAGAAATAGACTGTTCCATTTGAGTCCAACTACGAGTAATATTAAAAGCCCAGAAGCCAGAATATTTTCCACTCCCAGTGTACGTCGACTGGGATACGACTGCGCTTCGTCTTTCCTTTGGCAACAAAGATGATAAAACCCTTTCAAAAAATCATATTAAATTAATCGTACAACTTTAAATCGTTATCATAAAATTTTTTAAAAATATTTTTACCTATTAGTCATTTTATTCATTTGATGTCCATATAGATTGTGAACAGAATAATGGCGAACGTGTTTGTTCTCACGAAAATGCCAACTGTCCATACACAAAGTTCTCCAAAATAATTTTCTCTTTTGTAAAGTACCTGTAGAAAAGCCAACATGTTGTGGGAAACTTAATGTACATAACAAAAACTCTTTTAAACTAACTTGGTAAATAAGGAGGATTATTAATGTTGTCGACAACGCATCCTGTTGTTGAGCCATTCTCCCAGTTAAGAGGATAATTATCAACCACCGTTAAACTCTGATATCGAACTATGTTTTGTAATCTTTCAAGGTTTCTTATCCACCACTTTTCGCTTGCTTTATTTCCAAAATCAACGTAAACACAATTGCCAGAGTTTGTCTATAACTTCAATGTTAAATCGTTTCTTATGAACAATCAAGCTGGCAAGAAATGTCAACTTACTAATCCTACGAGTGGAAATTTATTAAAAGAATCGTTCACGAATATCCTGGCTTTAATTCCCTCATCATATGGGAAGTATATTTCATCAGACTTTTCTACTGATATTGCTGGATCAACATCGACGTCTAAATATCGGTGTTCAGCAGCTAACTCATTGGTAAACTGATGTAAATTAACCAACTTTCGATGATCCAATGTAAAATCCTTGTTTTTATTTTTATATTCTGAAGCCAATGACACAACGTCCTATTGAAAAATGAAATCATTAAAAAACTGTATACCAGTTTTGAATATGAAATCAATCAGGTTTTTAATATTTACGTATGATAAATTATGTTTTTCCCAGTCTCTCAATGAATTGGTTATGCCTTCAATATCACTCACACCATTAAAACTTATTTGTAAACCGAGCATCCAGTAAGGAGGAAAAAACGGACGACCGACAGCCTTAAATGACAAATGTATATACACAATTACAATATAAATTGAGATTGAGACAAATATAGCATACAATATTATATTGTTGAATAACATCTTCTGGCGTTGGGCCTAAAAATATATAAAAATCCAGTGACCCACCAATTGCCCGAAAAGTCAATGCAGGAGTCGGTTGAAGTTGAAAATCTGACAAACACAAATATAATGACCATACTTATAATAATACGATGTTTAAACCAATTACTTTAATCGTCTTAAAACCAATAAAGATGAGAGCATCATTACTACTGTATAATTTATTTTTAAATTTGTCTTTTCCCTCAATTTCTACACTTTAAAAAATAACTTTTAGAAAATTTGCCGCAATAATATCTAAATTGCTTTAAAAATGTTTTTGTGCATCTTAATTGCTTTTTACAATATCCTAATAATTTTGTTTTTAATATTTAACTCGGTTTTCTAGCACATCAATTGAAAACGGTTGTGATTGAAGGTTTAAATTTAATTTACCTATGGCGTGACTGTTATGCAGTAAAACTGCGTGGGCGTTGCCATTGTCTTCTAAACACATATACACAGGATGGCCACCATGGGACTTGATAAAATTCTATAATAACAACGCAAATATCCAGTAAAATTAACGATGATAATAATAAGGCTATATTAACTTTACACTGTCAACGTGACCGCCGGCAAATAAGCTCCAAGTATGCCAGCTAAATGTTTGATTAGAAGATGGAGCTGCAAGTGGTCCCAGGCCAAAAATGTGCTGCGAAGGCAAACGAGTAGTCAGCTGCCGAAATTGATTGGCAAATGTAAATCCACTAACTGAAGTATCAAATCTATTAAATAAATAAAGGAAAAAATAAACAAATTATAAATCGATTTCGATAGAACTAAATAGTGAGTGACACTAAATTAGTAAAAAAGATCGTACATCTCACATGCATCTAAACTACTAAAGACATTAAAGATCATTAGATAGGCGTTGGCTATAAACACATCCGATGCATGGAAAACCATCGACTGCTACATTTAAGATCATAAAACATACAAACAAGATTACTGATCTGTAACTTTAATAAATACAGACATGCGTACATAAGGCAGTGCAAGGGCCCAGGGGTTACGTCCTTTTGATATGGGGTGTGCCCTTCAATTAACGACCCTATCATTCATCAATGTATAATTATTATTAGAATGAATCACATTCAGTAATAAATGTACACATTGATTTCTAAGAAAATTTTGACATGTATCACAAAGTTAAGAGTCCTGAAAGACACTCATCTAACCTAAAACAAAAATAAAAACTAATCACTGAATCGTCATGCATGCATTTCCAATGCGCATTTGAATTACATCATGCCCCATCGATGTTGTGGTCAAGTGAGAAATTTCCATTTGGTATAAAAAGCATTTCCATTCTACATCAATCCATTCATTAGCTTTTCAAAAAAGCTAATTTATTAAATGCTCACTAAATGCAGATTTTATCTTGTTATAACATTAAAATGACATGCACGGAAATCTAGCTGCCCCTTAAATATTGTAAACCTGTCTAACAGCAGTGTACAGAGTTATCTCGCTTCACACTATATCCAGGCATTAAATTTTGGTTTCTTTGTAAATCTGATATTACGAGTAGCATAAAAAATCATACATTACAGTTTCCGTGTCCACTCTACGAACTTCCAAACCAAATGGAACACTGTTTTTCCTGTAGCTGACAGCATAGAGTTTTTGTTTCCTTAAATCTTGAGACAAATCTTCTTTTTCCACTGGAATTAATGGTTCCAATATATCTCCATCATTCTCGTCTGACGAGGAAAAAAACTGCAAAATAAATATTATAAATACTTTATCAACGGTATTTTATTACTTGAGAGTTAATCGAGAACTATTTGATTTAGAATTAAATCGCATTACCATTTCGTCTAAATTTAATAATTTACAGTACATAAAACATTAATCACAAGTTAACAACATACAGTATGTTATTAATTTTTAATTACGGTAATAATCCGCCTCTCAGCATGAAAAAAATACTTTCATTATACTATACTTAATAAATTATTAAATTCCCAACACAAACTTAATCTTTTTTCACTTCTTACTAGATTTATGGAATACATCTCACAAGTTTCGTCAATATAAACAATTGGATGCATTAAAAATGCAGTTCAGTCCCCAATAGTATTTAATCACTTGCCGCCGTCGCGTTGTTAACTCAAACTAATTTGCTTTTACCGACAAAACAAATTAGCATTCGCCTGTAACTAATTAATTTCGCCCTTTTCTCGTCATGCATGCTGCACCTGAAAACGTGACTTAGCGTGAGAGCCTCATCTTAATTTACTAAGAGCCCATCCACTTAAACATATTACTAAACCTCAAGCGAGATAAAATATCAACGTAAGTTATTTAATTAAACATGCAATAGAGTATGCAAACATTTATGCAGATATCAATAGCTTTTAGTGTTTTAAAATCAAAAACACCGTCATTTATCAAATGTAAAGCTAAAAAATAAAATTTTGGTTCAATTTATCATATTCATAGAAGCACAGAAAATCTGATTGAAACGTACTGTATGCTAAACAAAAAATATTTAAACTAATTGTTTGAGCACTTGTTTAAAACCTTAACTTTTTATGAAGAAATTTAATTATTCAAAATACAATCAACTTAATTGAAGAACCTCAACCATGCAAACCCATTAACATAAAATAATAACTTAGTCAATAGTAACAACATTTTTATATGGTTTAAAATTCTCTTAATAACTTTCATCGGTTTTAATTACACCATCAAAGCCATATTCATCATTTGTAAACAGCAAATATGAGTAAAGCATTGGGATTGTTTAATGCGCGTTTCAGTTGTATTTTACGGAATAAGTCACATGGGATATTGAGTAGGTGATGAGGTTCCTCGCGAACAATATCAATTAACGTCAACCTAAAACCATATTACATAAAAAAATGCCGCAACTTTTATCTATATATAAACCTGAAGATATATTCCATTAATTTCACATTCAGTTAACCTACATATAGTGACATTTAGCATTTTACCTGCTGCCCAACTTCTAATTTGATTATACCGAAAACCTCGAATACATAATACGGTACTATTACTTACTGTATAATAAAAATTAACAATGCCAAGGTTATAATTTAGCAAACAAATACAGTAAATACAATTACTTTAAAGCTTATTTAATATCGAAATGCCCGTCAAATATCAAAATAGGGACTTTAGGTCAATTAACTTTATTTTATAAACAACAAAATAACGATTTCTCGAACCTCTATTATCATACTGTACCGTATGTTTATAATAACCGTGTTATTCATATTTGACTCAAAGGCGTCTTAAATATACGCATAGTCTACCGATTATAATTATAAAGGTCAATTAACATGAAGAACTTACCATATCAGTTAAGTTTAAATTCATTTAATGGTAACAGCATTAATAATGTTTAGAAAACTAATTTTAAACGTCATTTTATATTAACGTATACTGTAACGCAGCTATAATCATACCCTTTAATTATCATCTCAAACTATCTTTTATTAATAGCAAAATAACTTTTTAAAGTAAATGTTCAGTATCTAAAAATAATCTTAATCATTAACTTCACGCATTAATCATTTTGGATGCTTGGTAACAACAGATAAAACTAACTATATAATTGGTAAATCATCTTTTTGTTGAGAAAACTTTAGTCTACAATTGGGAAACAGTATACTGTAGCAATATAAGAAAATACTGTAGCAAACATTAACGGCATTTGCTTGAAGTTGAACTCGCTTTTAGACTAAAGAGCAAAGATGTTTAAATTGTCATTCTTCAAATCGACCTTATGCCTTTGGCTCTCGTGTTTACATTGAAATTTATGTTAGACGTCATGTTGTTATGACATACCATTGCTGTTTACAGAAATGAAATGGTAAAGAAACAAACGCGGTCATAAATTTTTATTAGTGTTAAATAAATAAACTTGTAAAAACTTCATGACTATATATGGACTTTCATTTACATTTAGAATTAACTTATTATTTGAGTATCGAATCGTTGACATTGAAAGTTTATGAATTAAAGATAGTTTATGGACAGAAAAAATTAATGTAGTGTTATAACGTTACAGGGTGCAGGGATGAAAAAACTTATTCATAACATAACTTATACTGCATAATGATTTAACTATTTCCAAGATTCCAATCAGTTTGAATTTATCAAAATGTTCAAATGTTTTAAACTGTCCTATAAGTTCAAAACATTTTTAAGCACTGTGCTTACTATGAACGTAATACATATTTAACAAGAAAACTAATAATAAAGTTTTAAAAGATATGAAAGTTTGCGGGATCGAACAAGTAGCAAGTACAAGAAGTAAATGACAACTAAATAACACTGGTCAAATGCGTCAGAAACAACTAATACAAATTCAGCTGAAGTTAATACAAGCAAATTAATTAACAGGTATTTGCTACAAGTCTTGCGACTCAATCTAATTTCTCAAATGCAAACTGTTCTAATAAAATTTACTTTACTGTACTACAAAAAAAAAATATTTAAAAATTGACAATTTCAACTTGAGATAAAGTTTTGAAATTTCTTACTTTAAAGTTAACCTATTATAGTTTTCTGTAACAAAACAACTAAAAAGTTAATTCAATAAAGTAAAATACTGTAGAATACACTCTGTATTACGTACAGTATGTTAATGCATTTTCATTGTACTATATTTCAATGTAATTGCATGTCAACAGAATATCATCATAACAATAGGACGACCATACAGTACATGCTGGGTGGGGTTAAACAGCTGGGGAATTAAAATACGATGACGTCAAATGGTAAATAAAACTTTTAGGTCGGCATTATATTTCTTGTAAATTATTTCCGTCGTCTGTTAGGTTAGACTGTTAGATACAGTCATGAATGATATAGAAACCTAATAAAGTCCTGTTAATTACATCAATCTCCTGGTAACACAACCATTCCAATAATTGAACGCATCAATTCTCAAACTTTATATAGGCGGATTCAGCGGAAAATAATACATTTCGCAAAATTGATCATCGTAATGGCATTTCATTAAATAATTCTTTATTAATAAAAAACCGACTGCATAAATAATTACTTCAGCACGATCTAACGTTATTTTTGTAGATTATAGTAAATTTATTTATTTTATTATTATATACTTCTACCTAACGGACTAACGGTTGGGAAACCCTAATCTAACTGACCTGGATCTCACATTTAACGTGATATTCGTAATTTCTTGACCTGTTAAGTTCACCATGACAGGAATGCAAAAACTTATTTTAGTATTCATGATATTTAATGCTATTAAACTTTACTTTTTTAAATTCGTTTAAAAAATAATCTCTTTAATTATCTCGAACAACAACATTGCATTCTATTCATGACAATTTTATATTCTGTGCATGTTAATAATCCTATCTTCTTAAAATGTTATAGTACTTTTTGTTAGTTGATTGTCAGACTTAAAATGTCATTAAAACTATTTTTTCTTCGCTGCAAAATTTACTTCCGCAAATTTACGTAACTAATGCTCCAACTGGGGTCTTTAAAAACGCTAATCTAGGCTGTTTTGATCATGTTTCTTATTCAAGGCCAAATCAAACACTTCAGTAACAAATTTAAAGCAATTCAACAATCGAGCTTAAACCACAAACTACAGTTTGTAATTATGCAGTATAGTGACTGCATACAAGGCCAATTAATTAACTGACAAGTAAAAATTAGTCTCACAAACTTAAACTGGATTGGTAAAAATCTAAAAATATAATACAGTACTTCTAGCTAAAATGATAAAATATTACTGTTCAAACAATTCTTAAGTGCGTAATAAAGTGTAGACCATTTAAACTACGCCTACATAATACTACATTCATAGCTTTTCATATACCAATACTGAAGTGGTTGAATTTATTTTCCTATTGAAAGATTTACGATGATATGTATAGCCATAACAAATAAAAGTACTGCATATCCAATAAAAATGTGTTGAGAGAGGATTAAAAAAAAAGCACAGTATGAGACGTTAAAAGCGCATACAGTAAACTAATATCATCGATACAGTGAAAAATGCATAGGGCAATAAACTCATAAGACACCGTTGCCATTTAAATTTCTTTACAATAATACAGTTGAAAAAAAATATTACTCGCTTCACTTGCCAGCCAACAACAGCGTTAAATGTCAATTAACAAACACATAACAAAAATATACCATTTCTATTAAAATATGGTTGTTTGAACTTTTTTTTTTTTTTAAAAAAAAAAAAAGTTTTACTACTCAAAAGAAATATAGCATAAAAAAGCTAGTTCATAATTAAACTTTGCAATTACTACACTGTATATTCATTTAAAATATACTTTTTTAAAGTTTTGCTGGTTTTTGTGTCAAACTTTTTTTTAAAAAACCGTAAAATAACCTTTAATCGGCTAACTATTATTATTTTTGATAGAAAAATAAATGGAATCATTTATTTACCTTAATCCTTAACCTGGTTGGCGTTTCCATGTAGACTCTAACTTTAATCTGCTGAACATCATCACCATATCTTGATGGAGCTCCTAATCTTGTCAGCTGAACTTCATATCCATCCAAAAACTGCTTTTCGGCTGCATCAGCTGCCACAAAATAGCCGTAATTGTCTGGGTAAATGCATACTGGTATATTTCTTGGATTTTTTGATTTGTTATTTGTAATATTGATTGGTGCTCGAAGTTGCTCTTTGATGAACATCCAGCAACATCCGCGTTCTTTGCACTTTTTCTCTGAGCCTCCAATTTCCGGGTGACAGTCGAAACGGTCGTTTACAGCCGGTGAAGATGGACAAAGTGGTTGCCAGTCACCTTGCACAACAGGCAAAACCAATTCAGCACCATGCGATCCTCCATTTCCATCATTTTGGCCATAATAATTGGCGCGTATAATAAAAAAGTAAACTAAAAGGAAAGCGACCAACGAAATGATGATGAGAACTGCTAATATGCATAAAGTGACTCTGCATTTTCCCGCCAGAAAATTTCCAGACGGATGACGTTTCTGGTGGACATTGCTTTTGTAAAGTTTACGTCCTTCCATCCATGCAAATGTCTCAAAGTCTTTTCATCCGCTAAACTTTAATAAGGAAATAAAAAAGAATAAATTAAAAAAAAATTTGAATAAAAAATTGCTTTTGTGGCTTTTGGCAAGCTAAATTCCCAAGGTTTGTTTCTCCAATGGAGAAAACTCGTTTATAATGTACTGTATTTGAGATTTATGCCAACAATAATACAATTGTGATGAAAGTCTCAAACGTAAAAACCAACACACCAACTTCCCAACCTCCAACACCAACCACGCCTACATATAAACTCATAATACCGTACCACACAAAGTCGGTTAAAAGTAGGCGGGATTTGCATAATATGAAATATTGTACACGCAAAAAAATTAACCATATGAAAATATATTTCAAAAGTTCATTGTTTAACTCTTTCAACTGAATTAGAAAATGTACATTTACGTAACTTACGGTGCGGTATTTAAAAGTTCTATAACAACAATTTATAATTAAAAAAACATCACCAAAAATATAATTAGCGGTGTGTGTGTGTTAATGAGAACAACACATTGACAGTCAACAGATGATTATATCATTATCATTCTGCATATATAAACTGTAATTCAATTACATTTTCATTAATAATGCACGAATCAAAATTTAAAAAATCCAATTAAAAATGTCGTGAAATAAATCCTTTTATAAAAGATTAAATTCATTTTAAATTTTAACTCTTAAAAAACTTTTAATTTGTCACAGTTAAATCATTTCTCGTTCATCGCAAATTGTTCATAATGACAAATTTAATTAGTTTCTTAAACATAAAAACGGATAACATGTTTGGACTAACTTTATCACAGTACAGTATTATCAGCCACGAAAGTTCAATTATGCAATTAAGAATCGTTTAAATTGTAATTACAGTATTGTACAGTAGCTATACCATTAAATTTAAAATACGTCGGTAGCACAGTAAATAAAAAATATAATTGAGTTTCCCTTTTCGTTTAATATTTAAATGAAAATCTAGTAATAAAAATAATATTTTGCTTTCCCCATTTTAAGTGTTACCTATGGCACATGCCATTTCCTTTACCGGGTACTGTATAGTTTTCGCTATTATAAAACCGCACAACCAAATAAAACAGTAGTAGAAAAATCATCTATTACACTGTTTTGCTTCAAGGGTAAATCTTTGAATTGTTTAACTTTCTTTTGTAAATAATAGGATGCACTTGTAAGATTGCCAATGTTAATAAGCTGCAACTTCTACAGCTAATTTAATCATCGATTGATAGTTGCGATGAAAATCTAATTTCATTTGTGTCGTTCAAATTCCCATCAGATAGGAAGTTAAGAGCTAAGTGATAATCATTGCAAACTTTAGTTCATGGCCACCAAACACGCAACGCTGTTCATGTTAAATGTGAGGGAAGTAAAGTAAACGTCCGCAATACGTTTAGTATAAGCTATGGCAATAGGTTTTGTCCAACCTAAATCCCTGTGGGGAGCCTCAATTACATCAAATTAAACTTTTATTTTCTCCCAATTCTCTCGCTTTCCTTTTAAACTACTTTGCCCCGCAACTCAGGATGACATGTAATTGGCTTGTCTATATCAGCTCAACTGGAAGAAGAAATATTTAAAAGCTGTCTTTAAGTTGTGGTAGTTGTGCATTAACTCCTACGTAAACAGTGAAACTTTTAACTACAAGAGTGTGAAATGGAAGGAGCGACTGGAATTTTGTCACCTGGACAAATAATTCGACCTTGCGTACCAGTAGAGGTTGCCAAAGATTTGATATGGAAGTTATATAAACTAAAAGTTGAGAAAATTAAAGAACTAAATGGATATGACGATGTCAACTATTATGTTCAAGTAAGACTTGATGCATTTTAAAATTCAAAAAAAGTTATTTTTCTTGCACAGTGTATGTGGTAACCTACTAACCTTCATCTATTTTTAAATATTTAAGATTGAAAAAGATGAAGAAAACCCAAAAAAACCGCTTGAATTTATATTTAAAGTGGCAAACAGTGTAGACTCACAAACGCCTGCTTTATTTGGTTAAAACATTATTTTACAAGTACAAACATTTCTTAATGAAATAATATTGTCACAGATGCGTTCAATGAGATGATGATTTACTTGTATAAAGAAGGATTTGTGGTCAATAATCCAATTTCAAATGTGTCTGGGGAATTGAAGTCACTTGAAACTTTACAAAACGATGGTTTGGGTTTAGTTTTTAAATGCAATTTACTGAATGAAAAACTTATATTTATGCCTACATAAAACTCTCTCAGATGGTACAACAAGCAAAAACATTGCACGATTATTAACTTTCATCCCTGGAGAGATTTTATATAATGTTCCGTGTACACCTGACATCTGTTTTCAAACGGGACAACTAGCATCAGCGATTGACAATGCACTCATGGTAATGAAATGTTTAAACTACAAACTAATCTATTAGATAACTTTTATCAAAACCAAAACGAATTATCATAATTTATTTCTTGTACTAAAACTAGCTGTAATGAGGTATGCTCTATTATGTTTCTTAGAATTTTCATCACCCATTTTACCAAACAAGACAAACTATTTGGATGCTATCGAACGCAGGACAAGTCAAACAATTTCTTTTTGCAATCAAAGACGAAAACAGAAGAGAAATGGTAGGAAAAATTCTAGATGAATTTGAAGATGAGGTAGTTGAAAACATGCACAAGTTACCAAAAGGTACAGTAGCTTCGACAAATAGCTTGATCAATTTTTAATAAAATGTCAACTTTAATTTAAAGGAATGATTCATGGAGATATCAATGAACAGAATCTAATAGTTAGAAAAGGAGAGGATAAAACTTGGATTCATGGAATTTTAGATTTTGGCGACAGTCAATATAATTGCTACGTATTTGAAGTGGCCTTAGCAGCTGTTTACATGATGCTACTTGGAGAAATCGATAATTTCATTGAATTTGGAGGGCATACTGTTGCAGGATACGTTTCGCAAAAAACTTTGTCACATTTAGAATGGCACTTATTAAAGGTAAAATAATAATAGTCATAATATTTTTAAAATATTAAGATTCTTATTGATCAGATAGATTCGCAAAATAACTAACTATTCTTACCTTATAAAGCATTATTAAATCTTTCAGATTTGTATTGAAGCCAGACTCTGTCAATCACTTGTCATGGGTGCATATACCAATTTCATGGATCCAACTAATACTTACGTATTGACTACGCAAAAAAAGGGATGGGAACAATTAACAAAATTTCGTAACACTAGTAGGAAAGAAATTTACTCTATCTGGAAGAAAGTCTTCAATCAACATGCTTTACAATTCTTCGCCGATCAGTGACTTTGGGAAGCTCTTTCAAAAGAAGCTGTTAACAATAAATACTCGAATTAAAATTGTACTGCATTATTAAAATTAATCGATTAGAAGCTACAAACTCAATACTGCAAAACAAACAAATGCAAACCAGATTCTGCTGCAAAAATTTCAACCAACATCTAACCTTGAAAAGTACTAAAAAAGAACATGCAAAGCATTATTATTAAAAACCGAACAAATTCAAATTTTGTGCAATTGTTATTTAATAAAAAACAGGTCAAATCGTCATGTATTATTTAACTTCGATCATAAAAACTGGATCATCTGCTTTGTAACAAAAATTTGATTTCAAAATATATGAATTCCATACGAAGCGAAAAAAATTCGTTATTACTAAATAAAGTCATTTGTATAATGTCCATATTATTCATTTAAATTATGTTTTGTGAATACACTTTGGTGGTTGAGACCCAATAATATGGATAGTTAAAATCAAAAAATGAAAACAAAAAAAAAAAATATTTCGAGTCTGTATCAACTTCAAAGATAGACAAACTCTAAACATTTCAGCCAGTAGTTTTTACATTTTCATAAATAAATACGAATAGACTGTTAATATAAACAATCTATTAATTGGTCGTTCAGTCTCAACGTCTTTCTAAAAATGTATAATATATTTATAATGAATAATCAATAATATCACAAAAATAAACTTGTCCAAATCTCTTATTTCATTTTCAATTTCGTGTTCTTTCTTTTATAATTTTAACAGTATTAATTTTTCTTCTATTTTGTTTTACGTAAAAACATTCCACAGTTACTTACACCACAAAAAATTAATTTAATTTTCCTCTATCGTCTGCTATGTAAATTTCGATTCCATTTGAAGAATCATCTTTTACATTTTCAGACTTTTGTTGTCGCCCTTTGAATTTTAATTCCATTAATTTACGTCTAGCTTCAGCTCTGTTTTTCGCAGCCGCTGAATCACCATTTTCTGACTTTGAGTTTGCGACTGCTTTAGGTTTCCTTAGCTTCTTCCCTTCACTTGCACCATTTTTAGCATGCCTTGAATCCTAAAATAATCCAAATAACACGTCAACAAAACCGTGCAAAAATTATTCAACTTTCATTTACAGTTTCGTCAGTTCTCCATCCTGCTTGTTGAGCTTTATCAATGGCTTCAAAAGCTTTATTAATATCTTCAACTTGAATCAGCACCATATCCCAGAAACCAGTTAGGTCCTCTACAGTTGTTGGAAACGGCTCATTTGCTCCTTGCGTCTAATTATTAAATATATATAATCTTAAAAACTCCCAAAATCTAGGATAAAATAATTCCAAACCAGATTTCTTTCGCAAAGTCCTTGAAACTGCCTAAATTTCCTTGAAATCAACAGATTTGCTTTTCCAACAGCTGCTCTAATTCTCCCACTAGCTTCTTCAGGAACCAATTCATTATCTAAATAGCTTTCACTTTTTGCTATCATTGAGTTAATTCGACCTTTCTCTCTATTCATCTCCTAATTAGATAACATGTTATTAGTAAATTGTCAATTTCGAACGAGTCAATCATCAATTACATCGATAAACGTCTGTCCATCCTTTGTGTGAGTATTGCAAACTTTAACTGGTACGGCATCAACTTTACTTCTAAAAATCGCAAATAAAACAATTGATATTAAAGCAAGAACTGGAGCTAGATAAAATTGAACAGTACCATTAAATCACCTATTTAAATATGCTACGTTAATCGTGCATTCAAATAGTAAATAAACGCAAAAAGTATGTTTAATTTGATGGTACTGACCATAACTTTCTCTAAAATGATCTTTCTACTTTTTCTTTATAAATTATTTATAAAATATTTTGTACATTACGTACGAATTATTAACTTCAGTTGTTCCATTAGTTTTCGGTTTATCCAGGGAATGGGAAGACGCTTTCGTTTTTGTTTTGGTCATCGGTTGTTTTTCAGGCTGTTGTTTCTGTTGCTCAATATTTTTGTTTTTCATTTCAGCTTGTTTCCTAAATCCTTGAGCTAATGCGCCAGGACCATAAAGTCTTTCAATTCTCTGTTGTATTAAAGATTTCGTAGGAGTAGTTGAAATGTTTAATGCTTCGTTTGAGATTAAATATTGCGAAATTGTGGAAGAGGAAGTAGTAGTGGTTTTTCTCGATTCCCTGTGACCACCGTTGAGAATTCCATCTTCAGATGAAGCTCTCCACATAGCAAAAGCGACTGTTTTTGTCGATGTTGTTTCACCGTTTATTAACACCGTTGCTTCACTCGTGTGCGTCTCGCTATTTGAATATGTAACCCCGCCATTAATTTCATCAATTTCAATATCAACAGTTCGACTAATGGGTTGAAATGCTAATCTTGCCGGACTGTTATCACGACTTCTCAACCCTTCTCTTCTCACTTTTGAATCATAACAACTATAATTTGAGTAACCACTAACTGAACAGCTGATACCAATATAAGACGGCTTTTTCAACTGCAATTCACCATCACCTCCCGACGCTTTTTCTATTTTTTCATGCACCAAACCATTACCGTTTGGAATGTAAACTTTCGATGAATTTTTAGCTAACGAACGTCGTTCACTTCTAATTTCTTCATCAATTTCTACAACGCTGACACTAGCTTTTGGAGTTGACATAGCTCCACCGCTAGCACTACGAAGAGTTCGTTGTGACACTGAAGACGTTCGACCATCTAAAAATGTTAAAATAAACTTAAGCAATTTATCAACGATAAAAAATTCTAAAATACTTGAAAAAGACGGTTTATTACTGGTAAACAATTTTCAAATTGCCTAAGCATTCATGCTGCACTCTTTTAAATGACGTTTGTAAACTGGTATCAAATGAATTACTGTACAATTTGCTTCCAAAAATTTCAGTTCAACCTTTTCGACCAGAATAACAGTACTCGCATTACAACTCTTTGCCAAAAATCTAATCGTATACAATTCGATAAAGCCAAGTCGTACAAATGAAATTTATTTAAATTTTAAGCAGTTAAAAAATGAAGAACTATTGGTTTAATAATTAATTAGTAAAAGAATTAAATAATATATTTCTACGTAGTTCATTAGTCAAAAAAAAAGTAACATTTTCAACAAAAAAAAAAAAAAAAAAAGCTAAAAACCGTGACTCACGAATTTCTTGATTCATAATGTTACACTTTCTTCGAAATAAAAAAATGTATAAAAGATTTTATTTCTCACCTACAGTGACGGAAGATTCACTTCCTGTTCCGTCGGCATCTAATGAGCAACTTCCAATTGATTCTACTGAAGCTATCTTATTTTTAACCCGTTCCATTTCCAATGGTGGTGGATGAACCACAATTTTATTCAGAATATTAAGAGTTTTAGGAGGCTGTTGAGTCCTCCTCACACAAACACTGCATGAAATTAATCGAAACAAATAAGTTGAGCAATGATTTTACAAGTCCAAATAGAGAATTAGATCGGATAATACCCAGCGGTTAAATTTGCTTCTGAAGGCGAGCTGCACCCGCTTCCACAACTAGTCATCGGCGTCACCAACGGAGTAACGTGGGAAGTTGAACTGCTAAATTCGCCTTCTCTTGATGTCGTCGAAGCTGTCAATGTCGACACCGCCGCTGTTTTTGTTGTTGTCTCCTCTTCCTACATAAAAAAAACCCAACAAAAACCACAAAAAAACTATTTTAATGTTCATTTAAAGTTTGAGATTTTTAAATTTGATCCATTTTATTTTTAAATGTAAAAGTGCCACGTGCATGTAAGATACAGCAGAGAGTATTGGATTGAGTAGGCGGGGTTGTTAATTGCACAGGTGAGCAGGTGAGAGAGATACAGTTGAATACAGTTGAGTGAGCTTTTGTTGCAGATGGTGAATAAATACCCTGACGTTGCCAAAGAAAAAAAACAAGAAAAAAGCTTTTTTTCTACTTCGCCCACATCATTGCTTCCACTGCTCAGTTGGTTTGTAAACTTTGTTTGGCAAGAGAAAAACATACAGGGTGTTCATCTCTCCAAACATTGATCAACTTGTTTTATAAGTGTTGTTTTATATATCTAACTGTTTTATAGTGTATACAATAGTCTGTCAAATAATATTTATCTTAAGTTTCCAAAGTTATGCAAACCTAAATTGGAAACATAGTTAAAGGAACACCCTGTAGCTTGAGTAAATACTTGCAAATAAAAAACGTTTTACCCTACACCTCATATTCACCCACTATTTTTTCTCCCTTCATTTCTGATGTTAAAGGGGCCAGCGAACTTTCCCTTCGTTCGTGTATTTACAGAAATAGTAACGTAGACAAACCAGCAAAATAAACTACAGTAGTTGGGAAATTAAGTTGAAAAAAACATTTTTGTTTCAACTTCAAAGTCAAGAAAGAAAAATAACAAAAAAAGGAAGCAACACATAACTTACTGTTAGAAAATGAAATACTGTACTATTTTTTTTAAGATAGTGGAAATTTAAATAAAGCTTTAGGTCTTAAGTCATAACCTCTCACCAAATGATTAAATAAATGTCTTAAATGTTAAAATCTAAGACTTAATTTAATCGGCATTTGGTCTAAATTTACTCCATAATGTTCAACTCAAATAGCTTGAATTTCATAAATCTAATGTCATGATTTTTAAGAATAAAAAGGAGCCTAGATGACACTTGGTTGGAACAAACACTACTAGTAAAACTTTTTGCACTACCAAGACCTTTTGAGTTATTAATGTGTTAAAACGTAAGTTATTATTGACTAGATTAGGTTAAATTATTTTATTTGAAAACTTGGAGCGGTTTACTTGTAGTGAAGTGTTCAAAGGTGAATCTCATCTTACACCGTTTTCCCCTGTCAGAGAGGACAAAGTCCTCCAGAATCTTTACGCTTTTTCGTTTCAAAAGATGGTATTTGAAAAGAATTTGTGTACAGTATATTTTTTGAAAGGTTGATTTAGTGCTACATTCGATTTTAATAAATCGTGTAAAAACCTCATTGGAGCGGCATGCTGTTGGTGGACATCTGAGTGAACTCAAACATTAAAGAATAAAGTTTTAAAAGCAATTTAACCAAGCTCTAACTAATAACTAAGTTAATATTCTGAAAGCAGAAAGTTTGGTCTTAGACAAGGAAAATCAACCTATAGTACAGTATTTAAACATTGACAAACAAGTAAAGTTTAAAAATAATCTACTGTAATTGGACAGATTTTTATGGTGGGGTAAACACGACGAAGGACAGACGAGTAAACAAAGGATATATTGGGGGATAAAATACAGACACTTAAGAACCAACCTTGGAAGCCCTGAGACTTAGTTGGGATGATTTATTATTCTTATCTGTAAGTGAGGATGATGAGTTAGTTGGAATTAGATTAGCTGCTTCTTCAGTTACTGTTACATCACTAGCTGAACGATGATCTTTCTGTTGTTTAACGGGACTGTGACTGTTTTGCCTTAATTTTGGTGATAATTTTTTAAGAAAATTAGTCAACGAGGCTCCTCTGGATCTTCTTCCTGGAGAAGCCGACACATTACCACTGCCACCACCACCACCACTGTTAGTATTGTTAGTTGAGGTGGCCGCTGCAGATGTGGCTGCGTCTAGCACCGCCGTCTGTGGCAAAGTATTCGATTTCATCAGCTCGTGTTGGTTTCTGGGAGAGTTAGGAACACTCCTTGACATTTCTTCACACTCGTACGATGGATGCTCTCATCAAACACACACACACATATATACATACACCAAACAACCCTCGAATAATAATAGAAAAACCTTTAAAATAACAAACGCACATCACTTAAACAGAGCATTATAACATTATTCAGTTATACTGTTATTCAAAATACATAATAAATAATACCTTCTTAATACCACTGCCGACCAATTATTTTTTAACAAGTATAAATATACTAAATAAATTGATACTAGTCTGAGCCCTACCTAATTAACATTTAGCTTGTTCAAAGTTGTGCAAGTCAAACAGTCAGTTTTGCTTACAAAATTAGACTTGCAATTTTAAATCGTATAACTACACTGAACACATTAAACTAGTACTGTATTACTATTTGTCTGATAAATTTAAGCTTTGATATTAATTCCATCATCAAACAAAAATCTATAAACTTTTTGTACGTGAAACGAATACTAATAAAGGAAACTTTTGTTGTCTAGTTTTATGGCTAACAATTAACACTGATAATCTAACTTCTCTTTTAATAATACATCACGTACAGTATGCAAAGATCAGTATACTGGTGATAAGTTTCATAACTCGTAGGTTTTGAGTATAGTAATGTAAAGCAAAAACTCCAAAACTGTCAATTACAAGTTTTCAACGATAAATTATTTTAGAATTACATACACTTTTATAACGTTTTATTAGCTAACTGAATGACTTTCCAGACTAAAAAGTTTTAAGTTGCCGGTTAAAAAATTTTCTTTCGAACTTTCATTTATAAAGTTTTAATAACTAACAAAATGCGTCCATGTCCCAAAGCCTGCAACTTACTAATTTAGACTTCACCAAACATTCTGAATCTATATCCGGAAAATTGATTTCTTCCTTTTTAGACGTTTAAAAAATTTAGAAAACAAAGACATCATTCACATGTTGACGTTATAAATGATACAAAATTGATTATAAACTTACTAAAATTATGCACTATACTACATAAAACAATCTCTGAGATTGCTTCTGTTAACTTGTGTTAGTGCACTGACTAAGAAAACATCCCAAAACACTTCCTTCTTATAACGACTGTATAGTAATGTTTGTTTTAATAAGATTTCCTATCAACTTGGTACGACTTCCATAACCCATTAGATAATAAAATAAGCAAAAATATTCCTAAGAGAATTTTAATAAAGTTTATATTATTTCGAGACAATGTACCAGTAAATGAATCTTTTTTATACAATTTCATTAACTAAAAAATACTGTAAGGCTGACAAGTTACTCTAGTAATGTAACTTAGTAATAAGGATACACATGACACTTTGGTATTTTGATACAATGGGAAGTTACGTAAACTGACTTCACGACCTCGGTAATACATTTTATACAAATATTTAAATGTTCAATTGATACATTGTCAGCAGGATTAAAATTGATAGCTACTATTTAATTTTAATCCTAGCGCTCAGGTTAAATTCCTTGCCATCAAATTAATTAAAACGTCATTCACAAGTCAACATTGTGATTCAACCCAGCCATCTCTGTAGTGTTCAAAATGAAGGTCTAAGATACAGCGTGCATTTTGACATTTAAATTTAAACCGGGCTAACTTATTGTTTACGACATGTTCAATAATGTCTTGGTGATTATACTCATTCATTTTAACTCAAGGCTGGTTTTCACATACTGTAATGGAACACCCACGTCAATTCCCTGTTCTACTTATTTTAATTTGTACACCTTCGTGTGCTTATATTGCTTGTAGGCGTTATCTAACATTAAACATTGATAAGTATTTGATTAATTTTAAATACCTTGACGCTGGATTAATCGGAAACAATTTCAGTCATCAATATTACAAGTTAATGAAGTGAAGAAAAGTTAGACGAAAGAAAGGCCAATCATGTTATTATGTATTTCTGTGTTACTTTTATGTCGTAGCTTCGTTATATTTACCTTTAATTATTGGTTACGAATAAAACTTCTAAATATTTCCTTTCAAATAGATGAAAATGAATTTCTACTGCATGTCAGCGGCGTCGCCATTTTCGACTTCTATCAACTTACAGACTACAATACAATGATGCTACAGCAATTAATTCTTTTCACTTCTTAAATTACAACAGTCGACGTTCAGAATAATCACAGATCCTTAATTTTCAAGCGAAGCTCTGCATTCGGAGTATTAAGATACAAAATTTTAGCTGCATAACATTATTTTACGAATTCCACTCTACCGCATTACTCCATCACTCTAAGCAATTTAGAACATCACTGATTCTCAAAGTAAGGAACGCAACTACAGTATTAGGTATGGCAACACACACTAAACAATTTAGTTACAAAAGAACGATAAGAGAACCGCTTTTTAAAAATTATTATGATATGAAATGGCTTGCCATAATTTGACAAACTTCCAAAAACGTTGAAACGGGAATCTTGTGGGAACAATAAAAATGCCAAGGTTATATAATAGCTACTATACCCATGGGAAAACCAAAATTAAATTCTCTAATTTGCCGATAGAGGGAATAAACTTACAGAACACTATTTGTGATCAATTTATACGCGCTTTATTTAAATTAATAAACTTATAACTCAATTTTTTTGAAATTTTACTTAAATTAACTTACAAGTTTTACTTAAATTAACTTACAAGTTTTACTTAAATTAACTTACAAGTTTTACTAAAGTTATACTGTACTTATTGTGCTTGCATAATACATATTGATACAGGCTGTTTAATAATATAAATTGAAGCTTTTGACTATTGACGATTCATTTACAATTACAAAAGTCTAACGAGTCAAATAAAAGGTTTATTCGAGAAATTAAAAACTGAATTTTAAAGGAACATCCCATAATGAAGCTTCATTACAATCCAAAGGTGTATGACATAACAAAAAGCAAACAGAGCTGTAAACATTAAATTTGCTTCTGAATTACATGTATTTGTTTTAACTTTCTAAAACCTATTGGTTTGCTGAAGAGCTTCATAATGGAACAGCATCTGTATCAAATTAAATTTTATTAACTTTTTAAAAATAAACTTGCTCATTCGACAACTGAGACACTTTTAAAGATCAATTATTTATCATAATATACAGTGCTGCATTTTGTAGTGTTGGCCTTAGGTAAGTCTTAAAATGTTCAATTGACATTGCAATAGCCAGCAACTCTCGTTCAATCTGACTATATCTTCTTTCAACATCGGATAGTGAACGACTGTAGAAAGAACAGATTCTAGAGCGTTGGCCATTTGTTTGTAACAGCAATGCTCCTATACCAATAGGACTGGCATCGGTGATTAGTTGCGTCTCCCAATGAGGATTAAAGAATGCCAAGGTTGGAGCAGAATTCAGTAGATTTTGAATTTCATGCCATGCCTGGTTTTGCTCTTTCCCCCATTGGAAAGGTGTTGTAGATCTAGTTAAACGTCGCAAAGGCTCGGCAACTGTAGCAAGATTTGGCAAAAATTTTGCACAATAACCAATCATGCCAAGTGCACTTCTAACCTCGTCAGGGGTTTCAGGAACTGGTAGCTTCATCAAGTTCTGTACCCTTCCGGGGTCCATTGCGACTCCATGTTTGGAAAAGTGGTGACCCAGAAATTTAACACTTGTCTTGTTAAATTCACATTTTTCTGTCTTAATAGTAAAACCAGCATCCTTGAGTGCCTCAAGAACTTTGTGTAATCGGAAGTCGTGCTCCTTCTGAGTTGTGCCACCAATCAGAATGTCATCAACCTCGTTCTTTACAGCTGGAAGTTTCGGAAGAACTGACTCAATAACTTTTTGAAAGACTTCGGTTGCCGTGTTGACGCCAAAGTTTAACCTTTTGTAGCGCCAAACGCCAGCATGTGTAGCAAAGGTAGTTAAAGCTCGGGAAGACTCATCTAACAAAAGTTGATGGTAACCCTCGTTGAGATCTATTTTAGAAAATATAGAACAACCAGAAAACTCAACAATGAAATCTTCCAGAGTAGGCATCTGGTGATGAAATCGACGAATAGCTTTATTCGGTTGTCGCATGTCAATGCACAAACGGACTTTACCATCCGGCTTGGGAACTAATACAACAGGAGATACCCAATCAGACGGAACATGAACTTTTTCGATAATGTCCATTTCGGCAAGACGTAAAAGTTCTGCCTCGACAGCGGAGCGTAGATGAAATGGAATTCTCCTATTCATAATTGCTACAGGAGGAACTTCAGGATCAACGTAAAGTTTGACTGGAGGACCTTTATAACAACCAAGGCCACTACACAGTTCTGGATATTGCTTGGTAACATCAAAGGTAGTATGCACCTCATCCAAATTCAGAGTTAGCAACTGCAACTGTTCTGCAGCGGATCTGGACAAAATGGATTGGGCTGACTTTAAAGAAGTCACAAAAACAGGTAATTTTATGGTTTTTGTATGTTTCTTAGCTTCAATAGTGGTCTTTCCCATTACAGGAATAGTCGTGGATTTGCCATAAGCTTTAAGTTGAGCTTTTGACTCTTTAAGTAAAGGACAACCAATTCTTTTCCAAGTTTTCTTGGAAATTACGGAAATATCTGCTCCTGTGTCAACTAGCATCTCAATAGCTACATTGTTCAATAGAATGGTAGTCATTGGACGATCGGAAACACTGGAAACAGACAATGCAAATGCCGACTTAGAACTGGAAACTTTAGAGTAGTCAGTGGAGAACTCATCTGAAGACTCGGATGAACTTCCCTCGACAACTTTGACTTCATTTCCCTTCTTTGAACGACAAACTTTTGCAAAATGTCCGGATTTGCCACATTTGTTGCATTTCTTATTTGCAGCAGGACATTGGGTTCTTCCTCCACTATGGGGTGTAGGATTCCCACAGCCATAGCATTGGAAGTTTCGGCTGGTGAAATCTTTCTGGACTTTAGGCGTATTGCCAATGGAGTTAGACTTAGGAAAGTGTTTTGAAGGTTTGTAATGCTTAGAAACTTTTTCAACTTTCACTTCGGCTTTTGGATTATGAGCGTATTCAGCTCCATATAAGCTGGACTGATAAGATGCAGACTCAATGGACTGTGCAAGACGTAGAAGTGATTCCACGGTCAAAGATGCAGCTTCAAGAGCATGGACTCTGATACGATTGTTGTGAGTGTTTAACAAAGCTGTTAAAATAACCAATCGATCATGTGCGGATAATAGTTGAGTGTCATTTAACTTGCAACGAGCAGCTAAAGACTGTAATCGTCCCAGAAAATCGGTGAAGCTTTCATCTGGCCGTTGTGTGGTTTTCCTAACCATGTATTCCTCAAAAATTAAATTTCGACGTTCGTTAAAGGAATCAGTTAGTTTTGTCTTCACATCATCATAAGTGTCGTTGGCGAAGTCTGAATTTATTAGATGTTTATATTTTCGTTTCAACCAAATACCGCCAAAATAAAATAGTGATTTCTTCTTGTGGTTATCTTCCACAATGCCATGCAGATCCAATGCGTCCTCAAAAAACTCGATCCATTCTTCCCACTGAAGAGCGATGTCATCATGTGGTCCATCAACCAGAGGTTCAAAATATCTGATTTTAAGATTATATCTTGGAATGGACTGGGAAGTAGAAGTTGAAGGAGACTGGAGCATGGTTGCAAAATTTGTTGAAACCGGAAAAAGTTAATGCAAAGATTCGTAATTTGTAGAAATTGGTAATCATGTAGAGAGAAAATTGTAGCAAGAATTCTCATAAATGAGAAATGAAAGAATGCCAAACAGCAAAACAGTAGAAAAAATTCATAAATTTTAAATGAAAACGTTGAAATAGTAGAAAAATTGTCAAAATTCAAAAGAAATCCAATGAAAATTAGTGGAAATCGATTGAAATCGAAGACAGTGAAAAGAACTGTATGCTGAAATCAAAAACTTGCCATGAAATAACAGACAAATTCCCAAATTCAAAATGGAGAATTTGAAAATGCATGTACTGAGAAAAACTGTATAACTGACTGCAACATGTAATGTTGTAACGTTGTAAAGGTCAAAATCAACCTTGGAAAACAACAACTGCAGAGAAAATCCGTTGAAATTATTTTGGGAATGATTAAGAAAAATTTGTACAAAAATTTACAATAAATAAGAATGTAAACTGTACCAAAAACTTGTAGAAAAATTGTACTAGACAATGAAGTATAAATGTATCAAAACTTGTAAAATATTTCCCAAAAAATTTCCGATGAAAAGCAATTTGTTTTCCTCGTCGCCAGTTTGTAGTGTTGGCCTTATGGAAATATTGGCCAAGTTAGAATTAACTTCCCGCATGCAGCATTTGTTGTTAGATTCTTTTAATACGGAGTTACATGTTGTCAGCAGCACGTCTGTTTGGCAAGTGACTAACAATTTAACCAACAGGTTACAACGACTGAAATAAGCAAAATGAACCTTGCCCAACAGAACCATTACACAATATACAATTTGCATATGAAATGAATAATTTACAGAGTTCAACATCAACAATGAATACTACACATTTATGGTTCATTGTGGTCTTAAAATTTAGTAAAAGTCTTTCAAATAAAATACTATTGAAATGGGTTACAATTCCAAAATAATTAGTTATAACAGTTGGAAGTATAAAAACTACCGGTACTAGATAATGACAAACATTGTAAATATTTACAGTATGTTAATGCAGCAAAATCATCTGCAAGGACGGTTACGTCGATCTCAATAGTATTATCATTAAATCATGCCAACAATGTACTGTTATCGACAAATTCAGTAAACAAAATTATGTAATAAAATTCCCAAAAACTTTCCTTGAAAAGTTTTCGCCTCTTGGCCTTAAATTACATTAGGAAACTCTGACTGTAACCATAAAGAAAAGTGTTTAATAAATCACCTAATGGTACGATATACAACGTGGCCTTAAATTACATTAGGAAGCTCTGAAGGTAACGATATCACGCAAACAAATGCAACTGTTAAATTTCATAAACATTTGTATAGTAAATACCAGATGATCAGAAGATAAATGTACCCTATACGTGCACCATTTAGTGATTAGTTGAATTAAACAGCTCGAGTAAACCTGGCTTTAAAATGATGTCCTTAAATGTTGCTATCAAAAAATAGTACAGAAGGACATTTAAAGCCAGATTTACTCTAGCTGTTTTACTCAACTAGTTGCTAGATGGTGACACATATACGATACATATATCTTTTTATCATTACCGGTTTGTACATGAACGAATGTTTATTCAGAAGAGTAAATAACCTAGTTTGAAGTTATATCAAAGCCATGACACATACAGTGTCACAATCCAACACAAGTTATAGCATTTGACTTATTTTTTCCTAGTTTAACCAAGGAGGTATATAGAAGACGAAAATGCATTATCACTTATGGACCAGTGTTACTTGCTTCCGTTTAAAACATGAGGGCAGCAATGTTAAAAATTTAAGTGAAAGCTATTCCATGCAAATGGAATTGCAGTGATAAAAAAACTGAAAATGTCAACAATTATAAATTCGTTAATACAGTAATTATTTAAGGTTTATTTAATAATTTAGTTATGGTTTCACCCTCAACTTTTTCATTTGTCAAATAATTATTAATTGTTTATAGAAGATAAACAAATATTTATTATAATTGTTTGGCAAACTAAAAATTGCATATAATATAATACAAATCCTCCTAAATATTGTACAAACTTCAGTAGTAGAAAACCAGTCATAATTAACAAGGTTTATTACTAAATTTCTCAAAATAGAGGGTAGCGGCACCGTGGCCATACCCTTCAAAATTAACATTGGGACATCTGTTTCTATATACCTCTTTGACCTAACGCTAATAAATATTATTATTATTTGTTACGTAGCTGAAATGGAATACAATATGAAAAATTGGATAATAATGATGATGTGTTTCATATCACTTGTAAACACAAAATTAAGTGCATATAATTCCAGTTATAATATCTTGATTTTAACTTCTCCAACGGGTGGAAAATCGCACAGTATCTATTTTGATGGAATCGCTAAGGAGTTAGCATCTAGAGGTCATCAGGTCAGAATAACTAACTTTTTTTATTTATTAATTTAGTTGCTATTTTATAAGTTTAGTTTAATATATTACCGTTTACATAAGACAAGTAAACTACTGTATATAGACGTTTTAAACGGATTTTGTTTTAACAGAAACATGCAAAAAAAAATATTTTCTCACTAAAATAACATTTCTTAGAGTACATCATATTAGAATCATTATTTACATCACAATAGATACAAAATTTATATTTCAAAATACAGGTACTGTATTATGCATTTTGTACACACTTACAGTATGCATGTATACATTTAAAAAAAGAAAAATTTAATTTTTTTAAAACAAACAAAAAATGTATTGATTTTATGTACTGTAATTGTAATTTAATCGACTATACAGTACAGTATTAGCAGAGCTGGCGTAACTTTTTGCGGGGCCAGGTGCAAAAATTGACAAAAAAAAAAGTTTTTCCAAAATTCTTCTAAAAAAAAATTTTTTTTCTCCCTAAAATTCATTTAAAACGATCCGCGAAACCCTTTGAGCCGGCCCTGAATATTAGTAATTCATATGGACACTGCATATTATGTTAAATTATAATTTACCATATTGTATATCTAGAAGTATTATAATGGCGATTAAACGTTTTACGAGTATTGCAAATATTATTTGAAGTTACTGATGCACCATAAAAAAATCATGTAAATTATACAATTATAATTGCGATTGTCAATTAATATTTATTAAATGGCAAGTTATTTTCATTGAGTTTTTTATTTTATTTAGACAATATTGCACGCTTTATATATATTTGCATTTAAGTACAGTATTTCATCAAAAGTTAGATAACTTAGTTCAAAACCTACAAAGTATTATACAATGTAATAACTTTAGTTTACTTTATAATTTTTCAGATAACTCATTACTGTCGTGGAAAAATAGATGATGTAAATGGTGTTCGTCATTTCGAAATTACTGATCAAGCAAACACCGACGAGTTTTTATTTAAATCTATGTTTGAATTGAATTCAGCTAAACACCTGGTAGAAATTTTCGATTTGTATCCAGCTGCTATCTCCAAAGCCATTAATGCAACGTACAACGACCAACCAATTATTAATTTATTAAAACCAATGAGCAATGCCAATAACAAAGCTAAATACGATATTGTTTTAATTGATATTTTTATGAATGATATTTATTCACCTGTTATTCAAAAAGTTAAAGTTCCGAGTATTTTGATTTCACCGTATATGCTACTGGCTCCATCTGCATGGGATTTTGATGTGCCATATCCTTACTTTTTAAATTTTCTTGGACTTCCGCAACCGAAATCCATGTTGACAAGGACAGCAAACCTTTTAACGCATTTTGCTTTAACGTCTTTCGTTAGTGGCTATATATCTTGGAAAATTCACGAATTAATTCCACATTTTTTACCAAGTACATTTCAATCACCCCTCAACAAGCTAACGAAAAATATTTCGTTTATTATGACAGCCAATCCATATTCAGTTACAGATGCCATACCAACAACACCACTTGTCGTCAACGTAGGATGTGTACATTGTAGACCACCTAATGCCCTTCCAAAGGTTGTATATTAATTATAATGTATTATTTTTTGAAAATGTGTTAATATAACTTGACATTGAACACAACAATTTAAGTTGTTTACAGTAAAACATGTCAAATAAAAAACATCAAATTAATGGTATCAAGGTACATCCACCTCACTGCATCACTATATCAATAATTATAAATGATTAGATATTGCATTTTGGCCTATTCTTAGATTTCCAATAGTACCACACTCCTTGATTGCCAACTCCCCCCCCCCACCCTAAAAATTACTGTTAATTTATGTTAAAATTGTTTTGAAGTTATTTTACTTAGAAATTTGCCATTGATATAATAATTTTTATTGTGCTGTTTTAAAGCAATGTTTCGTTGTACAATTTTCATTTTTTGATCGAAATCATAAATTCAGTATGTTTTCACTCCTTGTGATCCATGAAATTGAAAAACACTATATCAATCTTTCAAATACACAAAAAAAACATAGTAATACCTTTATTTACTAAAATCTATAAAAAATTATATGTGTTCTAGGACATAGAAGATATCTTAAATGGGTCGGGAAATCATGGTGTCATCTATTTTTCAATGGGTTCAATTTTAAAAACAAATTGGATGCCTAGTGAATTTGAAAATAAAATTGTGACTGCTCTCAGCCAACTTCCACAAACAATTTTATGGAAAGGACAACTGCAAAGATATAGAAACCTTACTAATTTCTACTTTCGAGATTGGTTACCCCAACAAGATCTTCTAGGTAAATTTGTAACCAAATTTTATTTTTAAATTAACTAAATGTAAGAATTGACAATAATTTATTTGTTCTGTTCATAAGCTCACCCAAAGCTGAAATTAGTTATAAGTTCAGGCGGTTTAGGAACTGTTCAGGAGGTTTCCTACCATGGTTCTTCGGTATTGGGATTTCCATTGGGTAATGACCACTTCTATGCCATGAAAGTGGCCAAAGAGAATGGCAATGGAGAAATTCTAAATTGGAGAACATTTAGCGTTCAACAACTTCTCCAAACTATTAATAAAATGCTGTCAGATAAATCGTAAATTAATTGTCACATATAAATTTGAATTCTATAATTATACTGTAATTTATGTTTTAGATATAAAAATGCAGCAAATTTAGTTTCAATTAGAATAAAAGACGTCATCACTTCTCCATCAAAACAAGCAGCTTATTGGACTGAATATGTAGTTAGACATAATGGAGCTAATTTTCTCAAAAATGAAGCTAAAAATCTTAGTTGGTACCAATATTTTTTACTTGATGTTTTATTTGTGTGCGCAGTCATATTTGCAGGTGCTTCAATTGTTTGTTGGTTAATCTTGAAATTTAGTTGTAATGCAATGCAGTTTGGCTTCCAATTCGTACAAAAAAAAATATTTTTACTAATAAAACAAAAATAAATAGCTATCTCATAACAAACATATTTATAACTACCATGGGATTTAAGTTATAGCTTTCGTTATTACTGTACTAATCTATTTATAGCGTATACTTGTTCCATTGATTATAACTTGCAGACTAAAATCAATAAAAATATTTCGTTTATAGATATCGATTACTTTTAAATCCGGTTGTGGTGTAATATAGAAATTTAATCGCTATAAAATACAATACAGTATTAATGGCGATCTCACATAACATTATCGGACAACATGCAAAAACGTACTGTCAAAGTGTAGTAATTTTGTCAAAACGAGATTATGAAACTCAAATAACTAATCAATACGTAGAAAATTAAAACTACGTTCGAATCCGTAAATCCCATAAGTTTATTTCAATTACAAAGGCAACAATCAACCGATTTATAAATGAAAGATACCCAAAAATTTAATAGAAGAAAAACTACAAAATATTTCGTCATAATATTAACAATGGCAAGTTAAAAGGACGTTAAGATTTCTGTACTACAGTTTAATAGTCCCTACTTATACTTGAGAAAACTTAATCAACATGGCAGATAATGCAGTAAAGATTCAACAATTCATTAAGATTTGGTTAAGTTTCTACGTAAAATTTGTTTGTCCAACAGAGCACATTCAGTACAGTAATTCGAGTTTAGTTTAAAATTGGAATACAGTACTATAAATTTACCATGTGCTCAATTCTTAAAATTTACATGGGTTCTATATCGAAAAACCAAACTACATTCAATTTACAATATTCCATTGAAATAAACTTCTGCAGCTGCTCAAGTTTTATGAAATGTCTTCAAACGGTTGTAGACGGTACAGAATTTAATACAATTTAGCATACATTAGAGCACCACGTCTTGGTATTAAGATAACAAATGAAAAACTATATACAATTGATATGAATTAAATATGAAAAATGTATACAAATACGAAATACTTTCGTAATGAATTATAATAAACTAAAACTCTTGAATTAACGCCTACAAAAACCAATGATAGATTTAACTGAAAATGATAAATATAAAAAAACCGCCAACAATAGTTGTCTTTTGATTAAACTACAAGTTCTAAGTTAAATATAGTAGTACTGTAAAAACAAACACACCACTACAAATCAAATGCCAATAAAATTTGTACTAATATAAAGTTTAAAATAAAATTCAGTGTATGTTAATATGAGGGTACTCAATCATTTCTAGGTTTAAACTGCCTTGCAAGCGATATGTTTTACGGATCTTGTTAACATTATATAGATTACAGTATAATATACAGTAAAAAAAAGAAATCATTACCAGTGAGGTGGAGTAACCATAATAGTCACTACAAAATCATAAACTAAATCAGTGGTTCCAGACCGATGTTCAGCGAAAATAATAGTTAAGGTAACTAGAATATTACTTTAATACAGACTGTTGACATTACCAAATGAACCATCATTGATGGTTGCCTACTATGGTGTTTTTTACTCATCATAGTAATTTTAAGTTTAGGAAAAGTTAGGAACTACTATACTAAATGCAACTTGACTAAACATTACACAAACCATTTTAGTGTGCGTTCAAAACACATGACATTATAATTTATGACATGTGCTGCTGACATTTAATCACATTAATAATAATAATGAGTTGTTGATGTTTCTAGTTATACGATGCACCTACAACAATGTGTTGAACGAACAGAGATTCACAGCATCATAATAACGAGATCTCGCAAGAAGTAGTCTACTAAGCAAAAAGACTTTCACAGGTTTTACAAAAATCATAATGATTTATGCGGCTGTAATTAAAACCGGGTATTGCATTGGCTTTGACTTAGATTTCTTATTCTCACAAAATGTAAAAAATGATCTTTTCTACATTTCAATTAAAAAAATCTCCCCTTATGTTAAAACTAATAACCTTTATGCAAGCTAATTACTTAAATTTAAAAAAAACTTATTAACGCAAATTAAAAACAATAATAATTAAAGAAGTTTAACAAAACCATTTGATAAAGCTGCTCCTAACATTAATCCAAGACCGAGAAAAAATGCCATCATTGAGCCAGCTGCTTCTTGGTGTTCCATTTCAGCTTCCCTAAAAAGTGAAAAAAAAGTTTCAAGGGTTAGAAAGAACATTTAAATTATTTTTTAAAATAATTACTTTGGACCGTGTATCATTGCCTGACTTGCTAAATAACCACCGGAGACTGAAAAAGCCATCATAAACAACAAATAATAAGCATCATGATTAAATGCCACATAGGTGAAGTATTTAGGTCCTGCTGTATTACAATACAGAAACAGCGGAATAAATATAACCCGAACAAGGCTGAGAATTAATATCAACGGTATCCGCGTTTGTGGCTAAAGAATTGCAATAAATATTCCATATAATTTTATTTAACATAACTAATCTTTATATTTAAATTTACCAGATTGAACCATCCAGCTAACATTCGTCCCGTGTAATCACCCACATTGAAGATCAAAAAGCATCCCACAGGAAGAAAATATTTTTCTTAAAAAAAAAAAAAATATATTGTTAACTGTCGATCTATAAAAATAGATTCAAGGTTATCAGAACAATGTAAATAATTATTTACATTTAAAAAAGGTGGAGGCTCTGTTTATCTTTTGATATACTTATCACAACATGGATGTCATATTTAGTGTCAAGAGTTTAACAACATGAAGCAAAACTACAGTGTATTCAACTAAGCATTTTGACATTACTAAATTAATCATAAAATATTTATAGTAGGAAACATTTTAAGTAGGAAAACGAATTTCTTAATAAAGATAGGATCGTTTGTAAACTTCCTTTTAAACTATTTCTTCTTGGAACTGAAGAAAGTTTGAACAACACTCAACAAATTTAATTTTGATTAAGTATATTTCATACACTTTAAACTGTTTAACAGTTTCAAGAAATGAATGATTGATAAATCCGTTTTAAAATAAAGAACTGACAAACTACTGATAACAATTAATCATATTGTACAGTACTTACGATTCCACTCACTCCCTTCCTCATCATTTGTGGATTTAACCAATGCAGTTACGGCAGGAAATACTGACAAAGTAACAGTGAATACCAAACACACAGATATCGCATACGTTTTAATCTGGAATAAAAATATTTGAAATAACCTATTTGACCTTTTAATACCTAAAACCGATAACTTTCAATAAGGCAATAACCTTAAGAAATATGTGCAAAAATGGAACTTTCTTCGACCGGTTGCTGGCAGGAGACAATTCAATTCCTTTGTCTGCAAAAATCCTACAATTATTTAATGAATTCAATTATTGTTTAACCATTTTACCTTGTTGTTGGGACAAATAGAAATTATAGTATTCCTAAATTAAAATAAAGATCAATGTAAGGTTTTATCATAATGTAGTTAATTTAAATGTTCAGTACTTACAAACTTAGTTAAATTTAGATAAGCAACCAAAGAGATTATTAGAGTAGCTACAGCAGCTAAAAAATATCCAAAAGCACTGTCAACTGGCGAACTTCCTCCTATAATTGACAAAATATTTGCTACTGATGCAAATATGCCACCCAATGCCTAATAAAAATCAACATTATATTAAAAACTGAAAAACCAGGTACTTGACAGTAAAGTGCACAAAATCATATTAAGCTAAACTTAGAAGTTGCATAACAGTGTTACAATAGTTCACATAAGCATAAAAACGATTTACCTGTCCATTCATAATAGCTTGCGTAATTTGCACAGGGAATACTCCACCCAATCCAAATATAGCTCCTTGGAAAATGGCAGTGTTCACTAAATAATTTCCTTTGTCATTTTCATTTCATTATACCAAATGAAAAAAAAATCTTACTATTAATTAGCACTACTGTGAATAAAGTAAAAGCAAAAAACTGTCTTTGCCCTACATCAAATTTAGAAAATTAATATTAATAAATATTTGATATTAAAAATTTCAACTATCACCATACATGAATCCGTGTCAATTTTGACCATCGCAACAGTCACGATGAACAACGCAATTACAAACGTTAAGGAAGCAACCAAACGGATCTTTTGTGGAATCCTATACATGTAAACTTTTATTCAAGTTTCATTAAATTTTAAATTAGTAATAATGATTAACTAACCTTCTGCTGAGAACAGTGTTTAACATAAGAAATATGGTATTAGGTACCATAGATGCCACACTTAAATAACTTGTAAATGTGAGTTGTAAATCGGTGGATTGTTGACTAGAACCAGAACCTGAAGCAGCTGTGGCATTTGCAAAGGTAAGGTTAGACGATAAGCTAGTACCATTGCTATACGAAGTGTCGTTGAACAAGGTACTATTAGACGGTAACCCACTCCAAGAATCGACATTACGGAATTTATATGACCAGTACTGAAAAAATAAACAAAATAGTCATGAATATAAAATAATTATACAAATTATTAATAAGCCACAGTAATGACAGTGCAGTAATTAGTATATTTTAATCAGCCATAGTTGCAATAGCGTTTAATTTCTTTAATTAAACCATTTTTATCATTTAATATTTTTAATATAAAAATACAGTAAGATACTGTAGGTCTTAGTTATTATAAGTGGCGTGATATTACAATATGTCCCATTGTCAAGTACAAAATGTCAAAATTATTAAATTTATTGTTTGATATCTTTTAAGTTAAATTGTTCTAAAATGTAACGTTATACAAGTTAAATATCTTATAGCTACAAATAAGTTCCCCTTAAGCTACACAAACTACCTTAACCTGAACTTTAAATTAAACATCGACATATTACATCACAATTAAACTGCACCGACAAAAAACGTCATGTAATAATACTACGTTACATTGTCATCATGTAATGTAAATACAGCGCAAAAGATGTCAAGGCAATATCAATTGAACATACTGTAGACATCTATTAATGGCTAAGTGAAAGATAATTGTATAATAAGATCACAATTATTGCCCTGAAAAAATACAGTAGCCGTTTAACAAGGAAAACGATTAAAGTTAAATTAGACATAGCTATTATCTCATTAAGATACAAAAGTAGATAAAATCATGAACTACTTTACTCCAAGTTTACGACTTAAAATGCACGTAAAATAACAGAAATTAATAGATCTCAAAACTTTAGATACTGTCTTACTTAACTTGATTTTATCGTTCAAGTGTTTTACAACTTTTGAAATGACTCGCTAGTTCGTAAACTTTCAACTAAACAGCTTTTTAAACTATACTGCAATAATTAAAGCACTGTATACTAATTATTAATTTCACTTACCCCTTGTGCTGTAATGAAGAAGTTCCATGGTAAAAGGGTTCCCAAACCAAGTAAATAAAAGATGCTAAATACGATGTTTAATCTGTAAATACAATAAACAATAAGATTAACAAAATCGTAGTAATTACGGTAATGATTATATAAGCAAATTAATAGATTTTAATTTGTTTTAAATGAAATATTTTAAAATGTTTAAAACTGTTTAATAATAACCGCTATTTTAATAAACATGTTATGCATATAAATAACAATTTCGAATTCCCTCTTAGACAGCTTCTTTAAATAAAGCAAGACCACTTTTAAAGTACACATGGTTATAAACAAACAAATCTGCAACCGCTAAATACGAGAGCTGCCAACCGCAAGATTCTTTTATGCACAATAAATTTAATTAATATAGTTTAAAAACCATTTAGTAAATGGAAGTAAGTAGAACCGAGTAAATAAAACTACCGTATATAGATCAAAATTCATTTTAATATATTAAACTTTAAAGCATTTGGTAGACTTTGTTGACGAGTCGCATTTCATTGACATACAAGAAAATGTACTTAATTCCTTAAAAAAAATTTTATATGCAGTAGTTTCATAACTTAATGTGGTTGTTTCTCATTAATGCCAGTTTCACAGAAACATTTTTTTAAAAACAAAATAAGTCAAATGACAAGCTACTGTAACTTTCAAACCAATCAACAGACAATTTCACTGTAAATGCTTTAGTTTAATACCTCACTAATGAAAACCATTACGGTACCAAATTAAAAATAACCAATAATAATACTTAGATAAATAATTTATTTCCCCCAACGTTTAAAAGTTCACTTTTTGCAACATTTCTGTAAAATGTCAAAACTCAAATTAACAAGATTTGCAAGAATTTCCAATGCGATACAATAGCGTTATAACTTAATTAATTTTGAAATAACATCTTAACATCTTTCATCTGTTAATTAAAGCACTGCTCCACTGAACCAATTTAACTTTATCGTCAGTTGTAAAGATAATAGGTTTTTAAGTAGTAAATATCAAATTTTAATGGTTTTAATCCGATGACCACGATGATAAACAGGAACAGTTAAAGTTCAAACTGTTTAAAATTAGATTCATATTTTAAGTTTAAACAATTCCTGATGTGATGTACTTTTACTGTGAGAAATTCAATCCATCATACAGTATTAATAATAAAATGCATCAACAAAGGAGTAAAATTTACTGACTTTTTAAATTACAGTACCACATTCAGTACAGTTTATTACCGATGTATAAGCCAATGAAATGTAATAAATAATTAGCTGATAATTATTTGATCATTTAAATTGACGTAGTGAGCATTGAAAACATTATCTAGTTTGTATTCATATTATTGTACTTTATATTCAGTCAATATACGATTAATATTTTGCAATCGAATTAGAAAATTGATAAAAACTGAATGAAAATGCAATGCAACTTTATTTTCAAGTGTCAAGAAACTCGATCAGTTAATAAAAAAAAATTATAAGTTTATTTAAGCACCATATGGCACACTACAACATTATGTTAATAAAATTTGTGATGAAAAGGTAAAGCAACATTTAGCAATTCGCAATTGCATCATATAGCAATACTGCACACGACATTTTGCTCATGTGAGAATTGTACAACTGTATAAGTAGGACCGGATTAAATATCAAAGAACGCCGCATTTTTAGATTAAAACAAAATTATATCATTAAATCTTGTGCTGTAAACGGTACGTATTCATTGTTTGTCAATTACTTTAAAGAAAGGCTGATTTTGCCAAAGAAATACCCTCCTCCCATTTTCTGAAGAACAAATTTGGAAGTGTATGACGTCGTTGATCAATAATAAAAAGCCCTATGCTCATTATTGCGTCATACGTTGCGTCAGCCACACACCCCTATTGTAAAAATTTAAATTATTTCAAAGAAATTAAGAGTTAGACGACACCATATGACATTTAAAACTCAAGTCACTCGAGCCAATTTAAAAATCTATTTTAAGACAAATTCAAGATTTTCAATTAACCATCATCTCAGATAACCTTACACAATGTAGTATTTGGGACTTGGGAGATAAATTTTCATTTATGTTTTTCCTTATTAAAACATGACAATCGCCATTCTAACACAACCTTAACACATCATTAAAGATGAATAATTTAAAATCCGGATTTTAATTTGCAAGTTTATTGATGCTAAACCACGTGGCAACCAATCTAATAAAATTTTATGTCCTTGAATTGAAACCTCGTTTAAAATCACTTACTATACCGGTACGATCTGTATCTCGTGTCTTACACATGTTATGCTACTGTATTGATACAATTATTTTATAGTTATTTTAATGTAATAGTCGATTTAATTTCATTATTTTATTAAATTATGAGCCAGTATTGGTCCCTCAATCAAAATAATACAAGTTCATATACTGAAATAAGTTCGTTTTTCACGTTACAATTGTAGATGTCAGCTCCATCAATTTAAAAATCGTTTCAGTGTTTCTCTGTTTTCACTGTGTACAACATTTAAAATATAAACAATACTATTTTTTTAATTCTCTAATTGTATTTACCTGTCTGCTGGTACTGGAGTAAACTGAGCTTCATTTACTCTCAAAGACTTTCCTTCAGACAGCATGGGAGATTCGACTTTATTATTTTTCACATCCATTTGAAGTTTATTATAAAACACGTTATAATATTATTATATTTCCAAATTTCACCGATGATTTATATGCGGTTAACTCTTTTCTTTTTATATATTTATAAATATTTAACCTACTTTCGATGCCTGGCTTTGTACACTTAAACCGGTTATTATTTAAAAATTTTAGGCCATGCTATAACATTGCTTAATGCGACTATTCTTCTCTTTATGCGAATGTAAACTGCTATGCAATATCAAATACAGTATAGTAATACATACAACTCCGCGATTTTGCCATAGACTTTTTGGCAATCTCAATAAGCAGTAAAAACATAGCGCCATCTAGTGAGTGCTCGTAGCCGGCATGAGCTATCAAAGAACAGCAATACGGTGAATGTGAATTTAACACATTTGAAACATAAATAATTAATTATATACGTCGTAATTGAGCTGAAAACTTAAAAGTAAATGATAGAAATATGAAAATAAACACACAAAATACATGTTATTCAATTATGAGATATTTTTTTTAAATTCTTAGTTTTTGTTTGCAGTTTAACTAAACTGTGTTTACCTTCTTCATTCAATTTATTAATATAACTTTTAATAATATATTTGTTCATAAATAAATTATAAAAGCTATCATAGACATTTGGAATTTTATCACAAATACATCAATTAATACAAAGATCACATAATTATGTCTTAACATTATAGAAACCTTCTTTAAGATAGTTATAAATATTGCTTTTAAATACATATTTTATGATATTAGCACAATTTTTTGCAATGGAATTTCAAAAAAAATATATGGAACTTGTATGATATTTTTCTATTTAACCCAACTAAAATAATTTAAAAAACACTTATTTCAATTAATGTAGCTATATGTTTTATTACATTTTATTTTACTGCCAAATGAGTTCTAATCTTTTTAATCTCAATGTGTGTTAAATCATCCCAATCATTTCTTCAGTAACTTGAGGCATAAATTTCAATTTTTTTTAATTGATAAATCAATATTGGGTATTCTTTCATACATTTTTCTTTTTTTTTGACATTAGGAAATTTGTAAATATGAAGTGTAGGTATAGTCCAAGAATGTAAGCTGACAAATTCTATACTGGTATATTATTACATTTAAGTTATTGCATTTAAGTTAATTCCCTTTTATGTGAAGATTTTGGTCTTTAAAACAATTACAGTAGGTTCAAAAGATCAGAACACACCTTGTACATCTTGTATAAAAGTCCTCTATTTATTAAACTTTAAAAGCTTTATCTAAATCATCTCTTTTAGATGTGTAGTAATCCACTTTGATAAACTATAATTTTTAATAAAAAATTACTAATAATTAATACTTATATTTATAAATAATAATATTTGATTAAACACTAAATTCATTTCAATTTTGACTAACCATTCTTTCTCTATTAGCATTCTAAACAAATTATTTTTTATTTCTTTTTCTCATAATAGTTGCATCTGAACATAGCATATATTTTGCCACTTTTTAAATAAATAATTAAATTGCTAAACTATAATAATTAATAAAAAATGTATTATTACTTATATTTATAAATAATATTAATTTAAACACTTCATATAAAACAATTT
This sequence comes from Helicorthomorpha holstii, assembly GCA_013389785.1. Classification (NCBI taxonomy): domain Eukaryota; kingdom Metazoa; phylum Arthropoda; class Diplopoda; order Polydesmida; family Paradoxosomatidae; genus Helicorthomorpha; species Helicorthomorpha holstii. The sequence continues at coordinate 12,927,325 of JAAFCF010006680.1, read as the reverse complement.
AAATTCTGACTACCATATTTACGAGACTATAAAGCAAATTTTTTTTTTCGAAAAATTGCTTCCAAAATTTAGGTGTGTCTTCTACTCAAAACTATTATAAACATAAGTATTGTAACGCTATTCATGGTAGTGAAAACCAGTAATGCAAGTAAAGAAAAGAAAGTTCAAATGATTATTTTCAATGATTTTAATGGTCACTTTGTTTGTATAAACTAAGAATTTTTTAATTTTTACTATGCAATTTAATAATAAAAATGGTAAAAATTTTCTTTTTTTTAAATTGCTTAAAAATTTATGTGCGTCTTATAATCCCGTAAATACAGTAACTATTCTTTCTCATTTGGCATTCTAAAAAAAGGTTTTATTTTCTTTCTGTTTCTCATAATTGTTGCATCCCAACATAACACATATTCTGCCACGTTTTAAATGAGTTTTATCACTTAAATTCATTTTTTATATCACATTTATATCACCATAAATTGCTATAGATATGTGCAAATTTGCATTGCGTATAATAAGCACTCATGCCGCACTCATGTTTGCACTAGATGGCGCTGATGCTCATTGTTGCCATTTTTACCACGGAGTTGTATGTATTACTATACTGTATTTGGCAATATGCAACTAGGTGAGCACGGTTGGCATTGCTCAAAGATGTCTAAAGGCTTTACTCTATTGGCTTATTATATGCGGGGAATTTAAAATGAAGGAATTGAAAAAAAAATGTCATAGGACAACATATCATTGCCGCTAAAAATATTATCCAATCGTATTGCAGTATGTGGGCGGTTATAATAAGCGCGGCAAATTAAAAAAACCCTTTTATTTCCGCATTAATTCGGTAATTAAACTTAATATGTTAAGTGTATGACTAAAACTCAGTTTACTTAACTTTTTAAATATTTGTTATTTATTTTAAAAAAATGTCCTTGTTTATTTAAAATGAATATAAAAGCAAGGAATGATATCGTTGTGTTTATTGTAAAGAAAATTCATCATGCCATTGCACGAAAATCCGTTTTGACTGAAAGAAAAATAAATTTGGATGCAATTGCTTGATCAATGTCCATGTTTATCTCGATTTCGAAATAGCAATTACTTAATTATTCACATCATCTTATCAATTACTCAAAATTACTGTGACGGTCAAATTATCAAATACGAAGTGTTTTTCTCAAAAACCAAATTTTAAGTAATTAATCATATACCGACACTGATATACTTGAATATGGTCATGTATTTCATAACAAAAGTTAAGTACAGAACCATTTTTGGCATCTCTCGTTCCACTTAAAAACATATTTTTTAATAACATCACAACCACCAGAATACTGTATCATCATCATCAAATCTTTAAAAAGAGAAACTGTTTATATTTAAAATTTAAGTTAATATGAAATTGGTTATTTGACCATTGTTTGCATCAAATAGGTGTGACCACAATAGATGTACAAAAGGTTGAATTTTTTTCACTGTTCTAGGAACTGTGAAGTACCTATAGTTTAGTTGTTTCTCTCTAACATCATAGTGAGATACTGTATAATAAAAATAAACCAATCTTTGGACTGTTTTTGCTGAGATGGCAAATAAAATGATTTAATTTGTACTATATTCTGAAATATAAAAATATATTCGGATGATATATAGTTATAAAAATGGCACAAGGTAATATTGTCAGCAAATGTCTGGACAATAACTAAACTATTTTAAACATTTGAATTCGTATGCTGCCACTCGTTATACCCGATTCAGTTATCAATAAAATATAAAAAGATTTCACCGGTAAAGAAAATTATATGTTTGATTTGAATCTTAAAATTAAACCCGCAATTAAAACTAAACTAAGAACTAAAGAGCAACAATTCATTTGCTCATATTCGTGGCACTACAGTATATCGCATCACCGATTAATACCCAGCCGTTTCAATAACACTCATTTTTTTCTGCTGATAACATTGGGGGAACATTAAAACGGGATGACGAAAAAATCAAGTAAATAATCAAGGAAATTACAATGCTGTCATCATAATGAATCAAGCTTAAAGGCACTTGACTATTTACTGTAAATTTTCTGCTAATAAAACTTAAATTCCATTAAGGAAATTTTTAACTTGAAATTTACACTCTTTGTATCGTAAAATTTTAGCCAATTATTTACAACCTGTCCATAAGAGTCAAACAACCCTAACAAACAATACTGTATTTACACAAATGAAATTCAATTTTTTATACTAAACAAGTCGCGGCGTTTAGAAGATGAGAATGCTTCATGAATAACTCTTTTGTCTAAAATAAGCCGCTATTTCTTCTGGTGATTTATTTTTCGTTTCTGGAACTTTGAAATATGTGAATACGGCGAAAAGTGTGAGCAACCCACTGAACACTAGGAACACATAAGGACCCAAAATACCCTAAAACAATTACAATCATAATTTAATTTATTAATGGTATTAATTGTGACGTGTTAAATTTAAACTTACTTGTAATGGTAAGAATGCAATTCCAACTAAAGAATTAGCTCCCCAATTAACTGTCACAGCAATACTAGTAGCGATTGAGCGTGCTCCTTGACCAAATAATTCAGATACCAAAAACCATGGAATCGAACCTAAAGTATACCGGTATTGCAAAATTACATTTTACTGCAACACTTTGTATATAACTTTGTAATGGTTGTTAAATTACCTGGACCTGAAGCGAAGAAAATAATGTAAATGTAAACAAGAGCAGCACTAAGATACGAAAACCATTTAGCATTATCCTATAATAATAAAAAAAATCCGTTAGCAATATTTCAATAATAATAACAATAAATTCAATGGAATTATTAAGAAGTAGAAATAAGTTCAATGTTCTTGGAAACCCTTTACGCGGAAGACAAAACTAATAATATAAAGAGGAGATTGCTTAATTGCGCAACTGTTTACAAGTTTCTAATATTAACCACTAAACCGATACCGGTACTGTAATTTTTTCATAGTTAAACGCTAAATATTCTTTCCTGCATGTACAAATTTCTGATAAAAAAAAACAATTAACACTTAAAATCACCTTGAGAGTAAGAAAGACGGTTAGAAGAATGCAAACGAGATTAAGTCCTGTAAGTCCAATAAGATGCAATGTTTTTCTTCCTGCTCTTTCAACAAGTGCTAATGATATTACTGTCATTATAACGTTGATAGTTCCCATGCCAATGGTAGCATATAATGCAACATCTTTAGCTAATCCTGATGAACTAAAAATATCCGTCGAGAAAAAGATAACCTAGAACAATTCAATCGGTGATATATCATTCAATTAGGTTTATTAAATCAACAAGTACTTACAGCGTTGATACCAGAAAGTTGTTGAGAAAGCATAACGACGATGCTGATGATAAGTGGCATTCTCAACAAGGGATTCGTTAACAGCTCCATTAATGTTACTTTTGGTACCGATTTCATCTTCTGTCCTTCAATTTTCATTTCTTCTATTTCATCATGAATTTCAACAGTTCCACGTAGCCACACCAAATCTATTATAAATAATTGTTTGACTTATTACAAGTGCAGATAACCAAACTAAATGCTAAAATAATGTAAAAGTCAATTATTCCTAGTCATTTTAAACATTTTTACTACTTTAATATTTATAGTAAGATTTTTGCTTAGCAAGGTTAACTATACTAATTAAATTATGTATTTTTTTAATTTTACTAATAACCACATTAATTAATTTCTTACTTTCTTGTGCTTCAATCTCCCGGTCACACGTTAGCAACAGGTACTTAGGAGATTCACAGCAGCCAGGAAGTGTACAAAGCTGTAGTACTGCTGGTACCATGGTTAGTCCTAATACACAATTTTATTTCAATATTATATAAAATCCTAATGTACTAACATATCAAAGTTTCAATTGTATACCAAAAAGGTATGGCCATAGGTCATATGTTCCAAGACACTGAGGTAAACCAACCAATTGAGCAATAAGGATAGAAATCGTAACAACGAGCTGATACGTTGTACCGATGGCCCCTCTCAAATGACTAGGAGAAATTTCACTCAAATACATTGGAGCTAAACCAGCGCTCAATCCTACATTTATTACATGTATTTATTAATAAATATATTCAAATATTCAAAAAATAATAACTACTAAACCTGAATTAATTCCAACAAGAAAACGTCCAACAATAATCATCTCGTATGATTTACCAACTTTAGATAACGTCATTATGAGACCACCAATTAATGCGAAAACATTGTTTACCATAAGACCACGTTTCCTAATAATAAAAAAATCATTTATTTAAAAATAATTTACTGTAAATATCAAGAATGTAACTATAGTACTTTATGTAACTAAAGTTCATAAATGCATTATACAAATTGAATGACCAATCAACATGAATTTACGTAAAATATTAAATAAATACTGTATGTTGCACTTATATTGCGGATATTGCACTTGATTTTTTTTCTAATTAATATTATATTTCCTATATTGTAAAGACAAGAATGATCTCGCTCTATCTAAATAAAAAAAGACTTCATTTAAATTTTACACAGCATTTGTTTACTATTGCTTTTGCCATAATAATAAAAATGCAAGTTAAATGGCTCTTAAGTGCATGTTTTGTTTATTTTTTGGTATGCTCCAATGCGCTGGCATTAAAACGTTGTGTCAGACTATATTTAAATCTAACTTAGCCGCAATCTTAAATTACTGACAGTTTTCCAGTTCCAAAACAGAAATGGTTCTTAACCGGGTGTACACTACGCCACATAGCTTGTGACTGAGAAACGTCACTAATTGCGACACAATAATCTTTACATAGATAGTTTCAATCTAAATTTGGGTGCCAAATTCCCACTTTGACATTAAGAATTAAAAATTATTTAAGCTTTTCCTTTTAAACTTTAAAGGTTGCATACCTTCCAAGTCGCTCGGCAAAAAAAGCAGTCATAAGACCACCCAACATTCCTCCCACACAGTACATTGACACAGCCAATGAAAAAATCATCTCAATGGCCCCTTTCGAAAGCCCTTCTCCCGTCCTCTCAATACTGGTGTCATTAATAAAGTCCTCGATAATCTACAGACAAAAATAAATTCAGTATCAAAAAAGTTCGTATCATATTACATAAAAACATTCCAGAGTCAAAATCAGCCAGAAGGATGTTTACTTTCCCTTTTTATTCCTTTTTAGATTTTTTATACTGTATATAAGTATTACCTCAATACTATCTCATCCTTTAAAAATCCTTTTTGTTACTGACGTTTAAACATCAGACATTGGTTGGCAGCCAAGTAAGTCATGCTGAGATGACGTACAAACATCAAGTGCATCTTTCTATTTACACATATAGTAACATGCTGTAATACTGTTCTCGGATATCGCAATCAATGAAAATTTCTGATATTAATAATTTGAAAAGCTGTAAATTGTTTCAACTAAGCATCTCTTTGTAGGTAAAAGTTTACGGTATTTTAAGATTAATTTGTCATGGCTTGTTTCCCATGTAAATATAAATACCATATTCAAAGGAGGAAAAATAGAAAAAACAAGTTTAATTAAACTATTGAACATTCAGCTATTAATGAAACGAAATGTTATTGGCCTGTTAAATTCATTGCTAAGGCTGCAAGAAAGCCATTTAAGTGTATGGCACTACCATTCATTTTAATTTCATGTAATCAAATAAAAAACCAAACTATGTACTATGTCAACAGCAATCAACTGATTAAATGGCTTCCAGTTATTATTAATTTTATGCCACACTAGCACTTTTCATAACCATAAAAATTATTATTAAACATGCCATTATGACGTCAATGGATATTAAATTCTTTTTTTGAAAGTAAACGTTTATCATAAGAGTACCTAGCATATTTTTAACAAAAAATATGTATCCATAAAATTGATACTCCAATATTACTAAATGGTTACAAAAAAAAGCAACATCGGTCATTAAAATGTTTTTTAGTTCACAAAGTTGGAACATCTTTAGCAAACCTTATCTATTTGGGAAGGTCAAGTTTATTATTCAAATAAAAAAGTACTTAATGTAAAATAAAATTTAAATCCTGTATTTAAAATTATGATGTAAAGTTTAGTTATTGTGTTTGTCGACCTTCTAGAAGTTTCAGACTGATTAATTATTTCCAACCCGACATTTGTAAGCAGGGGAATCTCTTATCTCGCATTTTCATCTCTTTCTTTCAATAAATAATTTTTTTGTTCATTTGTTCTACTTGTTGTAGTGGAAAATCACTGCGCATACCCATACAGTAAATCTAGTAACATGGGAGTGGTACTTCAAGCTAAAGTAGTTAAGATTAATAGTCAATGATTAAACATTATTACCGTTTGTGGGGCATTAACGACTCCAGTGTTATAGCCATGTTGAAACGCCGATCCAATAACACAGGCTGCAATTGCAAATGCCAGTTGGCCCGTAACACCCTGTTATAAGAAAATTAAATAATAATAAAAATTAGATTACGAATTCGTTTAAAAAACCGGCCATGGCCTATATGCATTTCATTAAATAAAGATTAAGAGACCGATTAAAGAATAAGAAAAAGATTTAAAGGAAATAAAATTTTAGTCATATTTGTCACTTAATAGTGAGGGCTTGGCATAACCTGACATTGTCGCCAATTTGAAGGTTACAAATTAAAAAAACAGACACACACACTCACATAAAACACCCAAAATTACTTCCCTCTCTAAATCCCCTTAACTCCCTACATAAAACATTTCTGACATGATAGACATTATGTTTATCATAACATAAGCGTAACCTTGTAAAGGTGAACTCCACAATTAAAATGGTTTTAATATTTTGTGTCTTAAGAGTGCATTAATATTAAACAGATTGTGTATCTGTACAAAAAATTAAATCAAGGCAATCAACTTACTTTTATCTTCTGCATTCATATACTTATCATCAGCAGACACAAGAAATTATTGGGATTAACAAATTGAGACACACTAAATAACAAATTAAGATACCTTTGCAATCTTAAACCGATAGAAAAACTGTGTAAACTATAATTCATCTACCGAACTTCTACAAATGGCATCAATAAATGAATACTAAACTCACGGTCGGATTAATGAATAATTATTTGTCATTTTAATAATCCATAAGAACCTCAATCAAGTATTCAAAATAATTGTATTAATTGAATAATACAAGGAAATTAAAAATTTAGTTTCGTTAAATAATAGTTACTGTACTAACTTTAAATGGCAAGTAATTACTATTCAACCTGTGAGTAACTAAATTTTACTATCCTGTTGAGTTCATAAAATTGCACGTAAAATTATTTTCCTTCTTTGAAGATGTTTGTCAGCCACAGGACATTGCATTGACTTAATTACTCAGTTATATGATTCACCGTTTTTCCTATTGTAACTAAGCTTTTTATTATTATTAACTGTCATTATGATAACTACCGTTGACAAATTATAGTATACGTTTTTCAAATCGAAATACAAAATTATGTTAACTTTAAAACGATGATTATGACAACTTTTTTGTTGGCGTGTGTAAAAGTTTGACAAATAGTGACAAATTGCACAACATTTAATTCAGCAATTGGCAAATTCAATGACAATTGAAGGTTGTTGATTGCTTAGCTTTGCAAATTTTTATGGACACAAATGCTCTCACGTATTTTCCACTGAGTTGCAATACGTGATCAATCATTCAGTTTGATTATAACACAGTACATAAAAATAGATATATAAAAGAAGAAATTATTTTTCAATTTCAGCGAAATTTCCAACACATTAATACAATAACAATCCTTCAAATTTGCCAGTAGGTTTATTACACTTCTAAATATAGGTTACATAACACGTACACGGAATTATAAAATAGAATAGTAATTTCATCACTTAGGTCGTCGCCAGAGGCTAATCATAAGCATCTTTGTTAAGCACACAAAAAATCAGGAAAGAATAATTTAAATCACTTTAACATTTTAAAATGATGTTCAATGCCATTGCTATTGTATTATCGATAGTTTCATGTCATTTTATAAGCATAAACAACGTTCTTGGCAACCACACATCTCCGAGAAATGTGGCTTAGATTTCATCATCTCTTCGCCGCCTATCTCACTCGCATCATCCCCGGCTTCAAGCACTCATCATCGCCTTAAGGGCATGTGAGTCTTACATATGGGTTATTACAGGTCATTAGAATTAACCACATTTCACAAAACAAAAATTAAATAGTTAAAATATTAGTATCAAATAACGATCTAACTAAATAAACCTTACTTAATTTTGAAATCGATTAAAAAAGATGCCTTACCGATCTCTTGATATACGGCATAGCTGTTGATGTATTTAAACCAAACAAAATAACGAATGACAACAATAGTTATACTTATAAAGAACAATAGCTAATACAAACGATGTCAAACGAAATTATAAGACCGGGAACTATTTATAAATTTATACCGAATTTTTGTGATTAAAGATGTTTGAAAATCTACTTCGCGTCCAATGCTTAAGCTTATATTGCCATGCTAGAAGTAGGCGAGCCCCCTGACGAGCCCCAAAAATCTTCCTGCAGTCTACAACGTCATTGGCTAACTCACAAATACGTCAGTATATTCTACAAGATCACACACCCATACTACAAGTTACACGGCATCAATCAAGTTGTACTTTACATTAATTTTTTTAAACAATAAACAAGCAGGTTTAAGCTCCACCCAAAATCATTTTCTGTAATTTTGTCAATTTTGACAGTTATAAAACAACAAAACGAGTACAAAGTAAAAATAACCAGTTAGTATGAGTTCACATTTTTTAAACTAATGTAGTCAATAATATTAAACAAAAATATAATGATAATGACAATACAGCTAAAAATAATATGCAAACAACAAAAAATTTAGCACAATCTATTTTCGCTCAATGTAAGAGAGCGGCTTGAGCGAATTTCCTTCAAAATAAAAAATCCCGCTTCCTATTATGTTTATAAAGCTTTAAAAAATCTTTTTTGATCTCTTTAAAGTCATGATTACACACAGCAATAGTTCCCTGGTATACCAGTTCTTTTTCTGGCGCCCCTAATTGTAATTTGCAATTTGTCGCCGGCTCAGTTACACAAGGTACGGACGAAGATGTCATCAGAATCCATAGTAACATGATTGTTCCATGTACAGTACTATAAATACGAAAGAACCCCTTCTTAAATCAAATTGATCTCGCAATTTTGTTATAATAATTTTACTCCAACTTTTAGTATTGTTTTTACTCTTTTAAACATATTGCCCACATTTACCAACTTAGTACCAATGTACAAAATTAGAGTTAGCAACTTAATATCAGATCTAATTAAATAACTATCGATTTAAAGATTAGCTCGTGTAAACTAAACTTGCCAAACTGGCGCCTTTAAGAAATTCAGGAGGATGGAACCAGACATTGAATGCCATTGGCCTGCTTAATAAATGTCCTTTTTGACATTCACAATAACGTTTACGCCCTCTTCTCAATGAACATTGTACAGGATGCCCACAGACAAGATTTAGTAAGTAATCTTAAAACATTTTAAATCAGCTTTAAAATTGATAAAAAATATATTTACAGTATCTTACATCACTTTTTAGTTAATTATGCTTGCAATGTACATTACTTTAAAAGTTATTATAGAGATTTTCATTCAATCTGGATTAAGTTATTTAATTATGTTATTAGAGATAATTATATTGTCAACGTATAGAAATGACTTGGGCGTAATGTATTTTAAAAATAGCAACTCAAGCTTAATTAAAACAACAAACTTAAACCGCTGAATTAGGCGTCAAATGATGAAATGAATAGCAACTGTTAAGTAAAGTTAATCGTCCTTATGTAATATCGAGTATTTTAGATAAACTTATTTTAAATTTTAATTATTGGCGCCGACTAAGTTATAAACAGCAATTTAATAACTTGGCGTGACTGTTCGTATAATATGACAATAATTCAATAATAATCATAGACCTCCATTTGATATCCAGTGATATAATATTAATAATATACTGTAGTAATAAACAACTTCTCTAAAATTTTAACGACATACTCTGTACAAAGCTTTTTGTAGGAAATTTCCTCTGGGTTTTACCAAGAATGTTGAATTAAAGAATTTGCAACTCACTTTCGTCAGCAAGAAAAAAAAACAACAAATTTTCGATTTTATTGACATTATTGTAAAAAAAAAGTTCAAAATAATTACTAAGAAAATTTCGACTAGTCAGGGAAAAACAAACAATTATCTTTACAAGCTAAAATCAAAATGTGTAGACATAACAACATAATAAATTCAAGACCAATCAGAAGAAACATATGAAAGTTATACTGTAATTTTATCCAGGATATTTCGATTATAAACAAGTATTGTACATCGTAAATTTCTAAAAATCCAAATCAAGAAACTTTTCAAAATTCTAGGGTGGTCTAAATTAACATCGTGTGGTTAATTTCAAAATTACCACGACTATAGCAATAACGCTATGGTAAAATGCAAAGATAAAAATACAACGCCTTTTTGTTATAAAGTTTTTAACCAAGATTAAACAATTTTCAAATAGGATGATACTGTAGAATCGCTGATAATTTTCATTTTACAAGGAAATCATTAGCACTTCTACGGTATTAAAAAATTTGTTTAAGAACAACTTTTATACTATTTGTAATTACTCACTGAATCAAGTTATTTTTGGAGACCATATGCTATAATAATTACTTATTTAAAAGACGATCATGATTATACACGATGTACTATTTCTTATTGCAATTATACCAGTCTTATTTAAAATACATTGACCTAATAATCCTAATTTAACGATTGCAAATCAACGAATTAATTTCTGCATGTCAATTTAAGCAACTTGTCAATTGCAAAATTTATTTGAAAGTTTCATAGTTACAGTAGTAAAGAATTTAATTTTGCAAATTTTTATATGAAATTAAATGATGAAATACTATACTATTAAGTTAGGCGGCCAAGTCATTAAAAACAAACTCGTTAACCTCCAAAAAGACTTTTAAAAATTATTTTACAATAATATTGCTAAACATTTCCTGGAAGTCGTTTTGTTCTACTGTATATAAATTTTTTTCAGTAGACCAAATCCACTTCTAAAAATTTGCAGTGATTTAATAAAAATCTATAAAACTAGTGCCATCTGTTGGTTTAAAACGATAAAATCGACAAAACTATTTTCACTATTTTTAAAAACTGCTTTCTAATCCCAATTTAAAACAACAAAAGAATTTAAAGTAATAAAATTCAAAGAAAGCGCATAACGTGTAATTATCATTCTTAAAGACACATCCATTTTAAACGTAAAATAAAACATGAAATAACATTTTTTCTGCGATTTTAAATTAAACATAAGGTAATTTATGAAAATATGTTTCAGTACTTTTCTTAAATACTGTATACTGATTATAGCCTTACCTGCTGTTTAGTCATAATTATTAAAATGGATTTTTTAATTTGGTTTTTAAGCACTACTCTTGTTTCTCCAGAAGCTGCCAATTTCGATCTAGATCACAATTTGAAATGACCAACAGAACATGTCGTACGAGGGAATCTGATCATTTATATTACTTTGTACTTAAGACTCTTGATTGATTTCTGTTTCTATTTCCCGTTTCATACTCACCCCCATAGTAACCTTTCAGCGGTTTCAACAGCAAAAGAAAAAGTTATCACCATTATCTAATATTGTACAAGTATTCATTTCATAACAAGAAATCTACTCTCTCCACAAAAACCGCACAAAATTGTTAAGTGCACTTCAGAAGTAGAAATTATATAAATGTTTGTGTTACATAAAATAAACCTTGAATTATTTTTACACTAATTAATAACCGATCAATCGTTTCCTGTTCGAATCTTCCTGATGCTGTTTTAGCTTTTGTCATCACTCATCACACACATGCACTTATATTTTGATTTTCAATAATAATTAATTTACAGTACTTACTGAAGTATTCAGCTCGTTTTCCTTTTCATATGCGCTAATTATCCAAAGTTTGTCAACAATTTATTAATTAAAATGTCAACAAAGACCAGATTTATAGACTACGCGATCAATCTTGTTTATCAAAGCAACTGTCAATTAATGCGCGTAAACACGACTATTTTATGAACTTACTACAAACCTAGGCTTCTATTATAAATGAATACTGCACACTTTAGATGTAAGAAATACTCTACCCAAAAATCATTGACGACTCCTTATGAATGCCCTCTATGAGCTTTTAAGTAAATTAATATGGTAAATGTAAATCTACTCAATAAATCAAAGACGCCCTCATAAGAAATCCTCAATGACTTTGAAAGAGGATTTCAAAAAACTTCGAAAGTGTGCAGCTTTTATAATAAAATCACTGCAGTACGGTACTGTTCTCATTGAAAATTTTGCTCGCGAACGAATTCCCTATCTATTTTGATGTTCGCGAACAGGAGTTACATTTACCTTAAGGCTTTCATTGGCGCTGTAAAAACAAATTATAGTACGATTTTTAATTAAACTCAAAATTGCTAAATTTTACGACTTATCTATAATTGAACTGATAAATAAGACCATTTATTTCTAATATTTCAGATTATCATTTAATGCAAGGATAGTTTTCGATAAAGATAGAAATTTAATTCGTATTTCATGGTAATGGACGTTGTTTTTTTACTATTCAAGGAGGCAATGAGCTTCCAATTTTGACATATCAGCTTCCAGAAATTAAATGAATCAAAGTAAAAATTAGAAAAAATAAGTTTAATATGTCACGACTTGATTACATAGTGAATAATTTAAATTTCAAAACCGGTTTCCTGTAGTGTTTTCTGCTTTGTATATTCTTGATACAAAATACTATTTTCAACCGTTTTATCCCAAATGGCATTTTGTGTTAAATAAATGTCTCTTTCTAAAGTTCCAGTTGAAGTAGGAATGGCTAAAAACCTCATAGCAATCGTGGACAGAATAGGAAATCGGTTCGTTGATTGTTTCCAATATTGTAGAACGTCAACATCATTAGAAACACACGGTTCACTAAGATATATTTTCACTTCTGATTCATAAGGCTGTACTTCCCCTGGAGCTATAAAATCGATTTCGTCGATTATATCTTTTTTCCTCTTCTTAACTTTCTTGTAACTTTTGCTTAAGATATCACCGTATGCCGAGTGGTTAAATACGCTCTTTATACTTTCGTAATGGTTATCAAAAATGTGTGAGGCAGTCAACTGGTTAATTAAGTTAAGCTTAACTCCTTTACCAAATTGAACTAATAATTTTATATAAAAAATATTACACATTATAATTAGAAAATATTTACAATAATTAAAATACAATACCTCCACTGAACAGCCTCAGTTTCTGTCTAGGATCACAGATAGTTGCAATAACAATTTCCTCTGACCGTAAAATTGGTTCAAAGGTCTTTGCTAAACAATCCAGAAGAGACTTTTTAAGATCATGATAATACCAAACGTTTGTTTCTTTCACATCTGTTAAAACACAATCAACGTAAAAATAATTAACGTATAATCCAACACAAAAAAAATTTAAATCCTCATTTAAGTGTTAACGAGATTTTTTTACATTATGCATTCATTTCATAATATTAACTAATTGTCATAAATATTTAGTGTTTATAAATTACCTTTAAAAATTTTAATGATGGTTAGAACAATTTTATGAGCATTTGGACCCTCGGAAAGCAAATACTCAACTCCTTCTCCAAGTCCATTTAACAAATATGATAGTTCTAGTAGTTTGGCCGCTGAACTCAGTAACAAAATATCGGTTCTACTTTTATCGCTTTCTTTTAATTCCATTAAAGTGCTTTGGACGGCTTCAAACGTCGATTCCTTTAAATATAACAAGTAAGTTTTAATTCCTTTTTAAGTGAAGTAATTGTAATATTTCATATACATTAGAGAATACTTTAAGTCCAAGTAAAACGGATTTACATAGTGTTTTTTGTTTAAAGAAATAATTAAACATCTCTGCTTCATCTCCAATTGACTGTATCTTGGATTTTAAAATATAAAACCATTTCCTAGAACTCTTAAAGAAAGTAATAACTTTATTCAGTTGCAACAATTGTTCATGTGCAACGCTGTCAGACAAAACTGCTTCTTCAATTACGGCTTGTAACTGATGCGTATAGCTGAATTTATGATGAACAAAATTCAATTGCTTAACATCATTATTGTCCAATTCAGAATTTTCAATATTGAAGTCTGACACAAGGTTATCAATAGAACTTGTAACGTTTGGATATTCATCGTCATCAGAAATTATATCTTCTTCTTCCACTACATTAACACATGTGTAAAAAATCCGACTTAAATTAAATGATTTTGTCAATTTAACAGCATCATCCATCACAATTTTTCCAACCTTATAAACCGATAATTACGTTAGACTTGCAAATGCAGCACAGAAAAAATTCAATAATTTATTAAAACATACTTTTTGCATCGAAAATCCATACGTTTGAAGACACCTTTGAAACTCAGTCTCTATTGAAGAACTTTCAAGCTTTTTAAAGTGCAACGTTCTTTCAACATGACACCAATCATTTGTAATTCCATGCATCTTTATTCCAATTACTAAATGACTTCCAATTTTCCAAATATCCAGAGAAAAGTGACAACTACTATCATTAGTCTCTAATGACAAGTTATATAGCTTTGGAAGAACCTAATAATTTTCAAAAATACATTGTGATAAATAAAAACAATAAATTAATATTTCAAACTCACCTTATTAGTAAGTATATAATTAAATTTTCGGTAATAAAAACCGCTTTTTATTTTAAGATTAGAATCAAACTTTCCGATTAAATTCTTAAAACTTTTTTTACTAGTAAAATGCAGCGGAAATCCATCGGCATACATTTCCATCACGCATAAATCAAATCTTCTTTGGCTCATTCGCCTCATTTGAATTTGATTTGCGGAATAATTCTCTCCTGGCACTTCACTATGGAGTAATTGTTCTTCTTCATCATTATCCGTCTGAATCTTTATAATTGAGTTTAGATCCGGCATTACCTCATGTCGTTCGTATTCATCCCCAGGTAAAATGACAGACTGGTTTTCAATCACCAAAATGTTACGATGCACAAGCTATAATTTATTTCATTAATAAATTATTTGATTTTGAGCTAATTAGTAAAGTTGCTGTACCTCTTTGTGCCTTGACAAATTTCCATAATTTCCAACACGAATTCGAAATCGTTTGCTGCATCTTTGATATTCGCCATCAACACCTTCAGTCTGGTTTATGCACTCCATTATAGTTATCGTGGATCCCTGATGACCAATATATCGAAACCAGTTTGCTAATGAATTTTTACTCCACAAGAGCTCAAATTCAGATCTATATTCTGTAACACTGTTACGATCAGTACATCGGCTCTGCTAATTGGAATACAAATCTTAAGTTTCGTTTTCTCAAACCCTGCTCGTTTTATCGTCATGTTTTCCTCAATAAAATTTCAAGCTTTTAACTTACCCGACTTGACTCAGAATTCTGGTTAACACTGCTCTCCATTTTTATTCTTCTTAAGTTATACATGTGGTTAACACCGTGTATAGTTTATTTAAAAATTAATTTTTATAAACAATCGAGTATTCATAACCAAAACAACTACCGTACTGTACAGTAAAACTGTACTCCATCAACACCAAGCCGTCCATGTTATTGATTTACAACGTCTTTAAATAAGTCGGCTGCAATAAAATAACATTGCTTCCGCAAGCTACCGCAGCTTGTAACTTAATTAACTCAACTCGGCTTATATTATCAATCATAATGTTATTATGTACCGATAAAACAGTTTTTATTATTAAAATATTGATAATTAACTGATACATCATTTGTAATAAACTATAATGTGTTATGAAAATTTCTAAAAATATATTATTTAATTAAATTAATATCATTAGAACCTAAAGAGTCATTTATATAAACAATATAATTGTACTACAAAATTAATGTTTACGTTTAATAAAAATAAAATAAAAGACATAATAAAAGTAACAATAATAAAATCAAACCACGAGTAAAGTCAATATGGTACATTTAATTGTATATCGAATAACACGAAACGTAAACTCTTAAACAAAAGCGGAAAATAAAAACTTGGCAAATAAAAACGGAATTCCTCAACTGTAAATACCATTTTGATGGTAATGATAAAGTTTTTACGCAGTATAAAATTAAAAATCTCAATATTACAAGGAACTTCTGGCTCGTTTCTTCTAAAATAGCTACACATTACAGTACTTCCTTTTGAAATTTACTTTAAAAGCTGTTAGATTAGTTTTACTAGTTTATTTCGTTGCTTTACTAGCTTTTATGGAAAATGCGTCGACTGCCGCGGTGTATTTGTCAAATTGTATTTAGTCAAATCATATTTATAATTGGTAAAAATCAGCAAATTAAATATAATTATACTATAAGTTTATTAAAATTATATTTTAATCGCTTTGCAGTTTTCAGCAACCGGCCATCTGTGGTATTCAGCTATAACATCAGCTCAACAAGTACAACCATACCAAATTATGCTTCAAGTCGAAGTAAGTTCACTTATGATAGCATTGCACTTAACATTTAATTTTCTAACATTTCTTTTAAAAAAATGTCAAATGTACTTCAAGTTAAAAAAAAAAAAAAGCTTTACAATCTAAATTATAGTACCGTAAAGCCTTTAAATATTCTTATTTAAAAAATAAATAACGCTATAATAATATTTCAGAAGCTATTGATGGAAAGTCCACAAATTCACCAGATTTTAATCACCATCCAGCCCATAAAATTGGAACCGGTAATTTCACCACTTTTTGGTCGTCATGGAAACTTGAGCATAAATTAATAGTTGGCATTTCGGTTATTCTTTTAATGGCAGGAGCTGCATTTGCCATTATTAAACTAAGAACATACACTAGGGTTTCGAATGACCAATCAGATAGAATTTCATTAGTTGTTTAACTTGAATCAGATTCAATTACATTAGCAATGTTCGCATTTAAACAATGCTTTTTCAACAAACACCGTTTGTCGTTGTTGCTGAAACGAAAGCCATGTAATCATAACTGGCAAGTGATTTCATACTACACAATCAATTTTTATCGGGACATGCTTTAAGTGCCTGAGACCTATTTTTTATTTGTATTTTTTCAATTGCCAGCGTATTAAAAATTGATATTTTGTAAATCTATGTTACCGGTAACTGCTCTGCCTTTTTGTCTCTCACACTTACATTTTCGTTCCCTTTGATGTAAAACCTTAATGGTTTCATCATCCATTCACCAGCTCTTGAAGTAATTCCTATGCGAGATGTTGATACGATTTCTTTAACTTCATTGGTTAAAATGTCTTTCGTCTTCTCAATCCATAACAAGTCACTCGTTGACATGTCTTCTTTGTTTAGAGTCTTATCAATTTTTAGAGCTTGGCATAATTTTGATGGTCCGTTGCAATACTGCTGTTGTTTTAAAGAAGCACCTCCGTCCGATCTTTTAACACCTCTACCGGCTTTCATCAAATCGTAGCCTTCCAGTGGCTCCAAAGCGCGAATTAATACTGCTGATCCCTCTCCTATAGAATTAATATACAATAATCTCAAACATATGGACACGTTTTAAACGTCTTTTTAAATTCTTACCAGCGCTCGAAATGTTAAAGCAGTGGTACATTCCATATGTCATATAAACATAAGCAGTTCCTGGTTTCATAAACATTGGCTCACTAGCCGTCGTTCTTCTTCCATTAAATGAATGCGAAGCTTTATCTTCTCCTCCCAAATAACTTTCAGTTTCAACTATTATCCCTGAAATTCGTTGCAATTGTCCATTGGAATCATTATGAACAACTCTAACCAGCGTTTGTCCCAGAAGAGTTTTAGCTAATTCAATGCAGGGAATGTTATAGTCGTCATCTGTATATCGCTCACTACTCTCCAATGCATCACACTTTGTATGAATTTCATTTTTAGAATCAGTACTAGCGTTGGTTGAAGAAGATCGTGTAAAATAACGACTGTTAACAACTAAACTGTTCATTTTCATTATATGTTTACCATACAGAAACATACGATTATTCAACTTCCATCAAATGTCAGCTAAGTTGTCCTGTGTAAAGTAGTTTATAATAATAACTTTTACTTATTGCATTATCTGAACAAAAATACTGTACTTCGAAAGTAATTGAAATTTAATGCTAAAGTAAAGCACCATACAAACTCTTATAAAAATAATGATTAGTCATTACTGTACAAATGTACTAATTACGGACGTTTTTCTTTAGGACGAGTTTTAAACGGATCTATAACTACATGCTTTTTAACAAAAATAACGTTTGGACGAATTGATCATAAGGCGTCAATCGCTTTCATGTAAAACAGTTTAATATACGCATGCCCTAATACTATTAGTCTCCAGAACAGAAAGTCTTGAACTAGTTATCCAATATACAGTACAGTAATTGCAATTTTATAGGACGCCCTCAGGGGTGGGAGTAAATGTTCTCTCTTGATTTTCAAATTTTTAATTATTTTCAGATTACGTTTTTTAGCTTTTTTATGACAAAATATCTGAATTTTCAGCTATAAAATATATTTTGCCCCGCTTGAACAAATTTTTACAGGTAGCTATAGGTACTGTATAAGTTATTATCGTATATTATTATACTCTTCTGCACTTTCTTATTTGTTATTGCGCACATTATCAAACCGAGTTACCAATATCATTATAGCACAAAAGCCTTTGACTTTGCACAGATAACGTTTTTCCGCTTGCAGTTGTTGTACTCATTGCAGGTTGACATCATCATGATCGTAGCCGTTACTTTGCTAAACCACTATTTTATGGTATCCGGAGTATACGACGCCAACAATATGTAGCCAGGGAAATGTAGCCAGTAACATGACCTACAAAACCATGACGCAAACATAGGTCACCTTCGTTTTCACAATTAATGATGTTAGGTTAGATTAAAATAGGTTAGGTTAGATTAAATTCGTTTAGATTAAGTTAGTTTAGATTAGGTTAGTTTAAATTGGGAGATAAACTTACACAAAGGTGACCTATATCTGCGTCAAGGTTTTGTGGGGCATGTTACTGGCTACATATTGTTGGCGTCGTTTACTCCTAGAACCCTATTTTATTTATAACGATCCTCCCCATTAGTCTAAGTTAATGAACTCGTCTCGATAGAAACATTAATGTACTGTATTTAAATTGCCGCCAAAAACTTACGGAACCCATAATACGGAGTTTGTAGAGAGCTATGCCGTAGTTGTGTCGAACACTGACGGCAGCAATTTTCACGTCAACTTTAAAATTCAAATAAAAATTGTTTAAATTGGTTAATTTTCATAAAAGTTGCATAAATAAGTTTAGTTTAATGTTTTCAATAGCTGGAATGTAATTTGCAATCGTTTTTAGCACTTATTAATTACTTTTTAAAAAAAGTTTTACTAAAGTTACAATATTATATCAAGTTCATATATCCGCTGATATGTTTTGAATTAAAATACATAATTTTTTTAAAAATTATAATTTAAGCTGACAAATTATATATCGTCGTTCAATGACAATAAAAAATCATTAATTAGGCTATTTTCAACTCTTAAAATTAATAAACTAATTTTTTATTAAATAAAAACCGAATTATTACAATTTCTATATGACGTCATAAACGTTACGGAGTACATTGTTTATCATCTCTAAGTGACGTCGTTTGTTTACAAATATTTTCTTTCCCCTTTCTGATTGGTTGTAAATGATTTGGCGGTAAAATGAGCCCCAAAATAATGTTGGTCAGTATACTTGGGCGGTTGATCAACTAGCATTTGACGGTGAAAAAAGCACGATGAAGTGGTGTTTCCGATGCCATGACTGTTACGAGAAGTCGCGGCCAACAACATCAAAAATCGATTGAAAATTTTAAAACTAATCTATTGAATTGGGTGGTGTCATTAAACTTCAGTAAGTATTATTATACATTCTATTGTAATAATTTAAATTGTGTAACAATAAAATGATTAATGGTAAACTATGTCACTACCCACCAGTATGCAACATACTGTAATATGATACTGTACATCTCCATCTGGTAAAAGGTACAGTACAATAATAATGGAGCGATACAGTAGTACTGTTGTGGTATTAAAAAGCTATGTCGAAATTATAGAGTTTAATAAAATCGCTGTTTCGTAACATAAGTAAGTTACTTTGTACTGTACATGATTTTATTTTACTGCAAGTTTGGTAATATAGTATGATGTTTTCATCCATAGAGATAGATAATAAATCCCACCATTTCACCCTCGAGAACTAGCGCTAATGGTGGCGTACTTGTCATCGTTACGTAAGATTCGCATGTCATTCTTCGAGCGCGAGTTTTAAGTACAACTTACTGTTAGGCAAAAGTTGGTTAAACCGAAATGTTCACTCGAATTTAGTGGAGGGATCGCTATCACTTTTTGACGAAACAATACTCTAAAACGGAGGTCATCCTAAACGTGTTTAAACAGCTCAATAAGAGCAAGTCTTAAGCTAATCATCCCAGATATTAAATCAGCAACATCCAGCAAAACATGTATATTGATTACCTTCAACATTATTTCATCAGTACTGCAGACGTGTGAAGTTCCCATTTTTAATTACCAAACATGACTAATTTCGTTACACCACCTCATAAATCACATGGACAAAACCTTGTGTTTGTATAGGGATTATTTAATTATTCTGTACAGGATAACATTTAAAGAGCGAAATGGTAATAGGATTCAAAATCCACTTTTCGATTTTGTTTTTGCGAAAGCATTAAAAAAAAAGGTACCTAATCATGAAAATAAAAATTACACTCTCATCTACACTACATTAAGTGCAATAACGATTCTTTGAAATTATTACGACAAAATATTCAAAACTAATTTCGAAACATTTTAAAAGCCTCCTTAGCTTGTTATTAACTGTCAATTTCTTTTATAATAAAAGACCAAATAAACTTTTATGTACCGGTACTATAGAAAAAGTTAATCGGTAGTAAAAGTATACGGACATTTGAAATGTTTCAAAAAAAAAAAAACCAATTCGCGTTGTACAAAATAAAAAGATAATGCAAGAGGTAGAATACACATAAATATTGGGAAAAATAGTGGACACTTTAAATTGTACAGTATTTAACAAGAAGAAAATTCATGCATTATACGACTAAAAATAATTTGAAAAAAATAACTTAAAAAGAAAAAAACTAGAAACTGTTCTTAGTGGATATAATTAACACAATATAACAAAACTTCTGTTAACAAAATGTTTTGCCTAGTTTGAGCAAAAATACTGCTTTTTTCTGCATTACGTCTAAATGTCGACGTTTTATTTTCACATAATTAAATTCACAACAGCCAATGACATTAATCTCAAGGCTTATTGGGTATTTTTACTTGCTGAATGTTTCCAACTACATCGTTGCCGCCGTCAATCGAAATTTGCCTCACGCCGACCGAATTTACTTCAATTTCGGTCAATGGAACAACTGCTAAAACGGATTTCGATTACTATTGGTTCGTAAATTTTTACGCCGACTGAGATTTCTGCCAGTGCGACAAGATTCCTCCAACCTTAGTAGCAACCAAAGTATAAGACCTTCACCATGCCCGAGTTTGGTATTGTTATGCCTTCAAACATTGGCAACGGCGCAGTTGGAATACATTGAGATAAGTTCAATTGAAATAAACATTAAGAATTTAGTGGTTTATTTCATTCTAAGAAAGTTTCACGACAAACGACTTCGTTTATGAGTTGGGGAATCCATAATAACATCAGTAGAAGCCGCTGTTCGTTTTCTAGCTTCACAATGAGTTGTGTAATCGTCGCATAGAATTGAACTGAAATCGTGGAAGCCACCGGGTGATGCGGCAGTTGTGCGACGTCTTGAATGATTTCCAATCGGAGGTGAATTAGAACTATGACCTCGATAACTCATATTCACATTAGACATTGCGCCGTTCAAACCTACACAAAATAAATACTTTAATAAACTATTCCTACACATTTATAGAAATTCAATAACACAACACAGTATAGAATACCGACAGCAATTGCTCTTATTCTCCCAAGAAAATCAATAAAAGTTACGATACCAATTGAATATTTTTAATATTCAAAAAGCAAACGCCGTTTCTTATTGATTTTCTTTATGGCAAGTCACTTATTGTGACTAAACAAACACGGTCACCAATTTAAATCTCTGCAATTTTCAAATTTAAAATATATACACTTAAGGTATAATTTTCTTAAAAATCTATTTCAATAAATAACTAAAATTTATGGACCGAACCTTCCAACTCTTCTTGAATTATATTGGATTTGCTGTACTCTCCTAAAGGAAAAAAATTTTTCAAAAGCTTTTATTAAAAATAAAATTTGGATCAAAATAACTATTAAAAAACTCAGCATCAACTTGTTTGTTATGGTTTTGACATAAAATAAGACAAATGATGCATATTAATTTTTACAGCCAAAATTGTCTAAGCCATAATGTGACAAGAAATGGCTAAAGCATTTTAAAACTTTCAAACACATAATATGTACAGCAAATTCTTTACTACGCTACACACACTCATTTGGTGTATTCGAAGTAACCAATATCACAACATACTTGCTAAAGTCAGTGCTTCTCTAAATGTCTGCATATCTGCTTCAGGATTATGTACGTGAGTTGGTTCGCTATTACTAATATTCAATCTTGGACTCCTGTCTAATGCAAGGCGTGGTCTAGGGGAACTTCTTGAACGAGTTGGTGGACTTCGGTTAGCTAAAAACGCAATTAGTTCTTCACGTCTAATATTTCTTCTATGTTTTTTAGCCCATGACAACATATCCTTAGTTCGACGCTGATTACCTGACAGTAAACCCAATTCAAAACTTCGTCTTTGAATATCTAAAGATTCTAGAAAATATTAAAATGGGATTAGTTACAGCTTAGCAAATTGTGTTCAGAGATTGAGAACAAACCATACCCTTATATAAACATGTAACAGCACCTGCCGCCATTTGAAAAGATGTCCAAAGTGCTAGACCTTGTTGGCGATCTGAACATGGCAGAAAAAATTACACAAATTTGTTATAGTCCGATTTCAACAGAACAATCAACGTAGACAGCCATATTGCATTTCAATAGGCTTATCGAATAATTGTTAGTGTTTATTTCTCTTCTAAATTTCAAGTTCAAATATTATGGATAATAATTATACTAAAATGGTACTTATTTATAGTTCAAACAATTCAGAATTCGATTGAAATATGCTACATAAGCTACTTCCAACACAATTAACTGTTTTGCCTAGAGTTGTGGGCAACTAAGTTGCGAATACCCAACCCAGTTGCAGGGATTCCCCGTGAACTAGGCAGCCAAATCGATCCAGTTAAGCCCATCAAATTGTGTTTGAAAATTTCGATTAAATTTTTAAATTTTGGCAAAATATAAAGATTACTGATAATATTAGCAGAGAAACTATTACAACTAACTAATATTCTTTTTATTGATACCTTTGTATAACTGAGCAATGGCTGTAGCTGAATTTTGGAATAATTGCCAACATTTTTGGGCGGCCGAATCTTTCTCTGATCGAACGCGTTCCTCTACATCTGGCTCATTCTCCATTTCTTGTATACACTGTTGTTCCCAATGTCGAATCCATGGTTCAATTAATAAATCATCTTCTATCTCTCTGTCTTCGTTCATTTTTAAAATGAATTAATTGATACAGAAGTTCTAAAAATTACGTAATGAGAAATTTTCGTCAAAATAAACTAAACGAATTTTGTTCGACCCACCACAAGGCCTCTCGCATAGGCCTACCGAAGTCGAAGACGGCTTACTAGGCAAAACATCTGATACAACAATAGAAAATGATTGAAACTAATGACATCTGGCGGGAGAAGACCTCATTAAACTTATTAAGGTAGTTAATAATCTGAAATCAATTATTTAAATTACTTGATAAACATTCCATTATAGTGATCAATTCCAAAACAAACTAACCTCCTCTTAAATAATCATTTGTAAAATAAATTAGCAAATAATATATTGAAAAAAACAATATCCGGTAGATAAAGCCCGTAGCATGTAGGCAAACACAATGTTGTGGTAATGCATTCCGTAACGATAGAATTTATTGCGAGTTTGTAACGTTAACTCGTACCGTATTAGGTAAGTCTTTATGATCAACGTTACTCTTCTCCTTAGCAAAGAAGTTTTATTAAAGCACATTTACTTTTAAAATCAGTATTGTTTGTTAAAAATAAACTCTAAATATTCTTGTTAAATTTATTATGTTATTACACATTTACACTTTCAAGAAAAATACTGAAAAAGGTTACAAAACCATTACCGGTAATAATACCGGTAATATTATTTTTGAGAACATCAGTTACGTAATTGTACTTTACGGATGCTCAATGCTCGGCAAAGGAAACGATAAATTCCTGCTTGAACGCAAGGGGTGGCACTTCTTGATTCAAGATGGTGGTGTCGGACGAAAGGAACGCATGCGCATTGCAATGCAAATAAAACGCATGCGCAACGCCTACATTGGAAAGGAATGCTTAATCGCACATTTAGAACATCTATTTGGTAATATATTTCTAATATATTTTCAATATTTTAATATAAACGCTGTATTTTTAATGGTAATTAGTTTGGACTATTTAACAATTTAAGTAAATTAAAGTAATGATTGGCTTAATTAACAGTTAAAAGTGATGGATTAGTTTTGCCTTGTGATGTGTGTGTAAAATGGAGATAGGTTTTGTTTGATTGCAAAGAGTGGCACAAAAAACGTATAAGCATATTCATTCAAAATTTTATTTAAATAAGTGTGAATATTTGGTATTTGCAAGCAACGTTGTTGTAAGAAGCAAGGTTGTAACTTTATGTTTGTGTTCGCGTAATGAGTGATGCCTAGCGGGGGAGAAGTTCCCAAAAGGCCTGGAAGCAGTGGTGGCAGCATGTCAACATCTACAGATCAATCTACAACTAATAAGACTTGGGAGTTGAGTTTATATGAATTAAATCGTACACCGCAGGAAGCAATAACTGATAATACTGAAATAGCAGTATCACCTCGAAGTTTACATAGCGAATTAATGTGTCCAATATGTCTAGATATGTTGAAAAACACAATGACAACCAAAGAATGTTTACATCGTTTTTGTCAAGAGTGTATCATAACTGCTCTACGTAGCGGCAACAAGGAATGTCCTACCTGTCGAAAAAAATTAATCTCTAAACGTTCACTTCGTCCAGATCCTAATTTTGATATGTTAATATCAAAAATTTACCCTAGCCGAGACGAATATGAGGCTCATCAGGAAAGGGTTTTACAGACTTTAAATAAGAATCATAATCCAACAGCTTTAGCCCATAGTATTGAAGAAGGGTTAAAATTGCAAGCTTTAAATCGTGCACAACGAGGCAGAAAGCATGGAAATGAAGAACCTGCTACTGCTATTTTACAAGGTTTCTCTTAATAAAATGTTTATACTGTATACAATAATTTAGGTGTCAATTTTCATACACTGTCAGTAACTGTATACTGAATAGAAACCGATCACTAAAACTTGCTATTTATTACCATTATAATAATCGATATTAAAATTGTCTAATATGTTTTGATGCTAGTTAATGATTTTATTATGTAAAACAGTAATTGTAATTTCAAATTATGAAATACGGCTAGTGTATGAAATCTGACGCCTTCTTGTGCTTGTATCAATTAATAAATCTAATGTAATTATTTGTTGAAACAGCAACAGTACCACCGGTGTCTAAAAGTTTCCTTACTGGTGGAATGGCCGCTTCAAATACTATCACTACTGTAGCCGAAGCTGGAGGAGCTATGACCCCAACGCAACCAAGAAAAAGGCCAAAAATTATGTCAGCTGATGAATCTGGCGGTTCAGGTGCTGAAGCAGCTCATGATTCATTGGGTGAAGGTGATTTACCATTAGCTGAAGCTTCAGTTAATGAAATCGAATTAGTATTTAAACCTCATCCTCAAGAAGATATGGGCGAGGGTCCTGTACGGTATATTAAAACTACAGCAAACGCCACAGGTTTTGATTTTTATTTGGTTAATATTGTTTTACAAATGATACTAAGTGTAGTTTTTTTTAGTTGACCATTTATCGAAATATCTGGCGATGCGATTTGCCTTGGATTCTAAAAGTGATGTTGGACCTGAAGTACCAAACTCCGATATCACACAGTTTGTCTTGTACATTGCTGTAACTCCGGGTCATTTTACGCTGTTAAATGGCAATATGACCTTGGATCAAGTGAATGAAAAATTTTGGAAAGTTAACAAGCCTTTGGAAATGTTTTATGCATCGAAAAAGTGAACACTCTAGATGAACACGGTAAATAAGGTTTGATTTTTTTTCTGCTTTTCTTCTCGCTTATACGATTCGATCGTACAATGCATTGCGGAAAATTTACTTACAAACCATGCCGAAATTGATTACAAACATTGAATACAACTCGTGATAATTGGCTGAAAATATCTGCTCTTATGCTCTCGATAAAAGGTCATTTGGTATTGGCGTATAGCTTTTTCATTTATGCGAACTTGCGTTGGTATGTACAAACGTTTTCAACCAACTCCATCCTCAAATCGTATTTTTATTTTGCGTCGTTAATGTTTAAAAATATTGTGCGTTCTTTTTATTCGCGATTTGTGGAGAGGTAATTTTGTATTTATGCGTCTGAAATGGACGATTTATCTTTATAATTTTCAAAGTTGGGGATCCAAAACAAATTTTTCACCTTGTGTTTGTAACTTTCTCAATTGCTGTTTTTCTCGTTTAGTGGAATGTGTCGTATAAACGTTTGTGCTATTCATAACTCATCTATTTAAAAGTTTAGCGCTTGTACAGTGACAGAATTCTTTAATTAAAATGACATTCATTGCAATGCAGCGCAGCTATTCTAAATATTGTCTCGTTCGAAATTTTGATTGTTTTGTTGCAATAATAGAATTTTGTAAATTAAAATTTAACAAGTCAATGAATATAACATTTTTGTACTACTAGACTAAAGGTATATAGAAAATTTATAAAGCGACACTAAATTATTATACAATCATAAGCTTACAATTATTGAGTAGATTGTTGACGAATCTTTTTGTTTTTTTTTTGAAAGTACTGGATTTACGATATAGTAGAATGAAGTTTTTCTTTGTGATGGGGTGACCACGAAAATCATCGTAGAGTAAACTCGAGTACTTAAGAATTTGCACAGCTAACTTTTATTTAAAATGTAAATTGGTGTCTCGATTACAGTAATAATTTCTAGAGCATATAATTATTACAGTGTCGTGGAGTTAGTTTCGGTTTTGCCATTTTCGTTAGTGGTGGTTCTATCGCGTAGTTGTCGTCTATATCTAATTTCAACTATTATGTAGCCAATGAATGAAACACTGAGAAGGGTCAATATGAAGTAAATTTTGGTTGACGTGCATAGGTAGTAACTCCAAGAGTAATTTATTGTTGCACCAATTGAATTACAGAGCCAGTAATTCGAAAAGGCCGCTTCAAGAGACGATTCAAAAACAATGCCATAAAAAGCTGCGGGAATCAAAATGAGCTTTAAATTACGATTTATGTAGGTTAAATGTAAATAATTACCACTAAGTGTGTAAGGCCACAATCCACTTGCAACACCCCATGTTGCTGACAATATAAATGATGTAGTAAGTGTGAAATTTCCTAGATGAAGCATTGCAATTCCACATCCAAGATGACATCCAAGAGCGATGACAAATGGAATTGGTCTTAGTGAAGGTTTGACTAAACCACTGCATATTAACACTATCAATGGGCTCGTGATACCATACCAAGCAGCTGTAAAACCAACCCATTGAATTCCAAATGGACAAGTTACGAATGACTACAAAAAACATCAAAAGATTTAGTATGAATATGCTTTAGTTAGCTCTTTTGTTAATAATTATTGAAAATTAAGTAAGAGGCATCGACACTAACACCTGTACTAAAGTCTATCGAAACTGATATCGTGTTCAAAATACATCAGAGTTATGCTGTTGATATTTGGCATTTGAGTAGAATTATA
Source organism: Helicorthomorpha holstii (assembly GCA_013389785.1). Classification (NCBI taxonomy): domain Eukaryota; kingdom Metazoa; phylum Arthropoda; class Diplopoda; order Polydesmida; family Paradoxosomatidae; genus Helicorthomorpha; species Helicorthomorpha holstii. Next base: position 12,899,170 of record JAAFCF010006680.1, on the reverse strand, counting down.
AATATTGTGTTGTTTAGTATGTTAAGACAGGTTAATGGATGATAATATTATTATACGGTTTAGATGTATGTATTCTAATAATTAGTTATTGATAATACATAGCTACAATAGTACTGACATTGATATCACTTCAAACAAAATAGTTATGTTAAATATGGTTTTACTCAACCTCTAACTTAGTTTTTAGCATGTCTAATATCAATCACACTACACTTTTTAAAAACATTAATAGTTATGTATCATAATAATAAATCATTATTAGTTGTGTAGTAACTCGAGAATTGATGTATGATACAAGATTGATGTGTCATTTAGGATTACATGTGATTAGTTGTTAATTACTGGTTATTTTAAAGGATCAAATCGCTATAAGGAAGTTATCTTAAAAAGTAAATGATTTAAAAATTGTTTTATACGAAGTAAATGAGTCACTAGATGAAAAGTACTAAAGATAAAACAATTGCCAAAAGCTATTATGCCATCCTCCACTATTTTACCTTGGTAAAATCAGCTGAGAAGAATGTGTCATCCATTCCATTATAAAATGATAGTGGTACTAAAAGTACTTGATTGGGATTAAGCCATAATCTAAGTGTGTCTAGTAGTAATACTCCTGGTTTGGAAACTATTTTTGATTCTGGATCAGTTTCGCCGTCATCGTCACAATTGTTGTTGCTATTTTTATTGTTACTAAATTTATCTAACTTTACTAGAAAAATTAGGATAATGATAATTGCTAATAGATAGCTTCCAATTGCGTATCCAACCAAACTGTAAACTTGTAAACTGGGTACCGATTTCTTAATTGCTGTTCCGTTGATTGTTGATTGAATTTGTCGATGACGTTTAAGTAAAGACGATGAATTTATTACAGCGTCACAATAGTTAGCTCCACAAAACATTTGTTCATCATTTACACTTCCATTAGAGTTTTTTAAATTAGATAGACTAAAGTCATCTAAACCAGAGCCAAGGATTAGGGAAGATGCCACATTGCCCACAATACGTGATGCCATATAAAACACAAAATAGCAATTGATAAATCGCGTTTTTACTACATCAGTTGGGGCTCCAGGAGTATTCAGTACTTTGTCAACGTATAGTTTAGATAACCTGGATAAATATGTTGTTTCAGCTGTTCGGTGCATTGGTTTTCCAAGTCCACTAATAATGGCTCCTGGTATAAGTGTCCACCATTGGGGATAAAAATTTGCGGCTGTGTAAATCAACTCTAAACCCAGCCCAACCATTATGGCTCCTTTAAGTCCTAGTCTTTCAATGCATATAGAGTTTAAAAACAAACTTTGAAGGACCATACTTGCGGTTTTAACGGCTAGCGAAGCAGTACCGAGACCTTGCTCGCTATTAAGTGAACTTTGTACGGTGTCAATAGCTGTGTTCCCAGCAAACGAAATTAGCGTGGCACAACCCAAAAAAAATACACTAATGTATATTTGCCATTTGAGCTTATTTTTTTGTTTGTCGTCATTAACTATGATTTGGTCAGTTGAAACGCCTGAAATTGTCCACTTACTATTGTTGATATCAGTTTCTGGGCCTTCAAAATCTATATCGGTGTTTGGTTCCACTTTAGTTGTTTCGCCGTTAGTAGAATGCATGTTTGCTGACAAATTATAAAACGAATTAACGTGTAAGCAAAGATTTTGATATTACACAGTAATTTAAGTCCACTTTTTAACCATTATATTCACTTGAAAATTTCTACTTACAAGTAATAATTTTCCAGGTATAAAAAATATCTGATATTTGGAGCAGTGTTGATACTTAAATAAAAATCTTTAAAATTGAAATAAAATATTTGCGATATCAAAATCCAATTCGACGCTTTTAAAAAACATTGAGTGCCAATTTTATAATTAAAAAGAAAATACTCCGTGCTAATCACTCGCAGCTTGACGATTCCATTGATCACTTAAATCAGAGTTCACGACAAAAACTATCAGACAGTATGATTTAGCTAAAGTAAACTATGGCCAAAATAATTAAAATTCTGACGTATAAAACTATCGTCTTTTATTGGCTGCCACATTAAATTGGCAGTAATGTAACTGATACGCCTACAGAATTATTTTTTTTCATTTTTAAAGTTTTTGTTCCTGTTTAGACACAATAGATGAGCTGGGAGGTAAATTTTCAAGGATAAAATTTCATTTAAGACCTATTATTTATCATTTGCGTTGTATATTTTATACGTTTTCTTTATTTACAATATTACATGACAACAGCGTTTTATAAACTTCAAACTAGATGTTTTTCGAAAGGATGTGCCATGTAGTGGGTAGGATCGCTTTTGTCGGTTGCTTGCATATACAGTATATGTTATGCATCAACAATTATTTTGAGAAATCTGTCATATACTGTACATACTATTATGACAGAAAAAACATTAGTGTGTAACTGTCTGTGACGTTTTGAATATGTAGCGCATTATTTTTTTTAAGTGGTACGACCATGAAGTTCTAAACACTTTTTTGTGAAACTCTAATGGTATTTTACAGTATGTTGATTTACTCATTTACAGTCATTTATAACATGAATATAAAAAGCTTCCATATTAGATAATACATAAATCACATTTGAAACATTGTTCATGTTTTATTTAAAAATTTTGTGGTATCGTTTATAAGTTATTTTTAAACACAACAGTATAAAAGTTTGAACTAAATATGAAACTTTTTAAAGAGATTATGTTGCATTTGATTCAACTGGTCTTGAATAACAGTTACATTGGCATTCGTTTAATTAGTGTATTGTAACTATATTGGGGCTACTGTATTCGGTCAAATATGGAAAATCTCAAAACAATTTTTAACGGATTTGGTCATTGTGTAGTTAAAAGTTTAAATTTGATTAATCAGGAAATGCCATTAATAATAATTTAAAATGATTCTTTTGAAGATTAAGTTAGAATAAGAAAATGAATTTATTTCTTGAAACTACAGTACAACAGAGTTAAAATGATGTCAATTTAATGTTCATAACTTTTAACGCTATAACAATGAAAGTGATTAATGAATATTAAATTCTTGACAAAACGCTTAAAGACTTCAGAAGACCAGGAAATGCTTAATAAAATCAAAATTACATTATGCGCAAAAAAATAAACAACGAGTAGAAATGTAGGGTATGAGCCTGTGGTCTAATAGATAAAAAAATTTCTTTAAGTTGAATTACTAAAAAAACACAAAATGTCTTAACACAATTCAGAGAAGTGTTGTTGAATTTCAGTATTCAATTAATTTTTCATATTTTTATTCTATTGTCTAACATGAAAACAATGATTGGGTAAAAATTAAAAACTTAACAAATTTTAAATTTATTTAATTAGCTTGAATTTCTTCATTTTGGCGTTTTTCCTTTTCGCAATAACAAATTTTAAATTTATTTAATTTGCATATATCATTTAATTTTGGCGTCTTTTTCTTTCGCAATATCAAATGTTAATTTTTAATAGTGTTGAATTTCTTCTTTTTGGCTTTGTTGTTGTTTTCATTCGTAATTTGCACAGTATAACGACAGCAGTTACAGTACATAATAACATAATTAACAAACACTAAACTGATGATTCAATATTTGTATCTGTAGTTTAATAATTACTAAATGATTGCTTGTGTAATTAGTTCACAAGAACTGTATCATCAGTTTAGGGATCACCTTAATGAAATTTATAAAACAATCATTAAGAGCTTATTAAAATCAAATATGTCAAAGTACTGTCTCGGTATAATGTACCATAGTAATACCAATTAGAAATTACATAAAAAATTGTTTCATTTATAAATATCAGATTATTACATAAAATGATAAGAGTTCTTATTTACAAAAATTAATTTGTCACTTAGTTGTTACTATGAGATTGATTTCTTTCAACAAAGTTTTTTTTATAAAGTTGATTACCCTGTAAAGGATTAAATTTAAATCAATCAACTATCAACTCGTGTAATTGCTAATAATACGAATACAGTACAGTTTATGTTGGACTTTTTTGACATCAATGTTTGACATTCTAAGTAAAACAAGAAACTAACAATGTTATAAAGGAAATTTTTGTAAATTTTCTTTATACTGTAATTAAATTTTGTGATGTTTACTTGTTGCCAAGAAATACTATAGATAAATGAATTGTGTTGATTAAATTTTTAATTGTGTTTGCATTTTGCAACGTCCTTGTCAAAATTGATCTATTGTTTGACTAACCAAGCATTGTCTGTGACAGTCATTCAAAGTCTTACAAAATAACTTTTTAGCTATAAATTTATGTGAAGCTACACATTATTTATTAAAATAGTAATCCATAATTAAGTAAAATGACATGACAGATTTTAAGGTTTTACGATAATTAAGCTACTTGCATGCAACCGGTGGAAAATTAATCACATTAAACTTTAATCTTTTTTATAACAAGTTGCGTGTGAAATTTTATTATCTTAAATAAAATTAAATTACTACAACATTTTTTAAATTACTTCATTATACAATATAAACTTGAAATTTGATGGTTTGAGTTATAATTTCAATTATATTAAATTACAAGTCATTATTTTGAATAAAAATGTTTATGCAGTATATAAACAATTACATACTGTATATTATTTCAGGAAAAATAATAAAAATAAATTATTGCTTTAAAAAATAAGCTATTATTGTATACAGTAAGTTTTTTATTAAATGTTACGGACATTGTGATGTACGAATGACGCATTGCTTGGTAATAATTATGTGAACTACTGTACTTTGATTTTCTGTTTGTTTTGTAGATTGTTTTAGTAGGCAATTGACTAAAACTAATTTTAAAAGGTGTAAAAAACTAATACAGTATTATTATTTATTAGCCATTTCATTACATTGCCAAAGCATTGGTATGGCATTAACTAAAATGACATTTGAGATTTTGTTAATCAATCTTATCTATGATTGCGGTGTTAATTAATAACAAGACATTTAGTTATTTTATAAAGATTTATAAGCAGAAGAAAGTTTGATTTAAGTTTAATATGACAATTTATTGCATTCTTGCAAAATGACATTGAAAGTGAAACTTGCAATTAAGTTACCAAGGCAGTGAAACGTGCTGCGTGTACTGCAGATATGTAATTTGTAGTGCACAGTTGCCGTATTAAGTTACTTTGTAACCATTTTCTATTATAGCTTTGTTGTATTCATTGTAGTGCTGTGATTATTACCGCTACTGTTACTTTCGTATTGGGTGGTGACATTCTGTAGTTGTCGTCTATATCGAAGTTCAACTATGATGTAACCAATAAACGAAACACTGAGAAGAGCCAATAATATGTAAATCTTGGTTGATGTGCATAGATAATAACTCCAAGAATAACTTATTGTTGCCCCAATTGAATTACAAAGCCAATAATTAGAAAAAGCGGCTTCTGGTGTTGATTCAAATACGATGCCGTAAAATACTAAAAAATATATGACAATAATTAAGAGTTTTTTATATTAATCGTTAATACGCTAACTAGTAACTACGTTGTTCATTAGTCATACATATAAGTTTTTTACAGTTTAAAGACACATACTGTAGTTAAAACCAAATTATTACCAATGAAAATGCTTACCATTAAGCGTATATGGCCACAACCCACTTGCAATACCCCAGATTGCAGATAATACAAATGATGTAGTTAAAGTGAAATTGCTAAGATAAAGCATCGCAATTCCACATCCAAGATGACATCCAAGAGCGATGACAAATGGAATTGGTCTTAGTGAAGGTTTGGTTAATCCACTGCATATTAACACTATTATTGGGCTCGTGATACCATACCAAGCAGCTGTAAAACCAACCCATTGAATTCCAAATGGACAGGTTACAAAAGACTATAAAGATTAAAGATATATTAAATTTTTTTAACCGCTATTGTATTATTAGTACGGAATGCAATGATGTTAAACTTAAAACAACATTATAAATATACCAGGGTTTCTTAAAAGAGACTCGATAGTGCAGTGCTGTGTTTTACTGAATTTGAAATTACGGAAGTGTAACACTAATGTAAACTGAAATATTATTGGACTAGTACAGGTATATGCATTATTTTAACATTTGATTGAGTCAGATCTTGTTTTGCTGGTGTATTGTCTTCAATTTTAACTGCTGGCCTTGACTTTGATTATTCTAGTTAGTAAAATTACGGAAATGAAACCATTATCTTAAATGATAACAATAAATAGGTTTGACAGTTGAGCAAGTAGAAGTAGTTTAAGTAATCACTCAAACTTACAGTACAGGTCTTAAACTATAAATTGAATATTCAAATCACATATAGTGTATTTGTCTTTGAACTTAATAATTAATTTGGAGTGCTTGTATTTGAATTTACTGATAAACCGAATTGATTTCTAAATTCACGTTGCAATGGGTAAAACCCGAGTCTGGTCATTTGAAATTTTTCATTTGCAGTTGCTTATGTGGTTCTGTATTAATATGTAATTAATGTATTCCACAATTCATGGCAGCATGTGTGTTGAATGTGATCCAATAGCTGACTTTGATATAAACTTAAGCCAAACGATTGTAACAATTTGCCGTCAAGCTATCATGATTTGATATGATTAAATAGAAAGCCAAACTAAATAATTTGCCACTGTATTTGGAAACACCTCAATAAAATCTAGAATTTTCGTGTTTTGCATAAATTTGCATTATAAGCTAGTTGGGTGTATAGTAGTAGCTTATAACTAGTTTTATTTCTTAAATCAATAAATTGATTAGATTAATATTTTGAATTTCTCAGGAGCGTTACTTCTTACTCAGCTCTTTGAAAAATAAAAGCTATGAATTGCTGAATTGCAAAAATACTTTCCTAATTTCCTGTGTATTGCTTAAATATCGAGTTGATTATACGTTATATTACAGTCCATTAATTGTTATGCTTGATTTAATATTCGAGTAAGAAATTATTACGCTCATTTTATTAATTTATTCAAACGATTTCCTTGATGTTGAAAGCTATCATTTACCTTAGTAAAATCTGCGCCAAAGAAGGTGTCGTCCATTCCATTGTAAAATGACAATGGCAATAAAAGTAATTGATTAACGTTTCGCCATAGTCTAATAGTATCCAATAGCAATACTCCTGGTTTAGTAATCACTTTTGATTCTGGACTAACTTTATTATTGCCTTCCTGATTATCGTCGCTATTTTTATTGAATTTTTCAAATTCTACCACGAACAATAAAATGATGACAATTGCGAGAACATAACTTCCCAATGAGTAGCCGACTAAACTGTAAACTTGAGAACTTGTTACTGATTTTTTAGTTGTTGTTCCGTTGATTAGTGGTAATTTATGATGGGTTAATAAAGACGACGAATTAATTACAGCATCGCAATAGTTTGCTCCACAAAAAATGTCCTCATCGTTCATACTATTATTTGAGTGATTTAAGTTGGACAAACTGAAGTTATTTAAACCAGAACCGAGAATTATAGACGATACCACATTGCCAACAACACGTGAAGCCATGTAAAACACAAAAAAGAAATTTATAAACCGCGTTTTGACAACATCCGATGGAGCTCCTGGAGTATTTAGTACTCTATCAATATATATTCTGGATAACTTAGATAAATAAGTTGTTTCAGCTGTGCCATGCAATGCTCTTCCTAGTCCACTGATTGAAGCTCCTGTTATAAGTGTCCCCCAGTTAGGATAAAAATTGGCTATTGAATAGGTTAATTCCAAACCCAATCCGACCATCAGTGCTCCTTTTAATCCTAATTTCTTAATGCATACCGAGTTTAAAAACAAACTTTGTACCATCATGCTCGCAGTTTTAGCTGCTAAAGAAGCGGTACCTAGACCTTGTTCACTATTTAGGGAACTTTGCGTGGTTTCAATAGCAGTTCCTCCGGCAAATGAAATTAATCTGGCGCAACACATAAAAAATATACTGAAGTAAATGCGCCACTTGAGTTTCTTTTGATTGTCATTGTCAACTATTTGATCGGTTGAGGCACAGCTGCTGTGGTTTATTTTCATCTTCGAACTATCAGCAGTTCCATTAATTGTCGACTCCACTTCAGTGATCTCGTATCCACTGTTTACAGCTGACATTTTATAATTTATTTTACGTTTAAGACTACAGTAAGTTATTTAGTTGTCAGATCTGTTATGAAGCACGACCATTAAAGTTGTTCAGCGATTTTTACGATACCGTATTGCCGTCAAAATATTTTTTAAAAAAGTCTAAGAGCAACTGTTGTAGATTAAAATAATTAGAATTCCAAATTTGTTTATACATGTAATAATTACCAATAACACCAGTGAATGCTATCCATCTTTCTTTAAAAATTGTTAACTTTTTTAAGACATTTATATAACCGCCAAGTCATTAATTATTGCTGTGTACAGTCGTTAAACCACAGTCATGTATCAGTGTACAACTTAACATTAAAGTCAGATGCAAGCTGTAACTGGTATAACTATCGAATACAAAAAACTGTAATATTGTGTGAGTTAGTGATTGGTTATGCTCTTACTGTACTAATTTTTCAGCTGTGCTGAAATTCTGCAAACTGACATGCTTAAGATTTTTCTTTTTACTGAAAGTTTTGTTCCTATTATAATAATAGACTAATTTTCAAGGATAAAATTACTGTTAGATTGCCCTATTTTTACATTGTAGTTTTTTTCTTCTTCTTTTTGCTGTTTAAAAACATAAACCAGTTTCTAGTTCAAATAAAAAGCAAACGCCAGGTACGGCATTCATCAGGTGTGACACGCATTCACTGACGTTGCAATATTTTCAGCAAAAAAAAAAAAATAATAATGTAAAACTTGTTATTTTGACAAAGTTACAAGCTAATTAAAGTTTTGAAGTTTACAATAGTTTGTGTTATTGCTGTACCGTATTGATTATAAAATTTGAGTAGTTTTCTCATTAATAATTTACTAAAAGGTAATTGGTTAGCCATTCATCATTTCAAGCTGTCCTTGTCAGATCCTACAATAAATGAAAAGATGCGTTTAAAATAGTGTTGTATTGATAATTTCGTAATCATAAGAGATTCTACTTTTAATGTGTTTGTAAATACGGTTACTCCTTCGAAGAATTGGCTTGCTGGACACATTTTTGGTGAAAATTTAAACTTAGTAGCTAGCTGTTCATACATTGCTTCCGATATTTTATTTAAATTCAATAAAGTTTTAAGCTGGTCAGTTGTATCACAAATGAATTTCTATAATTGAAATTAACATTGTAACTTATGTTAGCTGTGATATTCCATTGATGTTTGTTATTGGAAATAGCAATTACAAATTTTTAAAATAAGTACGACCATTTGAATGTCATAAAATACCTTCATCACATTGTTGAATTGATCACCAGGATAATATGAAACCCTTTGAATAGCCTTTGCTCCAGTTTTCAAATCTTTTAAGTCCATTTCCAATTGAAGAATTAATGTTTTGATATTTTTAAATTTTGGCACTGTAAATGAGCTTATCGGTTATATTAGTTACATAATATTCATATGCTTAAATTATTGGAATGGTGTAATTAGAAACCGTTTATGGCGAAAGTAGCTTTACTGAGTTCGTTGACAAATGCTAAAAGTCTTAGATCAACTTTTTTAATGTGGTCAATCAACACATCCATAAATAATTTCCCATTTGGCAGCATTAATTTTGAATACTGTATTGGTTAATTTTCATTAGTAATTGGTTTTAGAAAGTGGTTAAAATGTGTGGCAATGATATCTATACTTTCTTCAAATGCGCTGATGAAAATTCGTAATTATGCAGAACTCCAAGTATCTGAGCTGAATGAATTACACTGTAGAAACGGTAGCTGTCACTAACTTCTTTAATAGCATCATACGTTGAACTCATTAACTAAAATTGAGAAATTGATTTAGTTCTTTAGTTTCAAATGACAAATTCGGCTAAACACCTTGAACAGTAATTCGCATGTTATTCGGATCTTTCTTTTTAATCTCACCAACTTAATCTTTTCTTTTAGACAACTCACTCGGGCTAACTGAATTAAATCTGGTTATTAAAGAATTCAAAAGAGTCATTTAAGTTTTGTTTCAGCAGAGTTTACATATATTGAAATTCTTTCTGGTTCGCTTAGTGATTGCAAAGGTTTTATTATGTTGATATCCGGCAGTATTTTAACAATTTTCTGAAAGTCATTGCTGGTATAAATTTCTTCTTGTATATTTAAAACTTCATTGAAAATTGTTTCAGAATCTTTACCAATTCTGTCTAGTAACTCAGCTAAATAGACACAATCTTATGTTTAGCACCGGTAGTAGTAAACAAGTTGAATAATCATTTAACACTTACTTAATTGTTCTGCAACATCATCATTAAGAAATATCGAAAACTGACGAGGACATTTGTTACCCAAACGTCGTCGTCTAAAAAAAGCTAAAAATGTGGCATTATTTTAGAAGTTGAGTTTAGGATTCAGATTAATGTTAATAGTCCATACTTACTAAACATTTTTAAATTATGACATTGGTAAAGTTTTGATAACAAAAGTAAGTGTACGGTACTAAGCTTTATACACTACACAGTCGAACAGACAGTATTGGAATAATTTTTTTGAACGTCGAACATGTGGAATGATGTCATTCACCTAAGCTCTATGGAAAAACCCAGTGCCGTACCTTTTTATGTTGTACTGTATAGAATTCAATTCACAAACCATTGTAGTTCCTATTTCCTAACTAAAGGGAATCCTGAAGGGAGTGTTATAGTAATTTTGATTTTTTAAAATTGTTTTCAAATCACAAAATTGAAATCTTAAAGATATCTTTTGAAACTACTATAATAAATAAATCAATATAAACTTTATTGATTATTTTTGTTGTCTAAACGTATATAACAAGAATAACGTGATTTACAACCAAATTTATAATTCGTTACTTAAATATTGTTTATTTACGGTTATTTGGTCAACAAATACTTGAATTTCCCTTTAATCAACTAGGCCAAAAATTTTAAATGCATTACTCAATCAGCTTATAAACAACTTAAAATAGACATTAAAAAAATGTATATATAATTTTAAAAAACGGTTATTAGTTTTTGTTAGCTTCTTTTTCTTTGGAGTGTCCAATACTCCATTGTCGCTGTCGACAGCAGACTCGTTTAATTTCAATTCCAATTAGTCCAATGATACCCAGCGACACCATGGAGGCCATCAAGTAAATTTTAACCCTTAAACACAATGGGTGGCTCCATCCGTAAGACATAGTGCGTCCAACTGCATCCCACAAGCGAGAATTGGAGAAAGCAGCTTCCAAATTGTCAACAAAAATTTGACTATAAATGGCTGTAAGGAATAAAGACAAAGTTTTTTTATTGATATTCTATACGAATTTAAACTATTTTTATTAAATTTGTTCTATGTATTACTTACTTGGCACTTGAGCACTCCATACTCCACTACCAACTCCCCAAACTGCAGTTAAAATGAAATACTGGTAAATGTTACGTGTTGATGGTGTCCAATATAAAAGACTTATAACAGTGCAGAAGTGGGCTAAAAATGCCACGACGAACGGCAACAACCTAAAACGCTTTTTACCCAACCATCCAAACACAAATGAAGAAATTGGTCCAGTTAGCCCGTAACAAACCATTACATAACCAATAAAATACATTCCAATGGCACAAGTAACATAAGCCTAAAACAAAATAGAGGATTAAAATCCATTAATGAATCAACTTACACGTTGAATTCTTAAATTAACTTTCTTATTAATAAAATAACTAAACAGGACATTGCACCAACTGTTGCTTAGAAGCACTTTAAAACAGCTTAGTTTAAACACTGGTTCATGTTTCTGTCATGTGAATATATAAATATCAGTTAAGTGAAGCTATCTTTGGTCATTCTCAAAGACATACAGTACTTTAACTATGAAAATTGCATTGACAGTAAGTATATTGAAATAGAAGTTTTATGTTTGCAGCTTCAAATTTTCGAATTTAAAACAGTTAATTCACTAAATTTTTTAAACAATGTTATTTTGTGTGCTTCAAAGTTAAATTGAGTGCTTTCTTGGGTTCTTATTGATAATGTATTAGAAATAAAGAGACATTAGTTATTTTAAAATACCTTGGTAAACTCAGTTGACCAAAATGGATTGTCCATTCCATTGTAGATACCAATTGGAATTAGGAGAACTTGATTTACATCTTTCCATTGTCTAATAGCAGCTGTTAGCAGTTGCTTAGTCGATAGTTCTCCAGTTGTTACTTCTTCATCGATATTCAGTGATGGTAAAGAGTCCAAAAATATTAATACTAATAATGTTGCAACTGCACCAGCAGAAACACAGAATCCACAAAAAGCGTATACCTAAGTTATATAAAAAAAAATATAAGTTTTATAGAATTTGGTACATTGCTATGATAATACTTGTGATCTAGATGAAGCTCTGCTTGGTATAATTGTAGTTGAATTGGCAATGCTGAGATTGAAAAACGTGGGTTCTTCCCTATTAAAACTTGTCCCCAGATCTTCGTTGCAATAATTAGCTCCACAAATTTCTTCGTATGGATTTATAGCGTTATAATCGATTATATTGCTGCCCAATCGGTCCGAGCCTAGAATTAATGACGACACGGCTTGACCGACTACGTTACTTCCCAAGTAAAACATGTAAAGAATTCCTAAAAATTTGGATTTTGTGTTGTCAGATTTGGTAAAAAAGTTATCAGAATATGATTGAGCAATTCTGGCGATGTAAGTTGACTGAGCAACCCACATGGCAGCGGAGCAAATGCCCGATATCGCTGCCAAAGGAACCAATGTATACCACCTAATAAAAAAAGTTTTAAATTTAACTTGCGGTTGATAATTAATGGTTATGTTAAATAAATATTATTACCTAGGATAAAAGTTCATTGCCATGTAAATTACGTAAACTCCCATTCCTAATGCAATGCTGTTTTTGCATCCAAGTCTTTTAATAATGGCTGAATCGGTAAACAAATTCCCCAAAGCCATACTAGCAAATTCAACACTGAGGGCTGCAACTCCTAAACCTTGGTCACTATTTAAACTACTCTGCACAGCACTGATACTATTGTATCCAGAGTACAAACACATCCACGCAAAACTTAGTAGAAAACAGTTTTTCCATAAAAGAAATTTCACTTTTTTTTTTGCTTCATCATTATGACCGGCTGATCCATCGTGGTTGATGCCGGGGAAAGCTGGTGGTGAGCCGCGGATGTCAATCTCAAGACTTTCGGGTGGTGGTTTGCTCTTTCCATTCTCCATCATTAGCTGTTTTATTAAAATAGATTACAATAAACTATTAATTTTATCAATATTATTGTTCAAGATCATGTTTGAATACTAGTTAATCAGGTTATTTTAGTAGGTTTGTTATTAAATCAAGCATAGAAATTTATAAACGCTCTTGATTAGATTAGAAATGCATTGTGTCTAGTGAAGTTTAAATCTCGTTGTCTGCTAATTAGTCCTTGGAAAATCAAATTACGTCACAAAACATGCCAACAATTGTTTTGCGGATGTTCAAAGCTAGTTTTTTTTTAAAAAAAAAAATCAAACACAATCGACTATGTCACCAATCACGTTTCCACGAAAATCAACTTTTTTATAACTTACAAATTAATTCACTTTGGCAAAGACTTGCTTTAAACCAGGATATCAAACTAAACTGATATTTAAACAAAATACCATCGATGGCACCATTCACAAAATATAAAACAAAATACAGCACAGCATACAGTATTCTATTACATCAATGCGAAATATTTACGCGATAAAAACTTTAGGGTCAACAATCAACATCTAAAAGTGAATTCCACAAGGACTTTCATTTTAATTTTATTGGTGTGTAATGGGTATGTGTGGATTTGACAACTGCTTCAAAATTACTTTTTTTTAAAAATCAAAATTGCTAGGAGTTCGTTCTCTTGGGTAAATTCAACGTAAGCTTTTTCCGCTACATTTAAACAGTTAAAAAATAATTACAATTTTAGTACAGTGTTTTTAATTGCTTCCTTATATGAATAAGCCAACATTTAGTAATTATTGTAAAAAAAAACCTTTACTTTTGAACTTTAGATTACCTAGGGCTTACCCTTTTGTTTACCATATACTATAATTTAGATTTTATAGTTGTAGAAATTACCAAATTGATTAAACAAAAGTAATGTAATGTTGTTTCTAAGTACAGTAAACATTTGTTTTTGTTGTTGGCAAATGCTTTGAACAGTATAATGTAGCAAAAATGTGGAAAAGTACAGTTTGTAGCCAACTGGATTTATCCAGTATACAGTAGGTCGAAGGTTCACTGCTTCACTAAACTTTAAAGTATTGCCAAAAAAAAATTGTATAAAATGTATAATTTTCATTGTTAAATTCAGAACAGATTTTTATGACAAAGCAGAATGCTATTATAACAGTGGGGAATACTCGTACATTATGTGGACCGGGAAAACCCATACTACCTGGTTGTATATATAGTATTTAGGTCATAAGGTTAGTAAAGTTTAACATCTAATAAAAAGGCTTCATTGTATAATACCATATATTGCTATTCACCGTTAACGAGTACTACACAAAATTTATAAATAATTAAAATATGCTTACCGGTACTTGTTAAAAATGTTGGTTAATTCACTTGTTTATTGGGCTGTCTGGACTATGAGACCACTTGTTGCTTGTGTAGTGGCCGTAGAGGTAGTGACCTGTGGTGTTGGTGCAATAGTTAAAAACTCTGTTTGGAGAAGAAGAAAAAAAACCACTTCAGACAGTGAAACAAACGTGTACCTAATGGCATCTTAACATTTAATTGACTTCCTTCTCACACCCACTACCATGCTACTCATACAATGTGCAACATTCTCCCACTTCAGCAAATATCCAATCAAAATTAGTCTAATAATGCGTCACACTGTCCAAAGCAATGCAAGTTAGAAAAATGTATCATACAGTATCTTTTGAAGTACAACATAATCGGTTTATTATTCAAATTGGTTTATAGCTTTACTTTAAAAACTAGTATTTTTTTTAACAGATAAGAGTGTATTGTATTTATTATACAGTACAATTAAATTATTAAGCTGTTACTGTAGTTGTATACAGGGACGCCGCGTAGGATTTTGTTCAAAGTTGAATTGAATTTGCAATATTTGCAGTGTTTTTTTAATTTTTTCAAACTGCAAAGTAAAGTAATTAACAGCTTCTTGTCTAAGATTTTGTTAATAGATTTTTGTTGTTTGAGATTCAAATTTTGTGCACTTAACTTGTTTGAAGATTTGTAAAGGTTTTATTGGTGCTTGTCGACATTATAATATTCTGTTGTTTTGTTTTTACCGGTTAAAACTGCTTTAAAAAAGTGATAAAACTTCTAATTTTAAACTGGACAATGAATTGCAAGTCAATGAACGTTTTTATTTTTTTAAAACAGTAAATTGTTGGTTTGGACAAAATTTCAGTTCATTGCGTTCACGAATTCAATTTTTGTGTGGGTTCTGTTAATTTTTTAAACTTTTTATTTACACGTGGGTTTTCTAGCAAATAACTATATTTTAGGCTGCGTTTGCCAAAATAACTTAAGTTAATCATCTTTGGTGTTAATTATGCATTGCCTTTACAGTATGTAGTGTTTTGTGAAATCGTGAAGTTTAAAAGTAAGAAATTGTGCATTTTCTGCAAATAAACTTGCAAAATTAGTAAAATGTCAGAAATTACAGTATGTAAATTTGAAGGCCATGAGTTGAAGGTAAAAAATAAAGGTGACGCTGAAAGGGAGATGTTGACATTATATTGTTTTAAGCACTGGTAATAAGGTCAAATCGTTGCAAAACTTTTAACTTTTAAGAAAGTTATTACATTATGCAAACCGGCAAAATTTTAAAGCACTAATGAACTTTGCATGATTAAACTTAAAACTTTTACTTAAATTGAAGAGCCACTTTTAATCGGTATAAATGCTAGGTTTTTTTCCAAAAATGTTTTTTTTTTGTTTGTTTTGATGCGGTATTTTGTAATTGTTGTAAGTTTAATGTTAATATTATGATAACTATAACTTGCTTTTTTGTAAACACGATATTAATTTTTACGGATATGAAAGCAACCAGTGATGCCAGAAAAAAGTGTTTATTTATATAAAATGGGGTTATTAATAATTAGTTATAATTGTTTGATTGTTTTCAGCCAAGAAACAATTAAGCAAACGTAAAAATATTCAAGGCCGTTATGAAAAAAAGGTCAGTATTCAATATTTTTTAGCAGACAACCAACATTATTTTGCACTGAACACACGTTTTATGCACTAACTTTAAAAATGAATATTATAAAAGATTTTCAAGGTTTCTCGCATCTTTTTTATATTCAGTGGAAAATGTTGAGTAAAATATTTTTGTGGAAATAATTATTAGTCAGGTTAACTTAAAGGGAATTCCAATGACTTACAACTTTGCTCTTTGCTTGACTTATTCAATTAATTAAAAGTGGCTTTTATAGTTGTTAATCAACCGTTGAGGGCTACTACAAACAATAATGTTTACTTTTAATTCACTTTTATAACTTTAAATTAAGCTATTCATCACTTTGTTTTCTAAATTGTTGTAATTACAAACGGCTATATAACGTTTTGCGCATGCTCAGCCGTTTAAATTATATATCATTATGGCAAAATATATTAACTTTCAATCACGATATTATTTTAGTTGCATAATTTGTTTGAAAATTTAACCTTAATATTGCTAAATATTTTGTTAATTTATTTATTATTTACAATGAAATGCAATTTGTGTACAATAATTTTGTTTTTAAATAAAATTAGATGATTTACTTGAAATATACTCGTAAACATAACTTACTTGTATATTATTATTTTTACACGACTTTGAAAATACGCCCAAATATATTTTTTTTTACTAAAGTTAAAGCTGAAGCTTTACCAACATTTTATAATGACAGTTTGAGATAATTTATCTTCTTTTGTAATAAAATTTTGAATTATTTACTTATCAAGTCATTTCTAAAAATTGTAAGAACAATTTGAAATTTACATGATGATGTTACGTTTGATTTAGTCAAATACAATTGCATAGTAGCTATTTAAAACATTGTAATTTGTGTATTTAAATTTTTAAACCATTAGTTTAACATGCTTATCACATGAACGAATTCGAATGCATTTGAATTGCAAATTTATTGTAGCTGATACCGCATACCATTAGATCTATAAAATTTTAATATTAGATTATTTTTAAATTACCTTAAAAAGCTCGCAGCAATTTAGTTTGTTGTGTTATCACAGCAGAGATTTAAAGAACATGAAACCGAAATTGCATTTCTGAATATTATGTTTTCATCATATGAAACTTTGCTTTTGTCATACAGTATCTTGTTTTTAAATTATTATATCGCCTGCTTCACACTTCATTGGCCGCATGGACTGAATTGATTTCGTGCAATATTAATTATAGTTGCAATTTTCACTGTTAACTAAAACATCTTCACATGCTACAGTGCCAAAAAATAGTTTTTGTTTTTTATTAAGAGGCTGCCAAACTTGTTATAAAACCAAAGTGTTTATTATTTCTTTTATGCAATATGTTATAGTAATATTACGCCCTGCAACTTTGCTTTTATTTACTTTTTATCGATTTTATTACACGAGTTTCATTCAGCTGGATTTTATTAAACCAGATATTAAGTCATTAATTTAACTTAAAATAAATATTCACCTGCTGTTTACTGTATGCTGACTTTTAAGTTGATTGACACACATGGGAATTTCCCGTCAACTTGATTTGGTTTTAAACTTTCTCCTTAACAGCATTAACTTAATAAAAAAAATCAAGTAAAAGTCACGAATTTGAATTTTCAAAAGGAAAAAACATTAAAAATGTTATTCAATAAAGTTTTTTTATATAACGAAAGCGTTGTTAATTTAAGGCAACATCATTAATGCAACTTTTTAAATTGCAATTGGCATTATAATGAAAATTTTTTTAAAATAAAAGTTAATTGTAAAGCAATGCTAATTACTGTAGACTAACAGTAAGCTAAATAAACTTATTACCAATAAACACTACTGCAGCACATGCTGGATTGTAGGAAATGTGTTTTCTTTCTAACAACTCACAGTAAAATGAAGTTGTCACTGATGGTTTTCTCAATTATAAACTAACACACTTAAGAATGTTATCAGTATAGAAATAATTTTTTCTCTGAGTTAAACTTTTTAATTGCTTTTACGTTATAGTGAGAAATTTGCCACATCATTGCCTAATGTTAACGTAATTCGGCATCTTTAATATGGTCGACTATATGGACACATCAACCTTTATAATTACATGTCAAATTATGGAAAAATTTAATATTTTACCACGCTTTTGTATGGAATCGCGGTTGTGTTTTTTTCTTTAGTGATTTATTAATATTAAGAAAAACATCATGATTTGCAAATAGTCGAAGTGATTCAACAGGCACATTGGAAAACAGATCCGTTTAATAGTTTTAATTCAAAGAATTGTATGTTTGCAAAGTTTATCTACAGTATTTGTTGAGATTTCAAATCAGTATTATATTAAGTCTAATTTGATTAATGAATTACAGTATTTACATAAGAGAAAAAAAACTTGCTCATTGCAATTCATCAACTTAGAGTTAGCAACCTCATAATTATTATGATATAACATTATGAATTTCACAAGTACCTTAACTTATTAAATAATATTATTACGTCAAATATTTTTAATATTACAGCACTGTGATAACGAGTGTTTATTTATAGGTTCTATATATCTTTGTGCATATCCCATTTTCAAACTGTTTAACACAATAGTCACCGTATGTTAATAGGTACTACTGTACCGGTAGTAGCCTTTAAATTCTCATAATGACAGACAATAATTAAATAATCATAAGCTAACTGTTGATAACCACTTTTTAAGTTACCGGTACTACTCTATTTCTAATCTTATGCAAGTACTAAATTTAGGCATTTGTTTTTTGATCGTTCATGGCTGTCTGGGCTTGGTTTGTAAACGGGATCATGTTAGTTGCTGACTATTATAAATAATTTAAGTTGTTTGCTTAAATGCGTTGTAAACGTTGCAGACATGATTTCATAAGTTAATTTATTTGGCCATTTTTAGGTGTATGATCAGTGATCACGAAACCTCAATTTCGTTATAAGAGGTCATTAACAATCAACTGAGCCCTTAGCAACACTACGGTACAAGCATTGTGCATTGTGTACTAAATTTATTCATTTTTACACGCCAAAATGTATTAAGGTACGGTAGTTAATATTCAATGGAATTTTTTTTAACATAAATATTTGTTTTACGAGATAAAAATAATTGTTATTGTTCAATTTCATTTTGTCATAAAAAATGAGTGTTTCATAATATGCACGTGAATAATTCTATATAACGATTATATAAAGTTAACTTACGTGCCGTTTTCCTATAAAGTGACTCACAATTCAGTACTGTATTTTAATTCTATTGCAAGTGCCAAAATACATTAAAAAAATAAGTAGTCATAACATACAGGTGCCAATATCAGCTAATGGACTTCTGAATAAATTTCTTATTTATAAAATAAAGTTAAGAAGAAACTAGAAAGTTAATTTCTTGGTAAACAAAATTATCACTGAAACACTAGTATTGTAATGTACCATTTTACATTATAGCATTATTTTCAAACTATTTAGGCAACCTTTTAATTGAACGTGTTATACAGTATTATTATATAGGTTATTTAACAATTAAATAAAACAATTCTTTTATAATAATTTACCTGGTTAGAGTTGTTTGTCCGGATCAACCTGCGACTATACAGTACTCTGGTTAGTGATTTTGTTTTGACTTTTTTTGCCGGCGTTTGTCCGGTCACTTAATCATGAGCATCATGATGAAGATGACGATCAATGGAACGATTAAACGTGAGTTGTACCAATCACAAACAGGCAAAAACAACAACATTAAAATCCCAAATGATTGTTTGATTATTTTGACAGTTGTTTGAGAGTTGAAAGAAATCGTTTTGATTTCATAATTAAAAACACACAGGGTTTGTCTATAATGCAACTTCAGGAACTGGTTTTCCACTCTTTTTTTTATTTATTGTTTTATATGGTTGGCCGCTGATAACATATTGTAACGCATGCGCGTTTCAAAATAGCATCATTTTAACAACATGTGCTATGTTGTTGTGACAATGTAATTCGTAATACAGTATATCTTATTGTGTCAATCAGTCCCTGAAATAATTTTTTTTACGAATTTACAAACATAACAATACACCTTGTATTGCAGTGTTTCTCAAGCTTTGTGAGTTGGATGTACTCATTCAACGTTATAGAAAATTAACTTGGCTCAAGTTCCTGATTTTAAATATTAAAACTTAGGAAGAACGATGTTAATGAAGAAAATCAATAAAACAATTATTGTTTTTATCCATAGAAATATTTAATTTCTGGTATGATAGTCATATAATGAATTTTTTTATTTTAGTTTTTGGTTAATGTTAGTTACTGAGCAATAAATTATTTTATGACTTAAAAAGTCAACTTTTAAAATACAGTGTGAAGTTATTGGCTGTCTAAGGTTCTAAACTATTTAATAAATATTGATTAATTACAAAATTTAACCAATTTTAAAACTGACTAATACATTTTTTTATTAATTTAAAAAATTGTTGCTACGTAACTAAGTTAAATATGTTTTTAATACACTTTTTATTTATTGATACTATCGTTGTATGTTGTACCACTGTTTGAGAATCAGTACAATATTTGGTTGGCAAAATAAACCAATGTTTTGGTTGTTAGTAAGATTTCCTCATTTGAAATTGGTCAATAGCCAATTAAGTTGATTTTTGCGCAAGTTTGGTCATATATTACGTTTGCACACATAAATTTCCTTTAAAAAAAATTGATCTTGTCTACATGCGCTGCTATCTTAACTTTTTCTTTTATTTTTAGCAATTGCTTATTTTTTTATAGTTACTTTATAGTGATTTTAGGTTATACACACCCGGTAATAACGTTGTTTTAATGTCTCTTCTGTTTATATTATTCTAATGTTGAGCAATAACTTTCAACGTTAATGTGCAATTAGTTTATATGACGTTTGATATGTGAAACTGCACAAAAGCTTTAAAAAGTAAAAAAGTAAATGTTGTGATGTCACTCTATCTCTCCCTCTCATGGTCAATGATATAAAAGGAAAAGTGATCGATGGCTTATTAGTCAACTGAAAACTACATGAAAATACATTTCCACGCTGATTCACTCTTTTGTTATGTTGACGTTTTACTATTTAACTCATTGTACAGGGTGTTTACGTGACTTGTTTATCAAAATTTAGACATGTAACTACTGTAGAATACTGATGTTAATCATTGATCAATTTGATCTGATGTATGTATTATTGTAAATGATTATTAGTTATAATGCAATTGAAATGTTTTATTGTATTTAGCTTTGGTTAGAAACAGCTGAAGTCACCATTGCATATTTTAATTTAAAAAAAAAATAAATAAATAAAACAATGTTGAACATGGGATTAAAATTCTTGTATTCAATTTGACTTTTAATTTATTGAATATGCGTTTATTTGACATTTTTAATGTTAGACACATTAGCATTTGCAAATGTATGTTTGTACAGTAAAACCAATCCTTAAAAGTCAATTAATGGCCTATTAAAGTCAATTAAATTGTGATTAGAATATTTTAATAAGTAAAATTATTTTAAAAGGATAAATTTAGCGTTGTATGTAAATTATATTACTACAACATCATAATGTATACATTCTTCAATTATTTTTATTAATAGTTTAAAACATAAATTAACTTTAATATTTGAGATTGGTATTTATTTAATGTGTTTTGGTAATTTTATTTTTTGGTTTTGGGCTATTATTTTTAGCCTCTAAATCGATGTCTGTTATTAGTTACTATAACTAAATATCCGCAGAATAACTGCATAATATAGTAATAATAAACAATAGCACCTGTATTTTTTAAATTTTTTTCCTGTTAAGTTACTGCAATACAATAATTTTAAAATTTCATCAATAATTATACATCCTTTTAGTTACAGTATGTTATCAGTCTGAAAATGCGTGTGATAATTTTTTTAAGTTGTTATTGCTGCATTTTGCTTTAGGAATGGCCAATCTCGTTTTTATATCGAAATTAATGAAAGTTAAGCTTCATTAATTTCGAATTAATAATATTCCCATTTAAATGATTTAAAACCTGTTTTCCCAAATAGAAAGTTAATTTTTTGTGGTAAATTTACTGTATATAAAAAACCAATTTTAACATTACAAACAATGATTGCAAAATGTTTAAAAAAAAGTACATTTTTATGAGTGCTTATTAACAAATCGAAATATAGTAATTATCGGTAAGTTAAATCGTTCATTTGTTTTGTATGTTTAATTGTGTTTCTTTATTTTAATTTGTCTAAATATCTATAAAGGAAACCGTCTCTTGTATGAGTAAAATATATTAGTTTCCGGCTTCAACATGTGATTCGTGAATAGGTTATTGAGTAGCAAAATTTCCATATATACAAAATAGTGGTTTTTTTTTATTGTTTAAAATAAAAAAAAATAACATGAATGCATCAATGTCAAGTTAGTATACATTGCAGTCTGTAGTGAATCTAAGTTTATTTGAATCTAACACCGTTTATCACAGATTATCAAAGGACGGTATTTTAAAAATTTGTTAGTTTCTAAAAAAATTGGTCAAATATGTTTAAAAATAACAGGAAAACTTAATGCGATAAATACATACACTCTGTACTATGTTTACCTTGTTTTATTGTATTATTTTGATTACTGGTGGGCCATGAGTCACTTTTTTTCCTAGACATGTGATTTGAAATAAACTTTCTAAATAAAATGAGTCTGAACTTATAAATTTTTATTTACTTTTGAAATCTTTCAAAATTTAGGTTTTGATTGGTGCTTCTTTTAAAATTTGCTGTTTTGGCCTATATTTTGTATTTATAATTTAAAAAAACGATGTTTTTATTTTAAATTTAGATCAAGATTGTGTACGATTTATATTATTGCATTTGAACATTTTTTTAAATGTTGAGTGAGGAAATTTAATTTTTTTATATCAAATATTTAATAGTAACTTTGATAAATATATTGGAACTTTGCTACAGAGTACAGTTGCTATGCTTTTAGAATAACTAAACAGTTTTTAAAATTAAGTCATGAATTTAATTAGATAATTTGCATGAGATTAACAATAACAACACGTACCAATATTAATTATTCATGATAAAAATTCTTTAATTGGTAAAGGGCGAGCAATTATGTGTAACTTAGCATTTGTTTCTAATTGTAAAGAGTGCCATATACATGACAAAATCGACATACAATAAAAACTAATTAGCTATTTACTTTAATTGTATGCTATTATTTGAACTATTTTGTCTGTTCGTGTACTTTTGTATCACGCTCAATGTACGTGATATCTAGTTATACAGGGTATATGATAAATACTACTATATGATATATTAAATTTCTTTATAATAATTACATATTATCCACGGAACCTATTATTTAAACTTTTTTATTTATAGGTGTTTGTTATTTCTTGTAAACTTGCAATATATAATTATGATTTAAAAGAACTGCATTATTCCTAACGTAGAATTTTGCAATTAAATGCAAAACTAAATACTTTTAACTCCTAAATTTCAATTTATATTTCTAGTTAATTTGAGTATTAAGGTATTCGGTTTATTGGTATTGTGTATTAATCTTTAAATTATTGTAAATTGGTACAAGAGTCATTTCAGCACTTGTCATATACTTTTTATTTCGCTTTTATTTGAAGAAGTTGTTACTACCTACTAAAAATGCAAACAGTGTTTCATTATTTAAAACAAAATAACTGTAAATGGTTTTGCAATGTAGGTCATTTGCATGATATCGTTTTGTTGTTTTCATCTTTTTTCCAGTTCTCTATTTATTTGATATTTAAAAGTCAGTTTTTGGATTAACTGTGAAACTACGAAATAGCTTACCATATCGGTACATTACTAACTTTAAAATAACGACTTTTAATAATATATTTTTTAATTACTTTTACTTGGTGCCTTAATAATTTTATGACAGTTTGACATGAATACTTGAAGAGGTATCCTTAAAATTTATTGTTTTATTGCCGTTCTCTTTTGTACTCTTTTTTTTTTCTTTTTTTATAGCTGCATTGATGAATGGTGCAAGTTGATTCACCCTGTACACTGTATAATTATGTGCATGGTCGACAGTTTACAAATAATTGTAATTATATAACAATTACTATATTGTATAGTTTAAGCTGTTCTCGTTAGCCTTGAAAAGTGAAATTGTCATGTATCACACGTATTGATCATGGTCATTTCATTATTTAAGATGTCAAAAGTATAGCAATCCCTGATTCATCGTTTTTTCACGGTATCATTTTGAAGGACAATTATTATTCATCAAATCATGATGATGTTAATGACTCGTTATAAAAAAGCTAAACGTAATATTCATTGATTAGGTTTTCAATTGTAGGTATCAATTGGAATTTTCAGCTTTATTTAACACAAACACCGGAAATAAACTTAACGGCTTCCATGTTTAACATTGAAGTTTATTTCAACATTAAAATAACTACCGTACTATTTGAATGGCACAATGTAAACTTATATTTTTCAAATATTGGGCAAGATTAGTGGCAAACAATAAGCATTTTAATTTAAATAACGTTGTGAAATATTCTGGTTTTTAAATGGCATTTTTTGCCTTTATACATAATAAGCAACCTTTTTTAACTGTTATTTTCTTTAAACTGAACTGGTTTAATAAATTTCTTAGTAAGATAAAGCATGACAGGTAATAATTTGATTTAAAATGTAGCAATACAAAACACCGCAAGACCAATCAGGTGTCATGTTGCAACAATCTTTTTCTTTTTTTTTTTGTTCAAACATTTTTATTCCATGTGTTACATCTGAAATATAATTACTCGAAATTGAACAGTAAAAAATAAATTTATTATTATTTATTCATTTATGTAAACTGGATTGCCATCCATCTATTTGTTCAAATCTTCTCGCAGATTTTTGATAGGTAGAGACTAGACTAGACTGATAGTCGTTTGAGATTGCTTAATTATTATCAGCTACTAGTTCAAACCAGAATGGTCACTCATCCCAATTATTACTGTAATGGTACTGCTGTATAACACGACGTCTTTCTATTCTTTAATTACCTTTCAAGTTTCAACTTTCAAATTGACGGTCATTAAACATTTTTTAAAATACTGTGAAATTATAATTGGTTGAATCCACCATCTATAATAAGTAAATTGAAAATGGCTGTATAACAAAATTATTAAAATAGTGAACAACCAAATACATTTCTGAGAAATGGTTTTTTCAGTGCTACACTATAATTTTATGCCTTCTTGTACACCAAATGACAAGAACTTACGGAATATCGGTATGTTAAATCAATCGCTCCAACACCACAGTACAGTATGTAATTAACACTAGATAAACATTTGAACGATTTACTGTAAGCTATATTGATAGTTAATATTATTGTTGTTGGTTTTTATTTGTTCAATTGATTAAAAAAATAATGTATAATTTACACGGTTTTAAAACTGCCTTTGGTACACGATTTATTTACCGGTATTAATTTAAATAATCGTTTTAAAATTACCCAACTTTTAATCGAAAATTGAAATTGCCGCCGTCTTAATGTAAACGCCCATGGAAACAAATGATATGTTGTAAGTGGACTGTGGAACTAGGTGTACTGTGAATGTGGGCAAATACAGTAAGATCCACATCATACTGTATTTGATGTGGGTACGAACTTGCGACTTGAGATTAAAGTCGACCACTTCCGGCAAAGGCCAGTGTCAACTGTCGATCTGCTGTTATTCACCGGGCTGTAACCGTTGAGATCGTTGCTGTAAGAAGTAGACATCTAGGAGTTTATGATACCGGTAACCAGAAATCGTAATTAATTTGTCTACACATACAGAGATGGATTTGGAGGATTTCGAACATTATCTAAATACAGCTGTGAAATTAGCTCGAACAGTGGGTGAGGTACTGTAGAACTGTCGAAATGACTTTCAAAGTTGCACTTTAAGAATTCGTTTTAGATTTTTATTAATAATTTCTTGTATAGGAAATTAAAGATGCTTGGTCAAAAAACAAAATCGTTACAACTAAGTCTAGTCAAGTAGATTTAGTAACAGCAACTGATGTAAACGTCGAAAAGTTGCTGTTCGAAGGATTCAGTAAAGCCTATCCTCATCACAGGTGTGATATATTGAATCAAATAGAATGATATGGTCTGTTCTCATATGTATACATGTAAATATATATTTAGATTTATAGGAGAAGAGTGGACAGCAGCAGGACAAAAAAATGAATTTACTGATGAACCGACATGGATTATTGATCCAGTTGATGGGACCATGAATTTTGTTCACAGGTGCCATCGAATTTTATTGTGTTTGTACTGTAATTAATTCAACTTTGTTTTGGGTATAGTTTTCCTTATGTTGCCATTTCAATTGCTTTAACATTGAAGAAAGAGGTACGTTTTATGCCAACTAAATTTGGCAATGTTATTAAGTTAAAGTATGAAGAATAAAGTTTTAGGCGTGTATTGTTATATCATTTTTGACAATAAAATTGTAACTATAATAGTGTCATTTAATATTAAAACAAGGTCAGATAAAATGAAGGATATTTTCTTGATTAACTGTACCATACGGTACTTTTTGATCGCTTTTTTTTTATTAATTTATGTATTTTACTATAGGTGGTTGTAGGAGTTGTTTACAATCCAATATTGGATCAAATGTTTACTGCTGTTAAAGGAAAAGGAGCTTTTCTTAATGATAATCCCATACATGTCTCATCACAGCAAGGTATACTATATCCTTAAGCAATAAAACCATTAAGTTTATTTTTAAAATTGATAAGACTTGCAACTCTTATTGCATCACTATGCTGTTTTGTTATTTTTAGTAATGGGACTGTGACGTTATCGTTTTTGATTTTTCTTTCAAACTTTAATATCATAATGGATATTAATTGATAATAGTTTTAATACTAAATTTAATATTTTTGAGTTGGATTTTTTTTGCGTTTATTGCTCATACTGCAACCTGAAAAATGTTTATTTAAACTTAAAGGTCGACTGTTAATTTTATTAGTTTTGTTTTATTTTGATTTGAAATTAAATTATAATGTTTTTTTCAACTTTTAATTTGCAGAATTGTCGGGAGCTTTATTGGCCTTAGAGGTTGGTAGTGGTCGCGATGATAAGAAGATGGACTCAGTATTTAGCAATCTTAAAACTTTTATTCCCATCTGTCATGGGTAAAATCCAACTTTAAAAGAAAATATCAAAGTGACATATTAATTCGAATTTATATTAGAATACGTTCTATGGGTTCCGCGGCTTTGAATATGTGTCATGTGGCAAGTGGCGGCGTTGATTCTTACTTTGAAAGTGGAATCCATTGTTGGGATATGGCTGCTGGTGATATTATTGTCAGAGAAGCTGGCGGATTCATTTGCCATCCTTCAGGTTTACAAAAACCGGTAATTAATAATTAAGATAATAATTATGCCGTTTTAATTTTCAGGGGGTCCATTTGATTTAATGTCTCGAGGTGTCATTTGTGCTTCGTCTCAAAATCTGGCTGTTGCTGTTAGTGAAAAAGTTAACTACATAATCTACGAACGAGATTAAATCTTTCACCAGGACTTATGTAATATCCAAACATTGTAATGACAAAGGTAACGTTATTAAATCCTATGTTACAGTTTATTAATACCTTAACAACATAATTTACATTTATATGTACATCTAAGCTTAACAGTATCTAATTGTATATAATTATATAGTATATAAAGTGCGTTCTAATCACAATTTGTTTTTGCATGCATCACTGCTGTCATATCGTACAATTCCAGGGTAAACACATCTCTCCTTCTTGTAAGACTGAATAGTAATGTGTAACATAGATTCTAGCACCTTTCAAATGCTTGCCGATCAGGGGCTGATTTTCTAATAGTTGTTGACAGCAGTGAATCATTCTCTCCGGTGTCACATTGTCATCTTTACGAAACTGTTCCAATTCTAATTCATTCATACAGCGAGTGTGTAGTTGCTCCTCAACCCGTTTATTCCTAATTAAAAGGACGGAGAATTTGATACTTGTTACTGTTATTTCATTAATGACTATGGTAGCTTGCCTATTATAAAACGCCAACCGTTGTGTTGCTTCAGTCAAATTTTGTGTGATAAAATCCACAATTAAAAATGACGGGCATGATGATGGAACAAGAAATTGACCGGTTGGGGATAACATTAATGGACTTGCATCCCTACAAGGCATAATCATTTTACTTTTAAATATATTCATACAGTAAGATTTTTATATGTCGTATATTGCAACTCCCAATAACCATAAGAGATACAGTGCAATGTGTAACGTAATTAGCCTTACAATTAAGTCACTAAAAAATCAAATCATGGTATAATGGTAATACTAACGATTCAACGACTAGATGAAAATCACTGAGTGATTCTGGCCAAGATGTTGGGTAACCATTTTTAACCCAAAAATCAGCTAAACTAGCTGATAACGTCCGCAACTGTGTTTCGTAGTTTTGAGCTGTTACTACAGGTTGAAACTTCCTATGTACAACTGCATAATAATTTAATTTCAATGTTAATTCAGTACTGTAAAAGAATTTCGTTGAATAGTTTCAGTATGTTGAATTGAATGTTACCTTTGATATCTCTTAAAACTCTTGAGACTGCTTTCTCAACTGCTGGTATTCTTGTTCTGACATCATCTTCGTTATGAACTCTTAATAAAAGGTCTAACCAACTATGTCTAACATCACCACTGCTGAGAATGATATGTCCTTCAAGACTCACCCCTGTTACTTTTCCAAAAACTATTGTTCTTCCATGTAAATTACTTTCAACTTCAGGATGATGTCGAAGTAATACGGCTAAACTTTGCAAACATCCTTTAAAATGTGAAATATCCCATCCACAACTCCAAGTTATATCTTTAGCTTTCAGTTGGTTGCACAGCTTCTCTTTTAACTTTTCGGTTTCATCACGAATTGTTTGTGTTGCTTCTACTTTGGTTTTAGCTATATGTGCATTTTTCTCCAACCACGAACTGTACATATAAAAATGAAACACATTTATGTAGTCTTTATAACTTCGTTAAAACACATGCAGTATATTGTATTTTTTTTTATTCTTATTATTATTAAAACCTGAATGTAACAGATGCTCTATCGCGGTATATTTGATCTTCAATATCATTGGCAGAAGAATCAAATGATGGTTTCCATCGAAATCCATCAGTTTCTGTATGTTTAGGCGGTGTAGGGGATGAATGCAAACTGTCAACGTAGTTTGTTGGAAGATCACACGATTTTAATAGTTGTTGTATACAGGTTTTTACATCTCGACTGGCTAATGTTATATTAACAGCACGCAATGGGTCATTTTCTATAACAAACAGATAAAACGCTTACAAATCGGATATACTTCAACTTTCATTACATTCAAATTTTAATGGCTAATTAACTGTTATTGTGAAAATTTGTATATACAGTAGTTGAAAGTATTGCATCGTATTAGAGCAGTAGATTCATTGTGGACAAACAAGAAGTCTTGGTGTTTTATAAGTACACTTGCGTACTTTTTTGGTAGAGTATAATATTATACAGTATTTATATAATTCGTTTATTCTTGATTACCTTTAAGCTTATGTTGACTGTTGCTTTGCTTCAAAGGTCGAACATAAAACTTAAGAAGTGTCGGTTTGGTTGGTTTATTCGTTTGAATTAGTTCTAGAAACACTGTCAGCTGCTTTAACGAATTCTCGTTAATTGCCTATTAGTCAAAAATAAATTAATGAATTTAATGTACATTTAATTCGTTGATTCACCATGACTCAGTAGTATTAAAATATTAATTAATATTAAAAAAAAATAGCTTATCAATGTCATCATACTCTTTCGGTTGGATATTGACCAAATAAATCAGGATGAACTGCAAAATAAAATGGTCGAAGAGCCGTGGCAACATTCTGGCCACTTATCTGACTATAATTTCTAGCAGTCTGGACAATGTTTTGCTTATTAGTTAGGCAAAATACAACAGCTGAGGTACAGCAATGAGTCTGTGTAATTGAAATGCAGCATCTGAATGATGAAAAAGTCCTTCAGAAAATATAAAATTAGTTAATATTAATTACTTACAAACAAATAATTAGATCGAGTTTACGTTTTGATTATAGACATTTCATTTATAAAATTGCCACTGGCTCACGGCTGTAAATATTCAAAAAAAGTTAGGATTTTCAACGAAACTCTTTCATCTCA
The DNA here is from genome assembly GCA_013389785.1 of Helicorthomorpha holstii. Lineage (NCBI taxonomy): Eukaryota > Metazoa > Arthropoda > Diplopoda > Polydesmida > Paradoxosomatidae > Helicorthomorpha > Helicorthomorpha holstii. The sequence continues at coordinate 12,868,709 of JAAFCF010006680.1, read as the reverse complement.
TTCCCAAGGGCGCAGACATCTTTGAATCACGTGTAAAATCGCAAATGCGGGAAATTTAAAACTTTTGAAAAAAAAATTAAAATTAAAAAGGGGAGGGGGAAAAGAGAAGAGGACTAATGAATGTCAATCAAAGTCCCATCGTACCAAGAATAATAAATATTTATTTTTTAAATGTTAATAAACTTTCTTGTTTTCAAGAGAAAATTTAACGTCGCCACTATGAAATTCCTATGCTAAATTATTTATAATTTTAATTTATAGAAATCGCTAAATAACTACTGTATTGGTCAAATGAATGTGTTTTTAGAATACAGTATTTCTCAATTCAGTTACCGGTATTTTTTTTTTAAAATAAAAACTTTTTTAAAGTTTTAATATCTTTATTGCTTCATAAATGATTAATAATATTTAAGTAATTTTTCTAAAGTTTTGTCACGGGTTCTGTACATTAATCTCATTTTGAATGACTGCACTGTGGCATTAATCCAATATACCGTTAATTTATATGCAAATTTATGTAAAATTTAATAATTTACTGAAGGTTACTGATGGCTGTGAGTTCCTGTTAGTGTATTGCTTGCGTCGTCTGGTTATTTTATTTGAAAACGATTCGCATCATGTGCAGTAAATTGGTTTGATTCGCTGTAAGGAGTTTATTATCAACTGTCAATTACTGAAATTTTCTATGTCGGCCGATCCCAAAGAAAGCAAATCTTCAATTACTCGCTATGAGTCATTTATTAGAGACTTTAAAGGTAACAATAATAATATTGATTACTTTTGAGTGAATTAAGAAATAGGTGCGTGTATGTTATGCAATACACAATAAATACTGATAAGAGTGGAATACTGTACAATTTAATTATTTGAATTTTTTGGTTGTTTTAAGTTGCCTTGGAGAACAGAAACATGAATACTAAAAGGATCGAAGTAAGTGGTCTATGTTCTTCAGTCAGTGCAGCTGCCAATCTCAAAATAAACCAATATCCTAAAGTAAACATGTTATTATGATGCCATTACGTTGGCTAATACTGTTGATTAAGATAATTCGAGATTAAATTTAAATTTGCTTTTGTAATTTGTTTGTAGCATATTCAAGACAGTAAGATAACCGTTGTGTTAAATAACGATACCAGTGTTCCCACCAAAATGTAAGAATTGTTAATTTAGAATACTACATATCCTTAAAATTGTTTAAAATTTTGTAGTGAACCACTGAATGAAGTTACCGAGAAAACATTACAACGAATAACTCGATCGAAAGTAGACAAGGTAATTCTGTACAGTGTATTAACTGTTCTTTTCCTCAAACTCAGTTTTCAAAGTTCTTGATTAATACCATACTTATAAATTGTCTTTTTCGAAGGGTGCCAAGCCCAGTTCATATCCTGGTGCTCGAGTATGTCAAACTAACGCTAGTAAAAAGCCGTCGCGATTCAGTGCGGACGATAAGCCAATTGCCTCTGCTACTGTTGGCGGTGATCAGGAAACTTTAAACTCAAAAACTAATACAACAGTTGCTAGAATGTCATCGAAATTAAAAGTTAAAACCCCTGCGAATCCGGCAGATAAAAACCCATCTCTTCAGAAAGATCGAGCGTTTGCAGCGATTTCAGTTGCTACAGGGTCGGACAAACCCGTCCCATATGAATTCCAATCTAAAGTGCATTTAAAGCATCAGAAACCAACTGAGCTAAATTCTAAATCTCGCAGTAATAGCAAATCAAAATTTTTTTATACAGGACAAGATGGGAATATGGTGGAACTAAATCGGAAAATTATGGCTGAAATGGATGATAAAAGCAAAAAAGCTTTGAGACAATTGTTGAAAGAGTAATAACAAGAAGAGTTAGAACTTCAATAATAAGCTGGTAGAAGTTCTAGAAAGTTGTAAAGTATTAAATTAATTGCGCATTTGTAGATGTTTATAACCCGAAAAAACAAACTCATTAGAAGTTTTAAATGTTGCATCAGTCCGAAAATTCGACTGCTATAATTACATGTTGGCCATTGAAACTTTTAAAAGGCTTCTTAAGTTCTTAAACAGTATGATTGAATGATTTCAAATTGTTTGTTGGTTGTGGAAAAAAACAGCTACAGCCATTCCTATTTAATTTAAACTTGTAAAACGATATTTTAATCTATTCTTAACTTGTGGTAAAAAGATTCAGTCGAGGACGTTATTACATTGATTTTTATAGTATGATACTTATGGTTGCAGTGATATGCAGAGCATCAAACATTTTGTTTGTAATGATTAAATTAGTGATTTAATTGCTACTTTGGGTTATCTAATAAAATTGATTGAATTGGTGCTTTTTGAATTCTACATCGATTATTTTAATTACAATAACGGTTAATTCGTGAATTAATGACAAGTTCTTGTATATAATTTTGATTATTTTATCATCTTGAGGGAATTTGGTTAAAATATTTGTTTTGATAACCATTCTTGTGGTTTTTCAAGTTCAGCTTTACTAATTATAGGCAGCACTTGTTTTGAATGACATGAAACATTAAGTTTCAAACCGCAAGTTAGAACTCCTGGCCAGTGGCCAGTCCCTGATAATCACCCAGATTTTTAGAACTGTTTTTAAAAAGTTGATATGGCATAATGATGCACAGTGTAATATTTAGCAGGTTATGTCTAACATTACTTGTGAATTATAGTTCCAAGTTCCAACTTCATTAACAAAAAGTTCAAAATCCACAAACTATGTTTAATTACCGTTGTTGTGTTCAACTGAAATGTACAGTGTAAACCTTGACCACGTGCTTGATATAAACACTTTTTTTTTATTAATGGCAAGTTATTATTTACAGTATAAAGAATGAAAAAAACCTAGTGAATGAAATGAATTTTATTTGGGGTTGGAAATGTTATACAGTATTAAGTTATATAAAAATATTATTGCTTTTAATGATTGATAATTATTATTATAAGCACATTTTTAATAAGAAGTACATCGTCATCTGTAACATTTCGAGTTTTAACTTTAACAACCGAATACTGTATTTTATGCTGATTTTTTAATTTAATATTGAAATTCGATTCTTTAATAAGATTCTTATTTATTTATATCCGATATCAAATTCAGCTTAAAGCGATCATTTTTAAAACAAGTTTTCTTGGAAATTGCTTTAGATTTTTTTGTTCATGCAGTATTTCTAGAGAATGAACTGATATATGATAAATGAGTAAAAAATATTTTGAAATTTCTTAGTATTATTATATTTGTTTCACAAGACTTCAAAACAAGTATCAAATTATTTATTGTGGATTTAAGAATAATGATGACTCCGGGGTTATTGTAATAATTATCACTGATGATTAATACTGGACTCACGCCATAAATACCTTTAAAAGTTACAGTATACAGTAGAATCTGTTTAACTCAAACTCGCTTAAACACAAAACAACAATGCAGTACCAACTAAAGGATAGGCATTTCTATACTTTTTTTTCTTTTAACACGAAACAAAACCCGCTTAGCACAAAAATATTCATATAAAACAAATAAACAATCAATACATTTTTTGTTTGTTTTTATAAAAAAAAAATTAAAATTACTTTGTCTTTTCTTAAATGCACAAAATACGTAATATTTTGAAATGTAAATAGTGTATATAATATGATATAAATAATGTATTTTATATGATGTACTCTTAAGAAATGTAATCTTGATGAGAATATATGTGTTTTTGTATGTTTCATTAAGATTAAAGTCTTTTAACAGAAGAAATATCTCGTTCCCGACCTTTCGTGTTAAACGGATTTCACTGTATAATTGATGCCACCTAAACTTAACTTTGTAATGTAATGTGCAATCAATAAATCTATCATTTCCGGTAACATAGACAAAGTGTAATTAATAATTATTTTGTTATTGCTGTCAAATGAACGTACAGTATATTCAATATATCTTCAAAGCAATTATAATGTTAGACTTTTTACAAACTTTTTAAAAAAACTTTAATGAAAAAATTATGCAAATTTTCCGGCTGTATTTCGCATGCGCAGTGAAATTTGTATATTTTTAAATAATAATTTATAAAATGCTGACAACTTTAAATATTTTAAGGTTTTCCGGTGATGGAAAATCTAAAAAAAGTCCGTTGTAATTGCATCGCAAATCTGAATTTTATTATGCCATAAATTTGAAATGAGTGTGTCAATTAATGCATTGCTTACTTAACCGAGTCATATTGGAAAACTACTTTTTTTTCTTGAATTTTCCACATTTTAGGACAACGTGCGAATGACTGCGTATTTTCTCAATCTGAAATTTAATCTTTACAACACACGTGATAATGTTGACACGAGATTTCTAATAGAGGGGATAATGAAAGAAATCATTTTAATATGCAGTATAGTTCATACTCTACAACACATAACAATTATACAGTAGCAATATTAAAGTATAAGCATATAATCACGAGATTGAGCGAATGAATGAACTGAATCAGATGAAATGAGAAACAGAGAAATTTCGAAATCTTTCTGTCAACTGCCCATCTTGATTAGAAGTAGCAGATGTCCAAAACTATAAAAAAGAGGTTGTCAACACACTAATTTACAAGGTTGATACGGTATTAAATGTAATATAACACAAAAATATTTTGATGTAACTTGGAAAAATTTGTAGCTAAAGTTAAAGGAATGCCAAATAACGACCGTATTACGTTACAACTTGGTACATACACATTGTCTATCAAATTTCTTTGCTATCAAGTGCAAGGCTGTAGTCATATTTTGTTTGCACCAAACTAGCAAATATAAATACACTGTACATAATAATTTAGTGAAAAAAATCCAAAGTTTTTTTTTAATTTTGAAAGTTTATTTTTTAGAAAATAATTTAAAAAAAAACCAAAATAAATGCCAAAAAATTCAATTTCTAGTTTTCTAGCTTTTAGCGCTTAAATTTATTGCTAAAAACAATGCAAGTGCTTTACACAAATTCCAAAAATTACAGTTTGTGTGCTAAAATTCATACTGGTATGTTAAAAACTTTAAACTAATTTTGTGACGTTTATAAGTCATGGCACATGCCATAATAAAATCATCGCTATTGGTAGATTGCTAAACTATTGAATGTAGTTAAATGGAATATATAACGTTGATGAGATTTTTATCTATAATTAAGTTATTATGAAAGTAGTATTTGGTTTACACCCTGTAAAGATATCATATTAGTGCAGTGGGCTGATTTGGTGCAAAATAAATTAATTCGTACATGCGTAGAAAAGTATTGATTTCTCTTTACACTGTAGCTTGTATTTCAATCGGATCACATTGCATTTTGGAGATGGAAGTTGTAAAAAAGTCAACAAACCCTCAACACTTTTAATATTACAAACTTCAAATTACTGTTGTCAATTATTGCCAATCAATCAGGACAGCAACCTCATTGCCAGCCCCTCCTACATTCAAAGGCTTCTTCCTAACCATTTTGCATATTGGACTGATAAAAATATTACAGTATCTTACAACGCACTTTGAATAACATTAAAAAAAAAATAATTAATGAATAGCAGACAAATTAAACGTTTTTTTATTATGTAATAACTATACTGTACATTGTAGGGGAAATTTAGTAAATAATATGGGAAAGCTTTACTGCAGTACAGCATTTTTTTCTAATTACATTTGATCATCAATAATGAAATTAAGTTGATATGGAGTAGTAAATTGTAGTTGTGTTTATGCAAAAGTTCAAATTAAAGAAATGCATGTAAAATATTAAGCAAAAAAAAATTACTATAATTACAAAACATTTGTAGGAAAAAAGTAAGACTAAATGCGACTAATTTCTACAGTAATGGTAATTATCATTTACGACTGGTTAATTTAGTTTAAAAAATTAATTGCTTATCAAATGAATTTTTAACGGATACGTGATGTTTATGTTTTTAAGCTTTTATGCATAAACTAAAGAGGTCAACAATTACAGTAGTTGAATAGGAAGACACGTCCGACAATTACTGTTACAATGAAAGTATTTTTTATCCGATTATTCAATTAAATATTATGTAGGAATAATATCGTAGTTTTCCTTTACAATAATTTTAAGGAACAGTAGTCCCCCCATGTTCTCTAGCTCTTATCTAGTGCTACACTAATTTTATTAGTTTGAGTGTGTAAGGGAAATCTCCCATAAAGTGACATGCTGTCCATTGGCAAAATAACATAACATGTCATGTCATCTATTCTGTTAAGCTAGTACAACTTAGTTTTTTTTTTGTTTTTGTTTTGAACATGAATGGAAAACTTTTATTTAATTAAAATCGAAAAACAGTAAAGATTTTTGCTTGAACATTTCTCTTTTTTCGTTGGCCTGTTTTTTCTCTCAATAGTTTGTTGTTTATTTTCCTGATTTCTTTCTCTTTTTTTTACTGGTTTGCAAATAGAGTAGGTAAAAGAGTTGCATGTTATTACATCATCTAATTTTACCTGAGAAATTTGTTGCAAGCAATTTCATCAGCCAGTTTTGTTAATTCGAAAAAAGGTTATACTGCATTATATAAAAAAAAGAAGACAAGTGCAAGGACGTTAAATGTAAACGACCTTAAAACCTAAACACTACTTTTACATTGCTTTTCCATTGTGCACCGCTAATCCGAACGAAAGTAGTTGATTCGAATGTTTTCAATTCACTTTATCTTGTTGACAATATCTTAACTTACAAAATAATTAAATTTTATTACTGAACTTTATTTGATAAATATACTGTAGAAAAGTGAAGTAATACATGATTTTTTAAAATTTCTTTTAACATAAAAAATTAAAAAAAAATATTAAAGAAATTTAATTTAAATAGCGAACTTTTTTAACAAAATTTTTAATACCGGTATCGATTATAAATAAATAAATTCATGTTGGTACTAAATTTAACGACTAAACTTAATGCATTGTATACCTTACTTTAAAAGCAGAATTTTGATTTATTTATAAATAACGAATATAGTAACTTACTTTCTTCGCCTTTACTTTACAAATGATGACAATAAGATTGTCAAATTTACATTTTAACCCCTACAACATAAGTTAATAAATAATGTCAGCAATTAATAAATTCACTTGAAATAATTTAAAGTTGTGCAACTGAAAATTTTGCAATTATTATTTTGTACAGATGCTGACTCAGTGAGTTGCATGATGTAGTTTGTCATGTTAATCATGTCATTTAACTAACACGATTATGAAATTTTAGGTCTTTTTTATGGAATCAATAATAAAGATGAACGATATGATCATTTCCATTATTGAATAATCGATCAATCAATTTTATGTGTGATATATGATGACATGAAAAGTTGCGAAGGAAATAAATGATTTCTCAGACAATTGATCTAGTTAAATCTGGTTTAAAGCAGAAATTAAAAGAAATTTAATCATGCATATAGTGTTGATAACTTGTTAAGGTGTTTCATTACAAGCTTATTAATTTACACATCTCCAATTGATGTACTTGAACCTTTTCTTTAAAACATTTTTTTAAGTTTTAATAACAAATTAAAATGAAGATATTAAGTTTATTTTAAGTTAGGTTACACGTGAATTACTAGTATTTTTTGAAAAAAAGTAAAATGATCGTTTTTAACTTTGTAATGGTGGCTGTAAAATTAGATCAGATTTTTGGGTTTCTCACATGATGATGGGCGGTTGGTCTCGTATTCGGATTACTGCTGGGAGACCTAATTTTCTATTTAATATCTTTTTATGTAAGCCTTGTTTTTTTTTATTTAAAATTAAATAATTACAATTTGCTAGAATCTGACGTAGTAAAAAAATTGTTGGAATTTGATTCAACCAAAAAATACTGACAAGGTCATGTTTGTTTCTGTTTTTTTAGTAACAAGTCTCGGGGCTCCACCCTGCAAAAGATCTTTACACTCCGCCCTAAATTACAATCAGATCCTCCCATCACTTGATTTTTCCAATGAATGTGCATCAACTGGCATCTCGCCAGAGCATCAAACAACATCATCGCCTGATGAATAAAATGGTCAACTTTCAATTTTCTCGTGATTATTGACGTACAAGTTGGTAATTCAATAATAATACTTAAAAATTACGTCATATTAAATTGATTTTCAATGTTATTTTGGTGTAAAAATGTCTTTTAATCGTGTTTTTGTTGTGAAACTGGATGTAAGATGAAATGTCCTGGGCATTAGAGAAGGCTTGTCAGTGTTGACCAATGGCGATATTCAATTTTATGATCCACCTCTACGGTTTAACCAGTAGAATTCAAGTAGGCGTACTTATTAATTTGATGCTCGTTGATCTGATGCAATTTGCTCATACTGTTAACTCAACTGATTGATATATAAGGAGGATGAAAATGATGCTGAAGAGTTACATTTGTGAGCAGACATCAAAAGAAAAACTACAAGAAGAGAAATTCTCAAGACTACTGTGGAAACTAGATTTTATTTGGGCGATAAAAGATTATCAGAAGAGGTTATCACTTTATTGAGAAATCAAATACGGAAATCACACCTCGTTTACATAACAAAGGCTTTATTTCAACGTCTGGAGATATTATCAATTACATTGGACATCACCAAAGGACTTCATTGAACTTTTTATTTAAAAAAAAAAGGTAACTAACTTAGTAAAGTTGTATTGCATCTTGACAGTAGTGAGTTTTTCAAACTTGTTGATGCTGAGTTGAAGTTCATCAAAAATTTAGTCATAGGATTTAATTAATTTTAATGGATTTTGGTTATTAATCCACGCATGACATTTGTACTTTTCCGTTGGTTTTGATTTTTAAATTGAGGGTATAAGGGTAATTTGTAAGGGTAATGGTTAAGCATTGGGGTGGAGGAGCAGCTAATTAATCTACTGTATAATATATGATGACCTCTTATGAACCGCCCAAACAGCGTTTTATTGACCTCCCTTAATTAATGTTAATATATAGGACACGCAATATTCAACTTTCACCTTTGACATTCAACATCATTCATAAAAATCTTCAATTAATTAATAGGAATTTGAAAAACTTTGTTTACTCACGTGACATTACGAAACTTACAGCAAAATCTATATTATACTGTAAGGTGCTATCGTGGAATTAGTGTAACCACCATTGGATATGAATATGATGAAGATTGAAGACTTTAGACTTTAAAGCCTAACTTATTTTTATTAAAATATTAAATTTTATTGCTTTAAATTGAAATTCAATTAATATATTTTTTAATCACAAACAAGATATTGAATTAATGAAATTTTAAATATTGGACTGTATACTGTATATGATACTATCGGACAGTATATCGACCATAATTTACAGTTTAAGCTTTTCAATAGTGGTCGTTGATACAATTAGTCTACAGTATCTAAAAAATTTTATCAACTGCAGACTATTATTTTAAAGTAGATAAAAATTCCAGTGGCGTTAAATGACAAATTTGACTATAACTTACTAAATGTATTTGGCATACTGTATAAAAATTCAGTAGTAGCTGCCCTGTATGTCTTTCATGTCCTAGTTACACCATGGGTGCTAACGACAAAATTTTGTTATCTAATATTATGTAAGATTATTATAAAAGTCATTTATTTTAATTAGCACATTTTAACGTTTATACTCTATCAAGAAGTTTATCGAATTCTAAATACTATTCAATTCAAATTACTGTAATCGATAATACAGTATATTTGAATTACAGTAAATAATTTATTAATTATTTAAAAAATTTATTTAAGAGTACAGTAGGTTATTTTTGTAAAAAAATTAGAAATATTTAGTTAATGAACTTTGCACATCGGTCCAAAGTAATTTTAAATTGAAACTAGCCTCGTGTGGGTAATACAGTATATCAATTTAAAATTGATGAAAAATGGCTATTGGTTAAATATCGAAATCGGATCATTTCTGATAGACTGATGATTTTCTATGTTTAATTAGTAATATACCCTTGAATATGATAAACTAATGAACAAGTATAGTTAAGAGGGTTGGGCCATTGGTGTCCTTATACTGAACTTGAAATAAAATTCTACATTGTGAAGGTCAATTAACAAATGTACTTGCCCACATTTGTTCATCAAAAACTTAAATACAAATGGAAAAAAAATTAATCAAATAATTTAATAGTTTTAAGATTGAATGCTGTATTTTAACCAAATGTACAGTACCGGTGCGTAATTATAAACTTAGGTAGAAATATTATACTATGCAGTTCCAAAGACCATTTCAACGAACAAATTCAGTTTGAGGCATTGCTATATAAGTAAAGTTTTTCAAAATTTAAATCGCTATTAAAAATGAGATAACGACTCAGTTTACAATAAATATTAATACTTTAACAATTTTTAAACTTTGATATCGGCGTATAACTGTATATTTTTTGATATTGTTATTTTAAAGCTCCAATATGAAAATGCAACACATAAAAACCTATTTTCAATGCCTGTATAGAAAATATAAAGTAACTTACAATACATTACAGTATGCTAAAGTTGTTAATCATATGCGTTGCTGTATTGCTCATGATTTTCATAAAATTACATTATAGTGTATCGCATATAATGAAAAATCCCCAATTGTTATCAAATAAAATTTCAGTGATTTCGAATACTAGCAAAACAAATACAATATTTTATTATAAGTTTATAACGTCGTTTTGTCACAATAAGCAAATTTATTTAATTAAAACATTTCAATATATTATAGATGCTGTCATTAGCCAGTGATACTCTAAAGATAGCTGCTTCAGCGTTATCTGGACGAAGTGAGTCGTGGTGGCCGTCCGCAGAACGCAAAACCAGCGTAACAGCTCTATCAATGCGAAGTGAGACGTGGTGGCCTTCACCAGAGCGTAAAACCAGCGTAACAACAACACCATTCAGACCGCTTCCAGAATACACATTAGATGACGTTTCATGGCATTTTGAAGCACATGATTGTTGGGTTGTTATCTACGACAAAGTCTACGATTTGACTGATTTTTTAAAAGAGGTAAATTATATAATAATACATTATTGTATGAGAAACGTATAACTAATTGTCTAAAATATTATTAATTAGCATCCTGGTGGGTATGAGGTGCTGTTAGAGCAAGCTGGGTGCGACGCAACTGTTGCATTTCGTGGCGCAAATCACACTAAAGCCGCACTCAATGCCATGGAACAATATTTGGTCGGCATTTTAGTGAAGGTAATAATTGTAATCTAAATGCTATTTTCAATCTTCGTTACTAATATAAACATTTTTTTTTAGAATGAACGTATGTATCCTGACGATGTTGATTCAAGTTGATAGTATTAGAGGTCATATCAAAAGCAGAAACGTCATAAATTTACATTTTATGCACTGTATGCATTGACATCAACGGCATTTTATAATTATTTTTTTAACTATTAAGTGTACTGTGTACAGACGTGTGTCGTTTAAATTTATTTTGTGTTATGTCGAATTAATTTATTGTAAACGGTACGAGATATTTTTTTAATATTTAAATAACTTAATTGTCGTTGTAAGTAATTTAATGTTTTTATCTGTAAATTAAAAATAAAAGTTATAAAGTGAATGATTATTTCCCGTTATATTGATATTGTGTGATTATATTTTAGATGTCGAATGATTTAACGGTTTTACGCAACTAATATTTTAATAATTATTATAAGCATTGAACTTTGAAATCGTTACGCTTATGCAAATTTAAATAACTTTTCGAATTCATCTATAAACTTTAAGGAGGTGTGGCTTTTAAAAGTTGCTCATTAATCATTATTTTTTTTTAAAATACCCGGTAGTTAATAAAACTTTTTTATAAATAAAAATTTAAAGACAAATTAAAAACCTATACTGTAAAATTATACTGTAAATATTTATCTTTACGAAATTATAATGTTACCGTAATTTTTATTGATAAGTTTATAAACTACCGTAATATTACCGAATACTGCAAAGTTTCTTTAATTTATTTTGTCTTTATAGGGAATTTTCTGTGTTGCAACATTGTTGACAACACTGCATGAACAGCAATAAAACGCCGTCGTTGGCCGCCATTTGTTGATTAATGAACGCAGTTGTTATGTGATGAGGATTTAAAATCCACAACCATCGGTCGTTAAATTAAGTCGAAATTTGCTAAAAATGAGTGCGGGTCAACCGTACATCGGTAGTAAAATTAGTCTAATCTCCAAATCGGAGATCAGATATGAAGGAATTTTGTATACCATTGACACAACAGAGTCAACCGTTGCTTTAGCAAAAGGTGAGCTAAACTTGAATAATCGTTGACGGTTTGTTTTGAAATGCAAAGAAATCCTGCGATATCTGATTATAAAATCAATACAAGATTCTTTTAATCCCATTATCTACATATCTGTTTAGTAATGTTTGGGTTTTTATTTGACAATAAACTACCTCAAAAGTTGAGAAGTGTTGTATAGAGTAGTACAGTATCTAGTACATTAAGACATCTTTCATGAATTTGTATTTATTAAAATTGTTTTTATTTCACAGTTATCTAATTTTAGTATTAAACATTCATTGATTGAATTTGGCCAACAATAGCTTCTAGAAACTTGTATGCTTTTCAATGTTGTTCATATAATAACGTTAGAACTTTCTTGACGTATTGTCTTATGTTTAGTTCTATTAGTCTTTACCTAGCTTAAATTCTGTTTTCATTATTAGTGCGTTCATTTGGAACTGAAGATAGACCTTCGGAACGACCAGCAGCACCTAGAGATGAAATCTACGAATATGTTATATTTCGAGGTTCTGACATTAAAGATATTAGAGTATGTGAACCACCAAAGCCGCAGCCAAATATGCTGTCTGGCTTGCCAAATGATCCAGCCATTGTTCAGGTAAACTAATTTATGTATTGTTGCACTTGAATTTTGGGTTTTTGACACTAATTTTGTATATTTTATATTTTTAATTAAATACTAAATTGCATTCGAAATCTAAGTTTACTATTGTATGATTAATTTGAAGATGGATTTTTTTTATAACTTTTGTACACTTTTAATTTGTGTAGCATTCGGTGGCAGTAACTCCTGCCCCTAATTATGGTGCCGCTGGTGGTTTTAAGCAATCATTTAGTGGATTGACTGGTCTACCATATTCTTCTTATCCTGCACCAATGATGGGTCAAGTTCCCCAAGTTCAAGCATTTCCTAATCTTCCACAACCTAATGTCGGCATATTGCCAAGTAATCAAGTACCTGAAAATAAAATTCCTGTTAGGGAAACTTTAAAAATTTTTTTTATAGATTCTTTATCCGAACAATCGGGGCCTCGAGCAGAAACTCCTGTAAAAAGAAAGAGCCCTACAATGGATCAAGGAACTCAAGTCTCTGGCGTTACAATTGCCAAGGAAGAGCGAAAACGTGAAAGTAGTGGCGGTAGACCAGGTGGAAGAAGCAGTAGTATTGGATCTAGTGGTGGTGTTACTAGTGGTAGACAAAGTCAACAGCGTGGACGAAGAAGTAGCGGGGATAGATCCACTGGAGCCGGTTCAACTCAGTCTGGGTTAAATAGAGGAACTCCAGCTGGAAGAAAATTTCAAGGAGGGAGAGGAAGTAAGTTTTTCTCTTTTTTTTTTGGGCCAAAGATCAAATGACTTAACAAGTATGCTTTTGTCATAGGAGGTGGAGGAACTGGTAACCAAAGTAGTGGAGGTAGCCGTCAATCTCGAGGATCCAATGTAGGAGGCGGTGGTGGCAATCGGGGAAGGCCCTCTTCAGCAGGAGCAAATAAGCAACGTGCATCTACTTTGAATTTTCAAGGGGAATACGACTTTGAACAAGCAAATGCAGAATTTAAAGAGCTTGAGAATAAATTGGCTAAAACTAAATTAGGTATAAATGTTTTTTGTGTACAAAGCTTTATTCGTATAAAAACTAACTTTAGAATTTGTTTAGACGATAAAAGAGATGATTCTGGTAACGAAACTACTGTAGGTGAGGGTGATCAAGAAGAAGAAATCCAGAATCAAGTTGCTCCTGTGGAACCCAATGTTGAACCAAAGTCGACCGATGTTAATAATGCATTGGGAACATGCTATGACAAAACAAAGTCATTTTTTGACAGCATCTCCTGCGAAGCTCTAGAAAGAAATAAAGGGCAAGTTTTTATTGTTTTAAATTAAATTTTTTATTTAAATTAAAATCTTATAAATTCTTCTAGGGCATTTAAGCGACCTGATTGGCGACAAGAGCGAAAATTGAACGTGGAGACATTTGGTGTCGCTACTAATTACAGAAGAGGTGGATTCAGAGGCCGAGGTGGCTATAGAGGTAGAGGCGGTGGAGGTGGATATCGTGGAGGTCGTGGTAGAGGTAGAGGTGGACAGGGAATGCAAGGATATGGTGGTCGTTCAGGTTATTATGGTCGTGGCAGAGGTGGAATTCGTCGTAACAGTCAAAATGCACCTGAAACGCCAAATAAAAACGTTGGCGGAAACACTGAAGAAATCGTTGAAGCTGTGTAAAGTTCTACGAAACTTGGAGCTCTTGAAGAAAAGGCTCTTGCTAGAGCGAGAATAAAAGGTGAAACAAACCTTAATTTTGTTAAAATGATGCTATTAGAAGTAAGAAACGGCCCGATTTGCACTTTTCAAGATCGATATAAGGGTGCAAAGTTTTTTTTTTAACTGGTGAAATATTCGCCTTGTGTTCCCATATTTAACGGCTTGTAAATTGCGAAACTACAATTGAGCTGAATTAATTTAAAAGCGATAATTGTTGATTACCACACGCGTGTCCACTCCACCTCCTTAAACATGTATATAAAACAGTTTGAGGGAATAAGTTAACACTAAATGCGGTGATAATTTCGTTAACGGCGGCTATCCTATTTGTGACAACTTCGACGTCACAACGACAACTTGTGAACTAAGTGATCGAATACCTGAATAATTGTTAGTAAGTGTATTCGATTGTAAATATCGCCTCTGAATGAATGAAAGGGTAGATAGACGTCCTTACATTTTATTTTTTATGTAAATATGACAGTTTATATGGAGGTGGATGAGCAAGTAGGACGCAACTTAATGGGAATCAAATTTAATTTTTTCTCCTTCATTAAACTTTATAGTCTGAAATTTAGCTTTATTATTGCATTTGGAAAGCGATAGGGAAATTATTAAATTTTTTTTTGCAAAGATATAACGGCGTTGGCCGCGTTCATTTCTAAAATATTTTGTGAAAATAGATTGAAATGAGTGACGATGAAAACAAAAGTAAATATTGTAACGTTTGAAGAATAGTATTTTTCTATGGTTGTAGTTTTTATTGTCATTAAGAAAACTCGTTTAAAGGATAATAGTCTATGTAATTTTCATATTTTTTTGGTATCATTAAACTTCGATCAACTTTTTTTTTAAACTGGAAGATATTTACTCTTAACAGCTAAAGCATGCAACTGTTCTTGTGCATTTGTGGAGTAAATCGGTGATCAATTAATGCCATAATTGCGTGTAAACTCGTGGGAAGTGTTAAAAACATGGCGGGTTATCGTGGTATATCTATTTAAGATATGGTGCTCAAATCGTAGTGGAATCCGAAGCTTACTAAGAATTATTACAGCATTTATCACGTTTTTGAATCTCTAGACGAGGTAGACTTTGAGGAAATAATTTGGTTCGGAAAAAATTGAAATTTTTGATGCATAATTTAGTTTGAACAGCGTTTCCGGAGCTGTTAACGTAATATAAAAACTTCACTCATTTCATTAAGGGGAAACCCATCGCCGATTAGTATTTTTCTTGAATAAAACATTGAACTTGTCAAAAAATAAATAAAACCCAAAATTATTTGGCAAATTAAATGTCACATATTTGAAATATCTTAATTTTTATTACAATGATAACTTTACAATATTTCATTTTCTATTTTGCTTGTTTCCTCTTTCCCGTTTTTACCTGTTTTTCTTTCCATTGTTTAGGCTGACTCTTGTACAACTCTAATTCACATAAATTATATATAAAATATCCAAATTGATTTCTTAACTTTTGTCTTTTCTCTGCTAATTCTTCTACCATTTCCTGGCGCAATTTTAATTCTGAGGAACGCCATAACGTCTCTACGCATCTACTACCAAATTTATTGCTTGATAATTTGATTAACTGGCCCTAAATCAAAACTGTTTAGATAACAAACTTTTAAAAGTAGTTACTATACGAGTATACTTTTAACTTCTCGATCAAGCTTTGTCTTCTTTTTTCTCCAACAGTTTTACTCAAAACGAAACTGTCGATAACGTGAGAGCCACATTGATCACAGCAAAGCTGAACTAGATCGTCAATTTCTAAATTCAATAAACTGTCACATGCCTATCAAACATATAGAACATTATTATTTCATCCCCGTAAAATAATCTACAATACTGACCACAAGAGGCTTCTGAAAGTTGAACATTTTTTGCAATATTAGAGAACCATGATAGTTAATATTTTGCACGTTTTCTCCAGATTCATACTGACTGAATGTCTGCCATTTTGTTAACAAGGTTACTAAAAGGAATTTTCTTTCTTTGGGCTCCCAACATTCTAAAAGTTCAGCAAGCCGTTGAGTGAAATTGGCTTGAGAAGTGTTCAGTCTGGCACAAGTATCAGCAATAGCAATAAAAATTCCTAAATGACCAGCATTGGAAACTTCAATCCAAACTTCTGGAGTTAATTCATCATAAATGGCTCCAAACTAAATAGATATGACAATTTCCATTATAGTACTGTAGTTCATAAAGCTCATAAGTCTTACCTGTTCTTTATCAGTGCTAATTTTAATGAGTTTCTGAACTAGAAAATTAGCTATTGGACATAATGCTAACTTCCTAATTTTTTCTTTAAAATATTTTTTGTATATTGTAGATATCTGTTCGGCATTTGCAACCTCAAGGACCTTTTCTGTCAATGGTGTAATAGTACCATCAGTCATTGGATGACCAAGTTCTTTGCTATGGTTAAAAACCAAAGGACTTAAAACTTCAACGAGACGTTTGCATTGTTTTGGATCCACTTTTGAAGAAATTAACAAAGTTGTCTGCAAAGCTGTTGACGAACTTACATTTTTTATGATACCTTCAAGAAATTGGTATGTTAGTTCTTTTTCTAATAATTTTATGATAAACATTTTTACCAATAAGGTCATTATGACCAATTATTTTCTTTAATAACTGTTTAAGCGCGGTTTTAAACTCGGCAGGCGCTTCAATGGTTTGGATTTGTGTAGAACCTAAAATGTTTAGTTATTATCTAGATTTCTTGATGGTTATTATATACTATTACTTGGCTTTTCTCTGGACTTCTTGTTACGAAAAATTTGGTCGGATACTTTTCGTCCACTCAATGTTTCGAGTAATGTACAGAATACGTGACAAGCGTAATTGTTGGTTAAAACCTCTTCAAAATTTTCATTTATCCATTCGTTAAACGATACAACTTTTTCTACCAATTGAGCGTTTAACTTTTGAATCTTTTCTTCGGAATTCTATTGAGAAAAAAACGGATTAACTACTTAATTCACACTTCATTTAATATAATGTGCATGCAATGGAATGTATACAAACTGGTAGTAATAGCTGAAACGTTCTGTTGAGACAGCTCTGAATAACATGGCTAGCAATATTATGGGTTGTCATTGTATAAAAATCATTTGAAATTCCTTCAAAAAATTGTATCAATTCCTTTTGTGATAAATTGCTAATCAGATTTTGCAAAGCATGGCTTAATTTAGTATGTTTTGATAAACCAATTTCGTTTCCCTTCGAAGCTTTCATTACATTTTTTAAATAAGTTTCTGTAAAATAGAAAGTGATATTAAGTTAGCCGCACAATGTACAATCAGATTAGTGTAACATCTATAACTTATTTTACAATGCTGTAAGTTTTAGTGCTACAATAAACCGGTGATGTATGTTTACGAATTACAGTACAGTACCTTTATCATCGTCATCGTCGAATTTCTCATTTAAGCGGCTTAAAACCTGCGAGAAATATTCGTAAGTACTTTTATCCAATGAATCGTCTCTACTTTCTTTCCCCATTGCTTCAATATAGTTAGCGATACACTCAATAAAGTTTTAAAAACAGTTAAAGAAGTCGAATGATAAGAAAACTGCCATGCGGATCATAATTTTATAGGTTGGGATGGGAATGTGTTGGGAGTTTGGGATTTCATGTGGCCATTTAAACCGTGCTTGGGAATAAATAAATACTGTAACACTGTATAAACAGTTTCCCATGGGAAACTAATGGTTTTGCTTAGTTATCGACCGGGAAGACTTTTTAAGTTACCTACTATTGGCTATTCTAGAGGTTACAAGGGTCAGTAGATTTTTAGATTGATTCTGATTGGTTAGAATAATGCTTACTGGAAAAGTGTTTCTACAGTACCGTATTACATAAAGTACTATAACACTACTAGTCTATTACACTATTTATTAACTGATCTAGGATAGCTCTGTGATTGGGATTCATCATTCTAGTTGTGATTTAAGTCGTATGTCTAATGTGAACTCATGAAGTTATACATCTTTAATTAGTTAATAAATATAATCGTTTTATAAGTTTAACAATGGTTTATTGGTTTATGAAAGCTTCGAAACAGGTTGAAAGACTTTTATGGAAAACAGCACTTAGAAGACACATTTCCACATCTGAGGTAATGCCTTTGAAATGTTGTTGCATCATATTTCAATTTTGACTTATAATCCGAATTTAATAAGATTAAAAAGGGAATAAGTTTGCTGAAAAATTACCCGATATCACAATGGCATCCCTGTTTACTTCAAGAATTTCAAGCATTTTGTAAAAATCCACCGAAAGGTTTTGAAAAGTATTTCGAACCAAATTCGAAGAAATCAAGCGCCGACAAGAAACCAACAGAAGGAAAAGGTAAAATATTATATTAGTTTTGATTTTTAAAATATTTTATTTTAATATACAGTATTAAGGAAGCTAAATCTACGTGATTAACTTGAATGAATGTCTCTTCAAGCAATTGCACTGTAATACTGTACTATAGTCATTTTATTTATTTAGAATGTGCTATGTTATCAATTGCTAATTTGTTCAGTTTAACGATAATTATGAAACATTAGCTTATTGGCGTTAAACTAGGTAAGCAGATGATAGTCTTTTTAATTAATTTGGTTGTATGTTAAGATGCGTCACCGCCACCATCTAGTGCACCATCGTCCAAGCGTGAGATGCCACCACCGCCAAAACGGTCAACCGGTCCTGATAATCCATGGCCATTTGGCAGCTTTGGTGCTCCAAAGTAATTTTCTTTGAACGATCATTATATATGTATTTTAAAGTATTAATATATTTTTTTATTATTTTATTTTTGTAGAAGCTCTAAAAACCCATTTGGAGGCGAGGAACCAAATAGATGGATGGTTTTTGCACTTGTCAGTACTCTTGTAGTTCTTGGTGCTTTAGCATTTAACGAAATGCGCTATAAAGAAATAACGTGGAAGGAATTTTGTAACAGTTACCTAGGGAAAGGAGTTGTAAGATTACATTGAGCTATTTTAAAATCACTGAGCTTTGTAAGTTTTAATTTTTCTTAGGTTGAACGTCTAGAAGTTGTTAATAAAAAATGGGTCAGAGTTCGTTTATTAGCTGAAAATCAAGCTGAAGGAGGGGTAAATAAAAAATTTTTAGTTTTTTTCTCACAAAATAATTTTATTTAATATATTACTTGCTTTTATAATAAAGATAAGACTAATTTATGTTCGCTTTTTGTTGAGCATCAATATAAAATTTGATTTGACGCCTTTGTGGTGCAAATTCTAGTTTCAATTTGATACTGTAATTTTATTTTAATTGTTTTTGTTTTATTTTGTAGAACGTATTATGGTTTAATATTGGTAGTGTTGATTCGTTGGAGCGAAATTTAGAAAATGCTCAGTTAGAAATGGAAATAGATGCTGCAAATCATGTGCCTGTCATTTACAAATCAGAAATGGATGGGTGAGTTTTATTACTTAAATTATTCAGTTTTAAAATTGTAACGTGGAGCTTATAAAACGGTTTTTAGGTCTAGTGTTGTTGGGTTTCTTCCGACCATTTTATTATTTGGATTTTTATTTTGGATGATGAGAAAATCAGCTGGAATGATGGGATCTGGTCCTGGGAAAAAAAGTGGAATATTTGGAATGGGAGAAAGTACGGCTAAGTTAATCAATTATAACGAAATCGATGTTAAATTCAAGTAAATCTTTAAATTTTAATATAGTAAGTTTTTTGTTTTAATTTAATGTTTAAAAAAAGGGATGTAGCTGGATGTGAAGAAGCAAAGTTAGAAATCATGGAATTTGTTAATTTTTTAAAAAATCCTCAACAATATTTGGATCTTGGAGCTAAAATCCCAAAAGGTGCTTTATTAACTGGTGGTCCTGGAACTGGAAAAACTATGTTAGCCAAAGCCACCGCTGGTGAGGCTAATGTACCTTTTATCACTGTGTCGGGATCAGAATTTTTAGAGATGTTTGTAGGTGTTGGACCTTCAAGAGTAAGTTAAAGATAGATAATAAATGAAATTTAGTAGCAATAAATATTAAAAAAAAAACTGGGTAGGTGCGAGATATGTTTGCCATGGCCCGTAAACATGCTCCTTGTATATTGTTTATCGATGAAATCGATGCGGTAGGCCGTAAACGAGGTGGAAGAAGTTTTGGTGGTCATAGCGAGCAAGAAAACACTTTGAATCAGCTGTTGGTGGAAATGGATGGTTAGTGCCTTTAATAACGTTTATAATCGTGTACATTTTAATTAATCAATGTGATATAGGGTTTAACACTACAACAAATGTAGTTGTTTTAGCTGCTACCAACCGAGTGGACATTCTAGATCAAGCTCTTCTTCGACCAGGTCGATTTGACAGACAAATATTTGTCCCAGCTCCTGACATCAAAGGAAGGTCATATCTGATTATAAATTATTTGTGAAGAATTTTGATTTTAAAGGAAGTTTTAATGTGGTAGGGCGTCTATTTTTAAAGTGCATTTGTCACATCTCAAGACAAATTTAGACAAAGTCGAATTGTCGCGAAAAATGGCTGCTCTAACACCAGGATTTACAGGTATCCATTAATAAAATAGTTTTAATTTCTTAATGGTTAGCAGTACAATTCAATCATTTTTATGTAAGGTGCTGATATTGCAAATGTGTGTAACGAAGCTGCTTTAATTGCCGCTCGAGACTTAAATGATAGTATTTCTCTCAAACACTTTGAACAAGCTATTGAAAGAGTTGTTGCCGGTAAGTTATGACATTTGTCAGTTAATATCTCGGTTTTTTCAAAAAAAAAAAAATATATATATTGTTTTGGGGGTTAGGAATGGAAAAGAAAACCAATGTATTGCAAATGGAAGAAAAAACCACAGTAGCATATCATGAGGCAGGTCATGCCGTATGCGGATGGTTCCTTGAACATGCTGATCCATTATTAAAAGTAAAAACATTGAAATAATTTGATGCATTTATTATTTGCAAACTGCATGAATATTATCTATTGTTTTTTCTCTCAAGTTTTTATGAATCTTAAGTTAAACAAATCATTGATGTTTGAATTTGCTTTTCTTTTGAAGGTTTCGATTATTCCAAGAGGAAAAGGGTTAGGTTATGCACAATATTTACCTAAAGAGCAATATCTTTACACTAAAGAGCAGGTACACATGAAATTATTAAACGATATTGTCATAAAGCTATTTTAAAAAAATTTTGCATCTAAATAATAGTATTGTTTTAGTTACTGGACCGAATGTGTATGACTTTAGGTGGTAGAGCGTCTGAGCAAATATTTTTTGGCCGAATAACAACAGGAGCTCAAGATGACTTAAAAAAAGTTACACAGAGCGCTTATGCTCAGGTATATTGCTGTTAATATAATTTTTTTTGCATGAAATATTTTAACTTTTCTCGTTTCATTATTGTTAGGTTGTCCACTTTGGAATGAATGAAAAAGTAGGTAACGTATCGTTTGATCTTCCTCAGCAAGGCGAATTAGTTATGGAAAAACCATACAGTGAGGCAACAGCACAGTTGATTGACAGTGAAGTTAGAAATTTAATTGATGGCGCTTATAAAAGAACTTTTGAGTTGCTTTCAGCTCATAAACTAAACGTTGAAAAGGTCATTTAATAATAGCAATATACTCATTTGGATTTTATACTAAAGTTAAAAATTAATACAACTACAGGTAGCCAAACGTCTATTGGAAAAGGAGATACTTAGCCGTGAAGACATGATTGAGCTGCTGGGGCCTCGACCATTTAAAGAAAAATCGACATATGAAGAATTCGTTGCTGGAACTGGGTCGTTAGATGAAGATACAGCGCTACCAAAAGGTTTAGAAAGCTGGAATAAGAAATTAAATGACACTAAACAGCCACCTAAAGAGACCGATGTGCCGAATTCAACAACATAGTTTGACAATTCCTCATGGTAACGAAACTTGAGAAATAACCGGTATATTTTAGATTAAGTAGGCATATTTACCAGCTTGATTAATTAGCAGAGTTAAAATTTAATAAATCAATTTAAATTAATTGCTCAATTTTTTTTATTTTGGTCGTGCCAGTTGGAAGACTACCGTTTTACTAATCTATTTTCACTTTCAAAAACAATAGATTCCTACAACAAGGGTATTGCTTTTGTTGAATTTACAAGTACATACAGTAAATATTTTTAGGTTCTAATTGACGATATTAGTGGTCCCATTTAACGAGGTATATAATATAGAATTAGGTAGATTAGTCAATTACTACTCGGTTGTTTGTATTTACTTGTACATCGTATAGTTGTAAACACTAATGTCAAATTTATCTACTTAACAGGAGGACTAACCAAGGTGATTCAAAATTCCGTAAATAGGTGCGTTAACAATATACAGTATAAGAGTTTCATCTCTAATATAGTAATTATCTCTATATACTTATATTTTACAGTATATAATAATTTTTGTAAACATAAAATTAATTACGCCATGGTTCTGTTTCACTGTACATTCGTTCAATATTTTCTTTAATTGTTCCTATTTGACCTGCAGAAAGAAACACAAAATCCATTAATTTAATAGGAACTTGACAATTGATCAAACAAAATGTGTTAACCTGGCTTTAGGTCAGCAATTGTTGACTGTTTTCGTAAAAATTCTAAACATAGTTCTTTTGAAAGGCCAAAAGCGTGCATATTGCATGTAAACGACCTATATATATAAAATTAACTTTGATTTAATACCATTGAACCGGTATTAAATACATTGTTAATTTGTTGATTGATTTTATACCCTAGCTGTCCAAAAGTGATGTTTTCTTGAAATTCTTTCTCATCACTGATATCTTTAGCGCTATAGTGTTTTAGCTGTGTTCTGGTTACGATTGGTCGATGTGCTCTTTCGCATTGTACAGAATCGAAGAAGGCGGCATTCCAGAAACGGAGCGACTGCCATATCGGTTGGTCTTTCAGGTACAAATACAAGAATTCTTTATACGGTTCACATCCAGGCACAGCCACTAAACATCGTGCAAAACTATTATTACTTAAGTAATTTTAAATAATTTTTTTTTTAACGTACCTTCATGATAAAAGGTGAAGCACATATTCATCAATGATTTTGCTGGAGCATAGTCGTCTGCCTCTGAACACTCAAAAATAGCAATAGCAAAATATTGGATTAGACTGTAAAACGTTGATTCAGACACTTTCTTATTCATCCTTTGTGCATTGATACAACGGGCAAACCAAAGACGTCCAGACTCGCTCTACAAAAAGTAAACATAGTAAAATACTAAAGTGATATCGATTTTAGACAAAATTTTAGGTAAAATTATAATTTGCTGTTGGGTTTTTTTTAATTTATTTAATGATAAAAGAAATAACTTACCTGGCAAAGTTTTCCAAATTCGGCCTTTTCTTCTAAGGAAATTCCAGTGCTATAGATATATTGATAAATGAAATTTAGTACAAATTATATCATTAAAAATTAATAATTTTTTTCCATCGACTAAGTTTAAAAAGATGGGGCTGGTGATCATGAAGTGATGGGATAAAAATCACTGTCCCATCCCATCGATCTAATCAGCGCTATGTTTAATCTCATCCCCATGGCAGCGCATGATGCGCATCTATGAGTTACTGTATAACAAACTACTTTACACTATTTCTGATTAATTAAGTCAATGGAAAAGTAAATTAATTAAATTTTAATAGAAGTGTCTTAGTACTTGTCATGTAGAAGTTTCTCAACAAACTGCCTCATATAATCCTCACATTCGTTGTTTGTTTCATCATTCTGACTTTCATTTGATGACCATGAAAGGAGTGATGCTTCAGATGTTGAATGGCCCACGCTAGATGAATCAATATCTCTAGTTGTTCTTACTTCTGATTCTGATCCATCGGATTCATTACTGCTGATAGGATCGGAATCTAACCCGTTAACTTTTTTCTTATACTTTTTCTTTTTTGATTTTTTCCTGTAATGGTCATTAGCTCCTATGCTAATGACACTTTCAGTGGCTGAAGTAGCTGCTAAACTGCTGCTATTTGAAATATTTGTCTTGTGCTTTGCCATTGTTGGGTCCATCCATCGTTTTGGATATTTATCTATCCCAGCTTTGGGTGCAAATCCCCCTCCACCACTTCCCATATTATCAAAAGACGTGGAAGTTGTTGATGATTCCCCAAAATCACCTCCACTGTCTCGCTGCGTTTTTTTCGTATAATTATTAAAAATTGAGTCGGAGTCATTATCGGCTTCGTCATCATTGTCGTCAAGACTTAGAGCAGCGTTTAGTTTCGTATGTAAACCGCTAAAAAAGTCATTACTGCTGTTGATAACTGACCGGAATAGATTCGATGGTTTTGTTTTTGATGCCCGACTGCCATTCTCCAGCGGCTGCGGTGTTTTATGACAACCAATGCCGTTGCTGCTGATTACGTGTCCGTCACTTTTATCATTTACGCTCGCTGCGTTATTTTGCAAAACACGACCCCAAAAATCAACCATAATTGCACAAAATTTAAACCTAGATAATTTAATATAATTTATAGACTAAATAGCTGGCATTTTTAAAAATGAAATCGGATGTGGAGCCGTTTTTCTTCCTACTACGGTATATGTTATGTCATTTTCATTGATTTCTACGTAATACATTGTAGTACGTGCATGCATGTGGGCTTGGGTGTCATATGTTGTATTATTTAACGGGAATTCATAATATAAAACCCTGCCCCCTTTTCATGTTTACCGAATTATGACTCCGTTCATCCGGCATACTAATCCAGATGTTTATAAAATGATTATACCGTAATGTATAGGCTTAGCATATGTCGCGGTAGCGTAATTTAATGAACATTTTGCATTAAATTTGTCTAGGGGAAATTACGATTCGGCATAACCTTGAAAGATTGATGACAAAACACAATATTTTTTAGATCTTTTTGTCGAAATGCCGTGTTGTTATTGGATTTCAAGTACATTTGTAATCAAATAGAAATTTAAAGTTGGTTAATTGTTAAAAGACTGACAAAAAAATAAAACTTATGATACTCCAGACACATTTGTCACTTTAAAAAAAAATTTAAAGTATTTTTAAAAAATTGCTGGTAACTTTTAAAAGTTACCAGCAATTTTTTTTTAATTTGACAAATTTGTCAAACTAAAGTAAAAATTGAATGCATTATTGAATAAGTTGTTGTTTCTCTAAAGTCTTGGTTCATTTTGATTTTATGCAAAAGTTCCATAATAAAATGTTTAATTTTATTCTTGGAAAGGTATCGCTTTTGAAAACTTAATTTACCAAAAATTACCGTAATAACTACTGTACATTTACCGTATACCCGGTAGATATATTGTAATTTTATAAAATGTTATCAACGAAAAACATTACAGTACTTTTCTAATGCATTTTTTTGTCCTTTATAACTAACTTATAACTCTATAACACTAATCAACCTCTGGATTGAAGGTTTGCACTACTTGATAGACAATTGCCCTAACTTAAGAACTTAAAGTACAGTACCGGTATTTCTTGGTCCTGTGCAAAGGTCCTACCTTGCGAAAACATGCCTTATTGGCGATTTAGTTGACTTATTAGTAAACTTGATCACCATGTATTTGCTAAATTTATAATACCAAGTAGTAGTTTACAAGTTTGATTCTGAATTTTAAATTAGATGAATGATTTATCAACTTTGTAAAGATAAAATATTTTTATACCGGTACTTGAATAATACCGGTACTGTAGTTTAACGTGTTATGAGGAAAAGATCACGAGTCTCTTTTTGAGAAACATAAGTTACCGTTATCCGCGCAAACATATACATTGACATTGCTTACATATTTACATTTCTTATAAGAAGAACGATTACATTGCACGTATTCATTCGTAATCACTTTCAGCATTGGTGGTATTCTCAATGTGTATACGATCTATCGGTTGGAAAAACTGACGTATAATCCAGCTTGAGAGAATGTTAAAAGTTGAAATAGTGAACAAAAAGTTAAATTTTATTTAGTTGACAACAATGTTTTGTCGTAGGCGGTTAACAGTTGTTGTGGTTTACTTTTTTACGTTGTTATTTATATGTGAATTTATGATTTATCATATCATTATTGCACAATGCCAGTGGCCGAATAATAGTATCAATAACAGTAATAGCGTGGAACCATTAAAGGCTATCTTCCTTTCAGATACTCATTTATTAGGATTTAGGAATGGTCATTGGTTTGATAAACTAAGAAGGTAAAACCTAATAATATTTATTATCTATGACACATTGATTAAACTAAACTAACAAAGTTATGATTTTGTAGGGAATGGCAGATGCATCGATCATTTCAGACTTTAATGTGGCACTTGAAACCAGAAGTTGTCTTTTTTCTAGGTAAATTAAATGAAAACGAAATGCGTTTTTATTTTATTACAGAAAATTGCAATTTTTATGGCAAGTACTGATATTGTTCCGACTATATTCGGTCGTTCTAGTACAGTGTAGTATTTACTGTGTAGCACACTATAGCTATTATAGACAGTCTGTGAAGGTCAAAAAAATGTAACTGAAGCACGAAAGCTTGAATCACTTTTAGTTAAAGCAACTTAATGAATATAAGCAATATCACAATATCGTAAATTATATTTAGATATTTATTAATGGAATGATCATTAAAAGTATTCTTATAGATATCAGTAGCTGTCATTTTTATAAAGTGCTTTTTATTTAGGTTTTGAAAGTTAAAATTAATTATATTCTTGAATTTGTATCTTTTCAGGTGATTTGTTTGATGAAGGGTTATGGGCTAGTCGAAATCAATTTCAATATTATGTTGAAAGATTCAATTCTTTGTTTGCCGTTAATAAGAATATAAAGCGATATGTTGTTGTTGGTAATCACGACATTGGATTTCATTATAGGTAACTTTTGATGTCAAAACTTAAAAGCTATTTATAATATGTTAATTTTTTTTTTATTTTTTTAGTATTAGACCAATGTTATATGAACGATTTGAGAAGGCTTTTAATTCCTCTTCCGTTGAGATGGTCGACTTGAAAGGAAATATTTTTGTAATAATTAACAGCATGGCTATGGAAGAAGATAATTGTTTTTTGTGTAGACAGGCAGAAGATAAACTGAAATTATTGGCTGGAGATTTGGAATGTGCTAAAGTAATTCTACGAAACTATAGAAGTGCAAGTTTAAATAATTATTTTCATATTGTTTTTATTATAAGAAACGGAAGAGTGGAGAGTCTTGTGTAACTTTAAACTATAAGGTTCATGAATATAGTCGACCAATCTTGCTACAGCATTTTCCACTGTATAGAACATCTGATGAAATGTGCAAAGGATCAGACGTTGCACCAGTTCATCTTAAAAATAAAGTATTCCGAGAAAAATGGGATTGCTTGTCTAAATCATCTACGCGAATGGTTTGTAGACTTAAAAACAATTTATTTATAAAAGAAAAATTTGATTTTAATTCACTGTATTTAATTTAATTAGCTACTGAAATTGATTAATCCACGAGTCGTATTCAGTGGTCATACTCATTACGGATGTAACGTAACGCATAGAGGAGAGATTGCAGAATTTAGTGTTCCTTCATTTAGTTGGAGAAATATTAACAATCCCAGTGCTCAATTAGTAAGTTGTTAAATTATTATTTAAATAGGATTGGCTAAGAAGTTGTCAAAGTGTTTGAATGGTTAATAATAACCATTTAAATTTTTACGTCAGACTACATTATTTCTCTTGCTTCTTCTTAATAAAGTTATGAACGTCAGTTAGGTAGGTGATCGTTACTTGTTACTAAAATTAGCACTATTTTTTTAACCTTAGCGTTGATATTTTGTATATCTTGGTTGGGTAATTGGAGGGATCTAGTTCCAGTATTCACCAGTTTGTTAATGTGTTTGCCAGTCATAGTTTTGCTGGTAAAAATTTTATTACCAAGTTTTGTAACTAATAATAATTGAAGGAAAGTTATAAACGAAAAGTAGAATGTGGATAGACGATTTAATACGAGACGATTACTTATTGATTTTCTAATAATAACATTATGTTTGTTTCAGGTGTCGGTGACGCCAGAAAACTACTATATTTCTAAATGCTTCCTTCCAGTGGAATCTACCGTTATCAATTTATACATCGGGGGAATTGCATTGCCGTTTTTTCTGGTTACCGTCCGTCACATTATCGCATTCAGAAGCAGACAGTCTAATAAGATGAAGTGATAAACGAATCTGCATTAACTTAAGGTAGGAACAACATAATTTATATTAAGTTACGATAAGATCTAGTCAGCCGTTAATATACTACACATTAATACTTTGCATTTTAAGTTACCAATTTTTTTTTATATGAAATGCCCGAAAGGCAAACATCGAAAGTGTTTTAATAATTATTGACTGAAAAGATTATAAATGGAATTAATTGCGATTTTTATATCAAACTCTCGAAATAATCCAGTCTAATGGTAATGCTAAACTAAAATTAGAAGAAAGTGCCAAAATATTATTATAAATTCACGTATTTTAATTATTACAAGGATAAAAACCGACGATAAAGTATTAAAGCAAGTTAAAAATATATTTGGTTTTACTCAGGGATGTCAGCAAAAAACGATAAAGATCACATTATAGTTAGTTGAGAAATAAAACTAAAATATTTTTTTAACTTTCTTTTAACGATATTTTTCGTCGTTTCGGATTGCAATACTATCTCGAAAGTTTGTTTTAATTAAGAAATATAATAGGTTATTTGTTTTGACCGAATTTAATAATTAATTCTGTATTTTTAGAAGCTTAAATTGCGTCTGTACGGTCAATCGATTTTTGGCTATATTACAATTTATTGATGTATATAGAGTTACCAACTTAATTAACTAAATATTTACAGTGGTATTTTATATGTACAATAGCTTGTCTGGGTTTGTCGAAAAGTAAAGCATTTTTTGCTAATTTAAAAATAGAAGGAAAATATTTGCAATGTGTATTAGATAACATTTGTATTTGTGCACGATATTTATACAGTGTGTTTACTACTCAGTGTCAGTATGTAGCATTAATTTGAGTTTTATTATGGGTAAACACCTTTCGTATATGGGTGTGGGTACTCCGAAGCTTCTTTTTATTTATCTGAAAGTGAACAAGCCAGATTGTAATCATTTTTGTTGAGGTTTTGACCTAATTTTCTTCTCCCATATCTACTTTCCATATCCACAATCTAGGAGAGTATACGTAACATGGTCAGATTTAAAGATGGAAGGGAGGGGGAGGAAGCAAAAGTCTTTTTACATTCTTTAGCGAAAAATCAATAAACTTTGATCGAAGCTGTATTTAAAAAAAAACAAAAATGTTAACGTAGGCGCCATTGTTACACTCTCAGCACAGCTCATTAAACGCTCAACAACGACTTGGAAAGTGCTTGGCCATAAAAATGTTTTAATGGCAGAAGATTAACTGGGGTTTCATAAATTTAACAATTTTTAATACACCACAAAAGTAGGTTAAGTAAACGTTTATTAATGATCACAATGGGACATGATAATTATCATACAGTGTAGAAAGTAGGAATTTTGGATAAGATTATGTACGTATGATGTATTTGGAGAATGAGAATGAGCTGATGCATTGTGTTACCATAGCAGCGCTACGGAGCACTTGATCTTCCTCACGGCTATGGTGTGATATTATAAGCATTATTTTGATTTGCTTCAATTTATTTCTTTTTTTTTTTTTTTTCATTTGTTTACAACTTTACCTGAATATTTTTGTGGATGCTATTATGGGGTTGATTTACCGATAGTATCGATTTTGTATAAATTGACGTCATGAGGTGTATTATATAATATGGTAGAGAATGATATAGACAAATGTAAGATACCGTAATAAATATTTGAGGCTTGTCAAGGCAATTTTTTAATTTTTAACTTTTGATATATGATGCAGTAGAATTTCATGGCTAAATTCCATCAACTCCATTAAATAACAAAATTATGTGCATGGGGGAAAGGATATATGAAAAATTGCCAAATATTTCTATCGTCTGCAGAAGATGTATGGAGAGGCTAAAAACTATTTGACCAATAAGAATTTATCATTTTATTTATGTTAAAACAGTATTCAATTATAATGCTTTGATAAGGAAAGTTGTATCTACCATTCCAATTTATTCTTTTTTGAGCATCATTTAATGCTTAATTACAGATGGTAATTACGAAAACGATTAAAACGCTCAATAATGTGATTTTATTTTTAATTAGTAACAACAATTACAGTATAATTAACACACTATAACATTAACATTCTTACTGTAGTAATTTGTTTTATTAAATGCTCTGAGAAGAATTTGTACAATTTAAAATTAATTTTATTGTGATTTATAATAGGTTTATTTTTTACTGTGGGATAAAATTTTACACAAAGAGATATTGTAAAGTAAAGTTTGTGGCTAGAAATATAAGTTGTTAATGAAATTATTTTCTAATGCTGTTTTGGCGTTTGAATTAGTATTTTTAAATATATTATTTTGTCGTTTGCATTTTCTGTCTGACGACAATTGATATTGTTATACGGTACTTTATAACAAAAAAAAACTGTAATACTGTATACAGGGATACTGGCAAAAATGAACTGTTTAGGGTTCTGAGTCTGTTCTTAAAGTCATCATTTTTGATTCAGTCTCATTGTACTGTATTTAAAGAACAATGCATTCTCTGTTAACTAAAAAATTCAATGCTATAGAAGATGTTCTTACTGAACAACGATAAACTGCGAAAACTTTTTATAATACATTTTAATATAACTTAGTATAAATTATGTGATATTATTGTTTTTAATTTACTTTGGTTTTTAATTAAAAAAAATTCAATTCAAAATCTAGATTTTAATTAATGATTTTATATTAAGTAAATATTTACATTGTATAAGTAAGGAATTTATGCTCATGTTGGTTTCCTATTAATTACAAGTCAATTATTTTGTTTTGAATTTTGTTTCTGTCTCATTTTGGTTTTTGAATATTATTGTCAGATATCGTTATTGGAGATACAAGGATGGTCAAAAATTACACTCAAATGTAACTCAAAACTGAAATAACAAAGGAACGATTACTGTACAGAATAGTATAGGACTCAGTAGTTTTAGGAAGTTGCTTATTGATTAAATTGAAGAATAAGAATAAGATTACCGTAATTTAATAATGATGAGATTGAGTGTCCAAATTACTTGATAATTTATCCTTTATATTTAGCAAATATTATTATCAATGTTAAGTACCGGTAATATTGATACTTATTTTACATCATTTTACATAAACGTCACTTATAAACAAACTTCTGGCCAACCATATCACCAACGTGATCAAACCATATCGATCGATTAATGATTTATTAAATGAAACTACAAATCATATTTTATTTAACTCAAAAGAATTCTTTATTAGTTAAAAAAAATACTATTTAAAACATCTTAGCAATTCTTGAATTTCAGCAGTAAACGCTGCTGAATTATTTGAACACTTAATTACCGTGTAGTGTTAAACTACATTGCATAAACATAAAAAGTTGAAACAATTCATTAATTATTAGTACAAAATAATGATGTTTCTTTTAAAAACTGTGATATTTTTAAGTTAGCTCTATTATCATGGGTCACATGCAGTTTATTAATTTATCTGAATATCCAATATGAAATCCAAATGAATTCAATATGAAATGCAACTTGTTTAATCATCGTTTTATTCCTGTAAAGTACAGTACCTAAAGTGTGTAATCGTAACATTGACTTTTGCTCAACCATGTATTTTATATATGTTGGCTGCCATGGTAACGCCTTCGAATACTCTACAGAGCTAGACGTCAATTATCAATAGAAGCAACGTTGAATATATTGTCAGGTTAAGGTGTTTATTGGTTACCCAGTCATCGTGTAGTGTAGTAAAGTAATAGTATTATATAGGATTGTCCTCTGATGTTGGTTGGCTGCAAACATTTCCAGTCAAATATCTGCGCACTTGGTACTATCTTTGTTCGTTTCACTTTCATTAATACAGTAGATCTCTCTCCATCACTGTAATATACTGTCTTCTTCCATTGGATATATAATTACTATTTCATGGGACATTATAGACAATTAAATTGCGGCTAAAGTGATTTAATTAAAATAAGTGAGAGATTTATATCATTTATATATATTTTTTTTGATTTTATTAATTCTACTGAGGAAGAGTTTTATATGGATGACAGTGTGTTTTTGTGCTTTGTGTCATTTTAAATGCTGCTTGTGCCAATTGACTGTCTGATGATGATGCCAACCTGTGGACATCCATCCATATGCCGTTTTTAACTTCTTGTTGATTTAATCCTGAGAAATATTGACCATTTTTTTAATAACGAGCTTTTGTGGAAATTGTTTAACATGTGATAGTGACGGCAACTCCTAAATTTACGTTGGATTTAAGTCGTGCTTACGCTGACATCGTCAATCAATTTGTCATATTTTAGGTAAACAATAGCAAGCGTCTTAATTGTATATTTTAGTTAATTATTCCGATTTTCTATAAGTAAATTGGTCATTATTTTGCTTCATTAATTTTTGTTATTTGGTAGCTTAATTGTTTTCGATGATTACTATTATGAATGAAGTGCTGGATAATTTTTATGAGTACTGTATGTTTTGTTTTGAAATGAAAAAATAGTAGAAAAATGGCAGATCAAATTATTTTAGCTGTATATTTAAGTTACGTTTTAATATGGTGTAGCTAATTTGCAGTTGTTAACTTTCTTGGTACTAATTTCCGTAATTGGTCTCACATGAAACGCTATTCATTAACGCCACACCAGACATTATCGTGTGAAAGTATTTCACAATAATTGTATATTATTCCAATAGACTACATAGACCTGATATTTTTAATGGCAAGTCTGTGTTTCCTCAAAATATACACTAGCCGTATTTCCAACCTACGAATTAATTAACAATTGTTTAAATACATAGACCGAATTGGCTTTATTTACTGATGTTACGATTACAAAATTATTGTGAAGGCAAAGTTAATTTACGGTTTCGAAAAAAAAATTAAAGTTATGGTTCATGACTGTGAAAATTTTTTATTTTAAAATGGAACATGTTGTGGGACATGTGTTTAATTAAATGCAATAAAACTATCAAAATGCCACGCAAAGCTGTTAAAGTGGAAAATAATTTTGACTAGCTTATCATTATAACTTAGTATATTATGCTAGTTACTACATTGTGTACTATTGCTAATTAAACTGGTGCAAGGTTTTTAGTTTTGTTTTTAATTAAATTTGAATTTCAAGTAAGTTTATTTTCACAAAAAGCTGTGCTAATTAATGTTTTTTTTTATTTCTAAATAGTTGGGTGTTTCCGTGAAATAGACTAAATGATTAGCCATTTTGTTGATTGGTTCAGTCGCTCCTCATCTTGATTATGAAAGTGTTCGTTTGGCCAGTAGTCCATTCTAGATTGGTAGATTTAGTCGAAGCCTTAATTTTCAACTTGATCCGTCGACGTAATTTCTACTATGATGAATCTGTCCGTCATCAACGAGCCATATTATCTTGCCAAAGCTGGCAATTCTCCGACAAGTCCGTCAACACCGATCGATCCCAAACAAGTGGATTTGATGATGAAGTTGGTTATGCTGTCAGGTTTATCAGCTGTTGGAACCATTGGAAATGTATTTGCCGTGTCAGCTGTTATGCTAGATGACCATCTGAAAAAAAAAGGTAAACAATAAAAATCGGTTATTCTATCGCCAAGTACAATATACACATAACATATAAGCTGCGCCTAATGTTTATTTAAGCATTTATCATCAAATTTAATTTGTGCGCTGACTAAAAAAACATTTTTGTTCTGAGATACTTGTATCCGGTGATGCTGCAATTTGAAGATCTGCTTAACCATTTTGTAAAATAAATTAGAAATGGAAACGACAAATCGATCTCTCTCTTTGTTAAATTTATTGTCATGTCATTAAAGTAGTAAATTTTAAAACTATTATATTAACTTTATTATTACTTATTAAGATATTTAAGTAGTCTTTAAAACTGTTTAATGGTTAAATGTGTAGGTGTTGACCTTTAATCCATTTAACTTATTGAGTGCGATCGGTCAATTACCTGTAATCACCGACATTCAAGCAATTGAGCGAAATGTGCTATACTGTATGTCTTTGGCGATTTGTGATTGGAACGGTTGGATAACTTTAGCAATAAGTATTTGATTTGATCAGTCAAGTGAATGTAGAAAACTTAAGATGTTCGAGCTATTTTTTATATGATTTTATTCTACACTATTCTAAGCACCTACGCTTTTTTTCGAAAAGTAATACAGTAGTAAGTTAATGTTCTCCAATCGTTGTCACTAATGATCAATTTCCAATTTACAGTAATGCACTGCAGTTAATTTTTTTATATTTTACTTAGGCAATGTATTTATAGTAAATCTGGCTATAGCTGATTTTATGGTATCAGCCTTTGCCATTCCAGCCAACAGTGTAACAATTTTAGCCGGCCATCCAGATGATCCAAACGTTTGCTCGATTCAATGGATAGTTGCCATTCTATGTTGTCATATATCAGTTTTAACTCTAATGTTTGCAGCGTTGGAAAATCACAGTCGAATTCTAAGTAATGCAGAAGACTATGAACGATTGTTTGGAAAATCGGAAATTGGAGTAGCAGTTGCATTAACGTGGATTGTGGCCATAGTATGCGTTGCCTGCCAGTTTTCACTTAATTTAGGACCAGACTACTGCCGAATGATTTTTAAGGTAAAGAATAAATACTGTATCTCAATGCTCATTTATTGACTTGTAAATAAGAATACAAATATGTAAGCATATAGGCAGAACGATGTTCGAAAACAAACAGGAAATGTGAATGTTTCCATTGTTGGAACATCTGATGTAGTGGATTTGAAGTTATTTATCTGAAAACTCTCGACATATAATTTACATTGAGTGCTTTTTTCTTAAGAGGTAAAATAGGACAGTTTATATTAAGATGTATATTATTTATGTTGTTCGGTTGGATTTAATGAAAAAATCCAAGCCCAAACTAAAATTGGCGTATAAAACTTAATGAAGGAAACGAACTACTGCCGGTGTGTCCTATAAAATAAATTGTCGACCAGACATATTTATAGGTTGCTATAAAATACCTTTGGCTTACTTAATAAAAATACTTTTTGTTACCTGTATTTCTCTTGTTGGTTACCATAGCAACTCAGGACGTTCATTTGCTTATAACCATAATACTGGGTGTATTCAGTGTAGCACTTTACCAGCTAATTTTCCTCTCAATTTTCTTATGTAGGTTAATGTAAACTCAGTTTATACGGTATTATATGATTAATATAAACGCTACTGTTGTTTACCCGCTATTAATTTAAAGTTTACAAATTCCAATTTGTAGTTTTCTCTGCTATTACGGGGAATTTGTTGTATATATAAAAAATTAGACGGAGATTTTATTAGAATGGTAGTTTTTCGTAAGTTGTGACTCGTATTATTTTATTTTGTAGTTGAATTTCTACTTTTAATTAACAACTGTCCTATTCAAGAAGACGACAATTTTACAGAAAAGAGATCAGTGTTTCAGGGGATATTACTGAACGAAGTTATTTTTAATTTATACAGTACCCAGAATTCTTTATACATTTAAAATTTGCACAACTACTATAGTTGTGCGGTTTTCTTGTTTTTTTTTACAATTGAGGGTTATTTCAATGTAAAAGTACAGATAGAATAATGTTTTTTTAAAAAAAATTTAAAATTAATTCTTGGTTTTAATATTGTTTTTCTTACTGACGCTAAATCATTAATAATCATTACTAATATGTTATTTTTCTTTTTTCAGGGTCATGTATTTTATCATTTATTAGTTGGAACTTTCTTATTTTGTATTCCAACGGTGGTTGCTTTCTCCGCTTATTTACGTTGTATGTTTGCACTAAAAGACACTAAAAGTCTGGAGTTTCAAAATGCTCTTATGACATCACGTACATTGGCTAAAGACGTGGATTTAATGAAAACTAACTTTCTAGTGTTTTTAATATTTCTTGCATTTTGGTTTCCGCTTGGAATCGCTATCGCCATTGGTTCCATCAGACCAATATCGCGTAAGCTTTACGAGCATTTATCATGGTTGGCTTTAAGCAACAGTTGCATTAGCAGCTTTATTTACGGTATAAAAAATCGCTACTTTCGATCTACTTTTACAAAGTTATTTCACTATTGTTTCTGTAAAACGTCGGTTAGTTTTGGTCGAATGAGTGATCGACCATCATCGATGCATTCCAGAGGATGCTTGCAGCTAATGACGACCGACTCCATCGGTGTTAATGGGTCCACCATTAGTGGAAGTGGAGGATGTGGTACGGCGAGTAATATTATGGCTTCATCTTCTAATTCAATCCCAACCTATCATCATGGAGCGCATCATTCTGGTCATACGGGAATGTCTTCATTTGGTCATGGAAATTCAGCCAGTTCAACTAGACCACCAGCTGATGTTAGAGTACATATAATTCCAGGTTATAACATATACGCCGCACAACGACGTGTTCAAGATGCAAATGTGTCTAGAGATGCTGTAAGGTCTAATAGAAATCCTTGTAAAGAAGTTTATGAGCTATAGAATTAAGGTTTCAGATGCAAAATTATGAAAAGGTAAAAACAACCTAAATTGTCATGAGAGGTTTAAAACTACATATTGGTCTTAATAACTTTGGTTTTGTTTCAATTTTTTATTATCGCCTACGTAAATTCTTGAAAAAGAAATTTTTTTTAATCCATCAATGATATTAATTACAAAAACAAAATGATCAATGTGTTTTATCGTGTATTAGTTTGTTTGACTTTTAGTTTGTCAGTACAATTGAATATTAAGGCGGTTTACAACTATAACCTCGAAACTACAGTGTTTTAGCTAAATAAAACGTCAAAGCAGCTTTGTCCTTCAATTTGAGAAAGATTAACAGTGAGATGGTCAATATCTTCTGTGAAAGTTAACATTTTAATTGTGATTATGATAACCATTGTGGTTGTTATTGTTGTTGTCGTTGTTTACAAACTGTTGATATAATTATTATATATACACACAAGTGTACAGTATATACGTGATATAGTAAATTTGTACGTGATTTTTTGTGGTTTTCCTTGAATCCCGTTCCTTAAGATGATGATATCATTATATTTATATATACATTTACTCTAACTGGGAGAATTTTTATTATTTTTAATATTTTGATCCCCATTCTGGTCAACAAAAAAACTCGAAAAATATTGTGATTCCTTATTACATCTATGATATAATTGGCAATTTATGGTAATGAAAAACAAACTTAAATTTCACTGGAAGATGTTAACTTAAAAACTATTCAAAAGGAAAATTTCTATTGGTGAATACAATTTTGTATAAATTTACAGTAATTTTAAGTCGCAGTTCTAACTCAATACAAAAACTTGTTTTGAAATCTTATTTGTAACAAATCAATGTTTTATTTTAAATTGTTTTCTATATTGTATAGCAAAAAAATCGATGATTCGTTAGTATTTTCTAGATTTTGTTTAAATTTCAAATCAGCAATTTCTCAATTCGGGCTGTCTTTTCGAGAATTGCTGAAAAATTTATTTGCTTTTATATTACTTGCCATTTAATTGGCCGTCCAACAATTTTGATTATTGAATTTTACCTTTTTATTCGTCCGTAATTTCCAAAAAAAAAAAAAAGATGTAACCTACCTTGAAAAGTGAAAGAAATTTCTTGGGTTTAAAGAAGACTAAGCTGAGTTTTTAAATGGAATATTTTACTATACTTGTATATTGTTACGTGAGAGTCAACAAACTCTATTGACATTTTCTATGACAATTTTTTTGTACACTGTTTTTGTCTATTTCATGTGTACATCATGACTCCCTTCCAATCTAGAAATGACAGTAAAACACAATATGCCCCCTCCCCTCTCTTATTCCCAAAACGACAAAATTTCATATCGGAATTTAAACACCAAATCGAAAAATTGTGAAAATATGTATTGATATTTAAACAAAACGTTCTTAAGTTACAGTTTTTGAGATTTTTCTGTAATAAATGTGAAACTATGACATATGATGAAAAAATTACATAACTTCTCGTTTAAATACAAAACCGTAATACCGGTATCTTTTTAACTATTACAAATATTATTTTTAAATTTTTTTAGTTTGAAAACAGAATTAACAAAAAACCGAGTTGTGGTTGATCTCAACGAATAAAATTTTCAGGTACATTTAAATTAATGACCATATTATAAAACAGATTTTGTTTGATATGATGTAAGTTGTTATCAGTCAAACAAAACAAACTGAATTGCTTTAAACAATTTCTTCATTTTCTAGAAAATGCTTGATGGCTTGTCTGCAATCATCGGATGACCAATATTGTTGTAGTAAACGGCATTCTGTATCAAGTGTAACCTCCAATTTGTTCAATGCGTGAAATCGTACAAGAGCTTTAGTCGATTCCAGCGCCTACAACATTTTAAAGGTATACCGTAATTTAATTTTCTCTCATTTTACTCACATTAAATGCACGGTTTATTTATTATTACCTGAGAGGGACGACTCGCTAATGCCTGAACTCTTGGTATAACTTCTTCCATAAATGTGGCTGGCCACATCACTTGAGTTACAATACCACAATCATATGCTTCTATTGCTGTTAATTTTCTTCCTTCTAACAACAAACCATTTGCCTGAAAAATATTAAACGCAAATGTATTGATTTTACCACATTACTTGTTTAAAAATTAATACCCTTGCATATCCCATAACTGCTGGTAGAAGGAAAGTGCTTCCTGCTTCTGGACATTGTCCTAATTTGGCATAAGGTGAATAAAACGTTGCTTTATCGGTAGCATAGATTAAATCAAAGTATGGGAGCATCGATACACCTAAACCAACAGCTGATCCGTTAACAGCTGCTATTAGAGGTTTTGTGAATGTCATTAACGATTTGCAAAAATCCCTAAGCAAGAAAATAGTAATTAAAACAATTCTGTACAACTTTACAGTGGCAATTTTCATACCTTATAGCAATTGATAGTTTTTCAGCTGTTGCTTTTGTTTTATCGTTTGACAATGAGATGAGATCCACACCAGAACAAAAAACTCCTCCTGTACCACTTAGCATCACACAATTGCACTTATTATCATTTTTTGCTGACATCAACGCTGTTTTTAACTCATGCAGGACCTAAGATGATCACTCGGTTGTTTAATCAAATTTTTAACTAGGAATTTTGTTTTACCTGACAGTTTAAGCCGTTTTTAACTCTTGTATTGGAAGTGAGCACAATATGAATGAAATTTTCAAATCTCTTAACTACTATCTCCCGAAATCTAAATGCGCATTCAACTTGACGAAGACTTGAGCGTTTTGATATCTGCGAAAACAAATTGTTTGGAGTAACGGAAGCTTCTGAGGTTCCATTCCCTGAATTAGATGACAAATTCGCAGGAGTAGGAGATGGAGATTTGGAATCAGCCCCTTTGCTTGAGTTTGAGCTTTCAATTGCCAGTTCAACATCAGTCGTCCCACTTGAATCGGGTAGATTGTTCTCTTCACAAGTTGTACTGCGTTCACGCAAACTTTGTAGTAAAGTTCCTAAACAAAACGTGGAAAAGATTAGATAGCAATAATGATTAATGACTGAATTACTAATTTACTCTGAAAGTTTGGAGCCTTATTTTTCCTCTTTTTTCCAAATTGATCCATTTCCTTATTAATTTGCATAGTAATTGGATAAATTCTTGGTCTTCCTTTAGGCCTTTTTAAAACTTCAGTTGAAATACTTAGCAGCCTATCTTTAATGTTTGTATTAGCTTTTTCCACTCTTACATTCTCGTCTTTTCTCCACACTGGCTCGATTTCTTGCGTAATAACTTCAACAATCAACGGCTTTAATAAACTTGAACTTTTCTGAGTTTCAGTTGATGTTTTGGGTGTAGTTTTAACATTAACAATTTTTACTTGATTTTGATTGTCTTTAATGATTTTTTGTGCTAAGTTTATTGCAACTGTCGATGATGAAGATAATTTTAATCTTTTGTCGTCTTTAACCGATGCTGTAACTGGCAATCTTACGATTGACACTACAGGAGAACTGGTGGCGGCAGCAGCAGATTTTTTGAATGATACAAGTTGCTGTATTTTACTTTCGACTTGAGGATATTTTCTAGGACGGCCAACTGGTCTTTTGATGTCATTCTCTTGCGTCGGTTTTGTTTCAGGTACCGGTACGTTATTTCTCATTCGTAATCGACCAAATACGCTACGATATGATCTTCTTATGGGCAGTTCATAATTCTTACGACCCTTTGGTCGTCCTCTAGCTTTGCGTAACTGAACAGTTGAGTTAATTATCGATTCTGTCTTAATACTATTCTCCTTCTTAATTTCATTAGTTTTTTTTCGATCTTTAGTTACCTCAGATGTACTTACAGCTTTCTCTTGAGTTTTCAAGTGTGTGGGGGTCAAATTTGCTGCTTTATATGTTAGTTTAATATCTTTTGAAAGTTCAACGTTAGTTTTTAACGGCTTTTTAATTACTTCCACAGTATAATTTACATTTTCATCTGGTTTTGTAATTGTTGTCGTTAGTTCGTTTTTAGTTACATTTTCATTAAAAGGAAGTGCCATTTTCTGTGCCTCAGTGACATCGACTTGCACATCATTTGTACACGTTTGTATTTCTTGAACACTTGCTTTCAAACTTAAAACTTCTTCCGTCTTATTTACGTTGCCGATTAATGTTTCTGCAGCAGAACTTAAATTAGCTGATTCCGTTGTCAATGAAATCGCAGTTTGTACTGTCTTTGTTAAAGTTTTATCGGCTGCTTCTTCAATTATCGGTGGTCGCTTTATATGATGGACATCAACAAAGTTTGGTGGAGATCTAGTATAATTAGCATGATCGAGAGCCACACTAATGACATGATCATAAGGAGTAATATGGTCTGTCCAATCTGACGGTTTATTTACAGAAATTTCTCTTCTTGATGACGAAAATCCTTTCTTCAGTCGTTTAAGAGGCAGCAGACGCTCTCCTCTACTTTGATCGTCATTTTTTAAATTCCCATCACTATCTACCGAATATCCATCGGAACTCCCTTCAGAACATGAATCCAACTGTTCTTCATATTCTTCAGTACCGGTACTCTGAGATTCGGGGTCGAATATGTGAGACATATTTTGGTGTCGAGTTTGGCAATCGGCAATGCTGCCTAAGGTTCGTTTCATTTCTACACTTTCACTGAAAGCAGTTTGAACAGCTGTTTTATCTTCTAGTTTTGGTAAGTCTTTTCTACCTTCTCCGTTGTTATTTACAAATTTAAAACGAGAAAATGTGCGAATTGAAGATAAATGAATTTTATCTGCGTGAACAGCAGACAACTCTCTATCTGCCTGTTCATGCATATGCCAATAGCATTATTTGAAAATGAAAGTCTGTGTAAATTCTCCAATCTGCTAAAGTTTTCAAAGCAAATAATTATCATTTCAGAACAATATTGAAGACTGTTCCATGAGTACCTGCCAATTCTCTTACATTAGATTGTGGTGGTCGATTATTATCTATAATTAAAGAATAATTTGTTAAAACTTGATCCTGATTAAATTAATAGAAAAAAATTAATATACCATTTTTTAAGTCCCACATAATTTCTACGGAACTAAACTTTCAAACGTCTTCGGTCAAGCGAAATTCTTGAAGTAGGCTTATAGCAGGTAATATAAAAATTCAAAAATAAATAGAACGGCTTTCTCCAGGGTTCTAAAAATGTTTAATATAATTATTAAAACACTTTTTATAATTTAAAATCGCTATATAAACTTATTTAATACGGTGTTGATATTTTATTACAAAATATTTACCTTACATAGGATTGTAATTATTATGGCGTCCAATGGGAAAAAAATTCTTCACATTAATAGGATTTGCCCTGTTTTAATAAACAGTTTCACAAAAATTATATTTAAAAAACCAGCAATACTTAATAGATTATATACTTACGCAACACATAAAATAATCTTGGTTATCTTCGTAACAACATAAATAAAATAGCTTGGCTTGAGAAAAAATTATCCCAAATACTGTAATTATAATTTCGGAAACAGATTCGAGTTAACGACAACTTTACAAGAACACTCGATAGATGTCCCTAAATATGTGACGAACGATTTCGATTGAGTCTTGACTAATTTCAACGATATAAACAGCGGTTCATTACCCGAAAATATGTTATTGCCAATAGCATGTCTTTGCAAATATTAATTAGATAAATATATTTCCATTCAAATATTATAAATTGAAATTTAATATCTTATGTATTTTATCGTTTGGGTACTGTAGTAATGCATTGCATATATAATCGATAGTTATCGAAGGGATAGTTAACGATACATGTGATTTTCATAATACAGTATAGAGAGTCGATTGATCGAACAAATAATCGAATACACTTTGCAAAGTGTCAATGTAAAATTCGTCGCAGGGGAAATCTCGTTTTTTTTTGTGTCTCAA
Organism: Helicorthomorpha holstii; assembly: GCA_013389785.1. Taxonomy (NCBI): domain Eukaryota; kingdom Metazoa; phylum Arthropoda; class Diplopoda; order Polydesmida; family Paradoxosomatidae; genus Helicorthomorpha; species Helicorthomorpha holstii. The sequence continues at coordinate 12,825,625 of JAAFCF010006680.1, read as the reverse complement.
AATGGCGGCTGCGTGCGAATGTATTCGCATGCGCATTGAAATGCAAATTGAACGCATGCGTATAATGAAATACATTATATTAACGTTGCTCAAACCTTTGCTGTCTTGCGGTCCATTTTTGTTATTACAGTATTATCAAATACAGTATTTGTTATTATGGAACCACAGAATACACGTACCATACGTTCATCAGCCAATGCGTTGTAAGTGGAACGCATGAGCAACATCACGTCGACTAACTAATTTGAGACAATAATAATTTACTATTGAATGGCCACATTTGGGGTTACTATTATAATTATCTCTGTGCTTAGCCTTGATATCAAGAGATAAAGAATCCTCTGATAAAAGAGTCAAAAGATTATTAAGTATAAAATAACTTTTCTTATTCAATGGCTGCGAACTATTTAAGGTTAAATATATCATTTCTTAGGACGGTTTCATCATATAGGTAACCAAATTTACAGTGTTTGTAATGAATAATGTTGTTAATTTTATGGATTGTGTTGTCAACTAATTACCGAATAAGGTATTCTTAGATGGTTATTTGTTTATCAATGTAACATTTTGTAGAGAATACAGTTTGACCTTTAAATATAGTGACCAGTAATTGTAATACAGTACTTTCAAATGCCGTTGATAAGGCAATTTAATATACTGTAGCATAAAAATTGTACCTTATTATGAAATTGCGTATTTCTGCTTGTAAGTTTAATAAGTTGTTATTAAAATTTCTGTAATATTTTCTTTGGTTGTGCAGTATGTTGTTAAAAGTTAATTTATTATGCACATTTAAATTTTTTTTTTAATTTTCAGTATGGCCTCTAAATTATCCAGAACTACGTTAGTTGGAACAAGAATGTACAGTAGTGGATATTCTGTAGCAGATTTTGAAGCAGCTAAACTAAAATTAAATTCTTTGCAAAATGAGCCAGACAATGACACCAAGCTTAAAATTTATGGCTTATTCAAACAAGTAATGGCTAATTGTAGTTTATTAAAATTTCAAATACTGTACAACCTGTATCTTTGTTACGCTAGTATTTTACATTTAAGATTTGTTTATTATTTAATGTTACTTTAACTTTAATTTGTACATCTTAAATATATTATATATTTCTTAAAGTAAGTACATTTATGATTAATGCTATTATAGGCGTCGGCTGGTCAGTGCAATACTAAACAGCCTGGCGCTCTGGATTTTGTTGGCAAAGCTAAGTGGAATGCTTGGAATTCATTAGGCACCATGAGCAAGGTAACAAAATTGTATCTATTCGTGAATCTTACTTGAAATATTATTTAACATAAATGGTGCGCTTATTTGAAATAGGACGAAGCTGGTCAGAACTATGTTAATTTAGTGAATCGTCTTGTAGCTGCAGAAGGAGGCTCTACTGAATTAAACTCTCAGCCTGTTGCAGCATCATCAGCTTATAAAACGTTGAAAGTGACAAAACAAGGAGGTTTGATGACCGTTGTATTAAATCGGCCTGAAAAGAAAAACGCGATATCCACTGAAGTAATGAGTCGTATTTTTTTTTAATTAAAACGAAAAGTAAGTTTTAAAATGATTTTTACAGATGTATGAAGAAATCATTAATGTCCTTACGGAAGCAAAAAACGATGACAAAATTACTGTAACCGTATTTACTGGTAAATTGCTTAACAGACTTTTTGAATGACTTTAGTGACAAAATTGCAATAATGCCAGAGAGTTATCTTAGCAGCCTTTAAATTTTTGTGTTTTAAGCTCTTCGTTTGTGCTTGAAACGCATTAATACGAGTATATAATGATGTATATGTTTTCAACTTTTAAAATTTAGACCATAAATAATCGTATGTTTGAGGTTTAGTTTTTATTAATTTGCCCCTATTTGGTTTGATATTTTAAGGTGTTTTGTCTTATTTATTTTAAAGGTGCTGGTGACTATTACTGTAGTGGAAATGACTTGAATAATTTTGTTGCAATGATGAATAGTGGTTTGACTGCGGCTGAATTATCTGAATTGGCCAGAAGTAACTTAATGTAATTGAGGTGATTTTTTTTAAATTATTTTTTTTATCCATAAATTTACATTTTAGACGCTTTGTTCAAGCTTTTATTGACTTTCCCAAAATTTTGATTGGCTTAATTAACGGTCCTGCCACAGGTATTGCCGTTACTTTGCTGGGTTTATTTGACACAGTTTACGCCGTTGATAAGGCAATTATTATATGATTACTGATCATTTTAGATTAAAAGTGCAATTTAATATTTAAATCATGTTTTTAATATTTCTAGGCAACATTTCACACGCCATTCACTCAGTTAGGCCAAGGAGCTGAAGGTGGTTTTTACAATTTTATTTATAAGCAAAGTGCTGAATATTGTTTATTAGGGTGCTCTAGCTATACATTCCCGGCTTTAATGGGATACTCCAAAGCTAACGAATTGTTGATGTATAATGAAAAAATCACTGCATCTGAAGCTTGCCAGTTGGGTTTGGTCACCAAAGTATTCCCAGAGTCAACATTTCAGAAAGAAACTTGGGAAAAAGTCAAATATGTGACATCATTACCCCCACAGGTTAGCAAACGCTTTATATTAGCCAACAAAAAATATGTTTAATGTAAATTATTGTACAATTAATTTTCAGTCGTTGTTGGCGTCGAAGGTGTTGGTAAAGTCAAAACTTCGTGAAAAGCTTACTGAAGTGAATGCTGCTGAATGTGTAAATCTGAGAGAACGTTGGCAATCTGATGAATGTATGAATGCTATTGCTAGCTTTTTTACTCGAAAATCAAAGATGTAATGTATGTGGTAAGTTGCATTTACATTATACTTTAATTTTATCAGATACCAATTGTTATCAATTGAAAAATTAATACATTACGGTATATAAATTTATAGAAAAATTAATATCAGGAAAATCAGGTACATTTGCTCAAGCTTTAATTAACCCCCAATTGCTGTAGTAACTCTTTGGCTTCTTTATGAGCCTAAAAATGAACCATTAGTGTTATAGTAGTGATACTGTAATGATATATATATATATATATATACACGAATTGACATACCTGTATATCATCTTCGGTTTTTTGGGGAAAATCAAATACTGCTTTTAAGCACTCGATGGCTCTTGGTTTGTCATCCATTTTTATATATGTTTTTGCCAACATTACACAATTCATACTATATGAACGTGGGTCAACTAACAAATTAAGAACATTTGTGGTAAATATAGATTTACAAGTTATAATAATGTATAAAATTTATTTTATAAATTACCTTCTTCCGCTTTAAGGAAGTAATTCTGTGCCTGGACAACGACATTTACAATAAATTTTATAGTTATGCAAATTGAAAAGGAATTATTTTACTTCGAAATATGATGAGGTTGGTGGAGCAGCAAATACTGCTGAGGCGACTTTTCTCTTAGTCCAAGACAAATCGGCAAATGTATAGCACCTTTGAAAATAAACTTAGATGAAAATCAAAACAATACGTCAAAGAATTGTTTTGCTTTTTGATGAATGTATTATAATTCAGTGTGTGATAGAATCATGAAAATGTTGTTTTTACCAAACTCCTAAGAGATAAAGTACAGTGGCGTCTTTCGGGTTGAGTTCATGTGCTCTCTGTCAAAAAATCAAATATTCGAATAATCTAAGTAAGCAGTGATCGATTACTTGAGAAGAGCAATTACCAGCATATGCTTCTTAGATACAAATGATTGTAACAGTTTCTCCTTGGTCCCAATACATTCGGCTAATTTTATAATCAAAATTGAAGCCCACTATATAAAGGAATATTAATAAAAGAAATTCTCTGTTTCGATGTAACATTACGAACTTTATGTCCTGGTGAACTAGCTTCGTTAATCTCTAACGCTTTATAAACATAATCTTTAGCTTCAGCAAGCATTTGCTTTTTTTTAGCTGCTGATTCAGCACTGTTAGATAAACGATACAAGACACGAGCCAAACGCCACAAAATTTCATCGTTGTTGTCGTCCTATTTAAATATATATATTTAAAATTTTATATACTTGATTACTAATATACCTCATTAGAATGATAATTCACCTTATGCTCAACTAAAAGAGTATGCAACTCGTCATATTTCACTTGATCATAAAGTTGATCAGCTTTGGTCAAAAGTAAGTCCATTGGATCTGGCTTGTTATCTAGAAATATTTTGTAATTAATTGTTAGCAATAGTGCAGTTGTAATAATTTAATCAACTTATCAAATGGTACTTGAGTTTTCTTACTGGGCATTATTTTTACGTTGATTTGGTGTAAGTGTAAAAATTTAATTTTAATGAATACACATTTGATTACTTAATTTGAATAATAATAATGTATAGGTTTGGTTAAATTTACAATACATAATTTAAAAAAAAATTGTAATTGGTGAAAATTAACTTAACATTGCTGTTAAGTACTGTATATTGAAGGTGGAGAGACTTGCCAAAGGAGGCGTGGTTAATATGCAAACCGGCATTCATTTGGCCTGGAGCTGGGAGGGGGTGACCGTGAAAACATGTGGGTTACCTAACCTTACCTTCATCTTTACGTTTCGTAAATGACAGCGCATAAGTTGGCTTGATATTTTTCTTAAAATTTATTACAACAGTCCAAAGCAAAACAGCAGTCAGTACAGTGGAATAAGTTTGAATCTATAAGATTATTTTAATACATTAAAATGTATTTTAATACAAGATCACTGTCAAAGTTGCAACTAACGCGTACGCATCACTTAATTAAACATTTCAAAATTAAGAAAAATAAATCATATAAGTTATAATTATACACTTTTTAGTCAAGTGTTTCATTATGAAATTTTTTTGTTTCGATTGATGGATGGCCTTGGTAAACCACTTACCAGATTATTTTTGCTCTCTTTAACGTAAGATGGATATTGAGGGAAATGTTGCAATTGACTGGATTTGACTTGAAACTTTTTGCTCCACAGTATAGCACTGTTTCGTAAACTTCTCACCAATCCGAAAACTCTCTGTTGAGGCATTTTATTATAAAAGTTAAAATACGTAACCAGCAAACACAACTACACTGTAAACTTGCACAAGATACCGTAAACGGAAATTAGATCACATACTGATACAGCCTATCAGGTACATTGAGAAGGCGTGGCTAATCATTATAAAGTGGAAATATAATTAAAATATCATTCTTCTAACTTAATATTATAAAATGCCAGCCAATTTATGATTATATTGTTCAGTTGAGTAGACTATGTCTGTTTTATCGTTTTCAATTGGTTTCAGTAGTCGAAAACATATTGAGCAATAACAACTAACAAATTAACAAAATGCATTTCGATAACTTTAAGTTGCATCTCATACAATCGCAAAGTTTTAGCAAGCGTCGACATGCTTGCAGATACTATATTTTATTCTAATTTTTTTCAAATATTTTGATTTGCCAGAAAAACATTAAGTTGCAGTAATACCGGTAATTACGTATTATTATTGTCGGTTATAGCATATGTTGCAGTCGAGCGCCATCTAGTATTTAATAACAAAACTACTGCAGTGCATACAAATCTTTACAAGACCAAACGACCAGAAAGAAACTTCCGGAAGTGAGAGTCTGTACAGGTTGACAAAATGCGTTCGCATGGTCGATGTTGAATTTGGATGATCGACTAATTCATGATGTCTGTATTTAAACGATGATTTTCTTCGAATGGAATTAGCTATGAATAACTCACTAACATGATGGACGAGCGAGGAAACATGAATTACTCAGATCCGGTAAGTAAATTGCTTGAACACTTGCAAAGCGCGCGAGAGAGGTGAAAACTTTTTGTGTAGCAAGCGGTGTGGGGTTATTTTTTGATGGTAGCGAGGAAGTTGTGTGTGTACTGTATTGTGATCGTATGTGTCCAAAGAGTCAAATCATCACACCGGTTTACGCACTTCCCATATCTTAACTTCCAGAATTCCACTTGTATAATTAGCTAGATAAACTCAAATTTCAATTAAAATTATTACATTCGGTAATATTTAAAGTTTAATAACGATTTCGGACGGTCTTCCGCATTCTTCGGAACCTCTCTGTTCCTATTACGCCGTGCTTGTTTGTTAACTTTAATGGTGTCGCAAGTCACCACGTGAAACAATATTATTTTCATTAAACCCATCAAATTTGAGTTTATTTATGATTATTCCTGACTTTTAAAAGTCTATATATATAATGTACTGGTTTAAGAACGTTATTAAATAAACTAAATACGCTGAAAACTCCAAAAAAGATGATCAGTGTAACTCATGTGTTGGTCACTGCTTTGGGCCTGGGACTGATATGATTCAATCATAATAATGATTGTTTAAATGGAATGCTCGAAATTCTAGCCAATTACAGCGACCAATTACATAATAACTATGTTACACGTAATAAATGAACTATCAATTTTTATTGATGGAATTATTTGAGAAATTTAACACTTAACAATTAGTTGATTAATAAGATAGCGAATTTAGTTGACCGGTATTCCATTTTTATTATGATTATAAATTAATAGTACGGTATTTTTAGGATAAAGTTGACTACTAAATGGTTTTTAACTTTTGAATTTTTTGTTTTACAGCAGTTAGAGTTTTTCAATTTTGATGCCTTATCAGACGATGAAGTTCAGAGAATTAAAAACTTTCTGAAACAGCCGTGTTCGGCTGTTGAGGTAAGACCATTTTTACTAGCTTTGTTGTTTTACATGAAGTAAACATCAATAATTAGCATTTTATTGCGAAACTTAATTGAATGGGCATCGATTTTTTACTGTTTTATAATAACGATTAGTATGGTACAAACAATTAGCAGTCATCTAATGCATTAAATTGATTGGCTTTCTTATAAATTACGATGCCCGGACTTGTTTTGAAAATAGTCTGGCTATGTACATATTAAAGCTCAAATACTTGTCTTGAGTTTGTTATGAACCATAATGAAAGATTACTCGTAATGTTTTTAATAAAGTAACTGTACGTGACTTTCTAAATTGTTGTTGACTTCTGTCTTAATTTAGAGTGTTTTAAGTGAAATCTAAAACATTTTTTGTTTGAATTAGCTGTTTTATATGGTCGTAACGACTTATCAATTGTTGTTAAATGATTTTTGTTTATTGTTTTTAGTTGCCTGATGTTACCATCTACTCTACTGGAAAGGATCTAGGTAAATATGGTACATTATAAGATTGTTCAGAAAAGACGTCATGGTCGTGATGAGGGTAGAAGTACAGTATTGCTTAAATAAATGACTGTACTGTAGTTGTTGCTAAACAAGAGCATAATAGATTAGGATGATAAATTTATAAATTCATACTTAATCGCGTTCATATTTTTTGATTCAATTGATCGTAGTTGATGTAATCTGGTCATGTACTTTTTTGCTCGTTAATGTTTTTTTTTAATCAAACTCTAATGCTCTTTAATTTAGTTAATAAACTATTTAAATTTACGAGTTTTATTACTTTGGAAAAATAATCGATTTTTTGTGTGACATAAGTTATATATTATGTGATTAAAGTTTTAGAGCGCTATTGATTGTTTGCAATGATTTTTATTTTGTTGCAATGGACTTTAATTTCTTTGCGCCAGGGTTGTTTTTACGTCCATGATGTGTGTAGAAATTGATTATAGATAGATAGCTAAATTATTTTTAAGATATCGTATTCGTTGAAATTTATTATGTACTTATTTTATAATTTAGCAAATGGCGTGGTTGGTGATTATAAAGTCCCTCCTGTATCAATGGCAGTTGCATTGGATTACAGCCATCCTGTAGCTAGTTCATATGCTACAATGCCCCATATGTATTCGATGGCTAACACTGTTAATGCAACTTATATTACTGGATATGTCCCCAACTTGTATGTGGCTTCACCAGCACGTAAAACGTACGTAAATGGCATTGATTGCGTTGAAAATGGTAGTGGGAATTCAGTTTCTTCTGGTGGACCTGGAACTATAGCTGAACAAATGGTTGACCCAAACGTTGCCGGAATGGTCGTTCCACCAAATGTGTATCCACCTACAGCGTGGAATAGTGTTTATCCATGCCCAACTTACGTCTTGTCCTCAGTGCCCACTTTCTTTACGCAAATTCAGCCAGTCCATGCCTCTGGCATAAGAGCACCAACCTCGACGGTTACACTTTGTAGCGATCATGTTGTTCCTTCGACTGTGGCACAATCTATTCCAACACCGGCGTATGTGACAGTTGCTCCTGTTTCAATTCCACCATCTGTTGTGGCTGAAACAACTATTATACCACCTACGCAGATTCCAGTGCCGTCTGAACTGCAAGGATATAACACTGATGGTGCCTACTATGGCAATTCTAGTGACAATTTCGAACAAGTGATTTCTTACGATGCTCTTGGAGCTCCCCGTAATAATACGCCAAGCGTTAGTAACTCTACCACTTCAGCATCCTCAGAGGCGGAGGAAGAAGAAAAGCCATACGACTCTGGAAAAGAAAAGCCTAAAACCGTTGATGAAATCACTGAAGCCAATTTGGAAATATCTAAACCAACTCCATCTGTTAATAAAACATGGGCAAGTCTGTTTAAAGGCAAAGATCAACATACATCAACTACACCTCTTAAACATACTGCTACGAAACCTAATCACCAGCCAAAAGTTTTCCAAAGTCAAGATGAAACCACATCTATAGTTGCAGAAAAAGACAGAAATGTCGTTGTAACTGTTAACGGGAACGGTAGCAACAGTGTTGCCACTAATCAGAAAACTAAAAAAGTTGAAATTTCAAGCCCTTGCGTAGGAAGTGAACTCTTACAAACCAATGGTTTTCCAAAAGAAAATGTTAGCAACAAGAGCTTAGGAGGTTTGTTATTTTCACACATTGATTTTTTTGTTGGAATTCTCATGTTTTTTAATATGTGTTTAGAATTGCTGATTGGTATGAAAGTGGATCAAAAATGTACTAATTTCTATCCTCGTGGTCTTCAAAATAAAGGAAATTGGTGCTATATTAATGCGGTAAGATTCTTTTAGATAAGAATATCTCACATTAGACAAATTAATTCATAGCAACATTTGCTCTATAGACTTTGCAGGCTCTCTTGGCTTGTTCTCCATTTCATTATCTTCTAACCAAATTATCGCCGGTTGTTGGAGTTCAAAATGGGAAGAGCAATACACCGATAACCGATTGCATGTAAGTAAATTTGATTTAATATAATAAATGCTTGAGCTTATTATTTATTCATTTTTAGGGTTGAATTTGTCAATGAATTTACCTCCGGAATCAACGCCACTCCAGTGACGACAGCTGCGCGTAAGAAGGAAGATCTACCTTCCTTAATGATCGGACCCTACTTTGAACCAAGTTATATCTACAATGTAATGTCGAAATTGAAGTCTGATTCTTTCGAAGGCAGACAAGAAGATGCGGAAGAGTTTTTAACATGTTTATTAAATGGACTACATGAGGAAATGTTGGCAGCTATAGCTAGTGGTATGTTTATTCATTTATCTTGGTCTTTTATGATTTAAAGTATATTAATTTTAATTTTGTTTCGCGACAGTTGAAGGTGGTGACAAGAAAGTTAGTGGACAAATTAGCGAAAATAATGACGAAGATGAGGAATCGTGGAAAGTGATTGAAAAGGGAAACAAAAGTTCTGTTACTCGTTCGGTAAGATTATTTCGTCTATGACATTTAAAATTTTAAAATTATGTAATTGTTTTATTAGACCACTTTTTCTCCATCACCAATCTCGGAAATTTTCTGCGGAAGAATTCGTTCTGCTTTACATGCTGTATCCGTTTCAAGTGCGACGTTGCAGCCGTTTTTCTCTTTACAACTTGATATTCAAGTACTTTTGTAAAATACTTGACAAGTTTTTCAATTATAATTAACTGAGTTTGTTTGCAGTCTGACAATGTTCGTTCAGTGAAAGAAGCATTGTTGGGATTGGTAACCAAAGAAACTCTTCAAGGATATCATTGTTCAAAAACTAAACAGGAGGTGGCCGCTTCTAGACAGATTACGTTAGAAGAACTTCCACCGATTTTAATTTTACATCTAAAACGATTTATTTACGACAAGGATGGCGGATGTCAAAAACTATCAAAACGACTAGAATTTAAAATTAATTTGGAGTTTGGAAAGGGTAATTATTAAGATTAAGTAAACAAAAACTTGTACTAAACAAAAACCATTGTTTAAATATAGAATTGTTATCAAGCACTGCTAAGAATAAACTTGGCAGCAGCAAACAGAAAAATTACAGACTCATTGCTGGTAATTATATTTTTGTAAATTATTATTCTCAAGCCCAAATCCGATTGTTTGATTTTTTAAATATTATTATAGTTGTTTATCACTGTGGTCGTGAGGCTGTTAAAGGTCATTACACAGCAGATGTTTATTATCAGTTTTCCAACGCGTGGATTAGGACTGATGACACTCGTCTAACCGTTGTTTCAGAGTCGGAAGTGCTTAATCATCCAAATAACATGGTGCCCTATCTGTTATTTTACCGTCGATTGGATGAACAACTTACAAATTCAGTTGGTAGCATAAAATAAAAAGTAGAATATTTTTTTTTGTTTTCATAATCCTTCTTTTTTTCTAATCACCTTATGCGAGGTGTCGTTGTTTATATATATAATTATAAATATTAAAAAAATTAAGACTGTTTTTTAAATTTTTTTGGGTTAATCGTAACTATGTAATTTGTGTATTTGCCCAAATAAATTTAAAAAATGGAGGGGGAAGAGGACGGTGGTCGAGATTTGGCCAATGTCAAATTAGCTTCCAGATGTATAGTTGCCTTAATTAACAACTGATTTTAATTTCTTTTTTATATAATTTACTGTTTGGCTGTATTTCTAAATTTGTTCTTATGTGTGTAAGTAAAGAAATTATGTTAACGAGCTCTAATATTAGTTTATATTAGAATGGAAAGGTATAAATTTAATACAGTAGGAATTACTATACAAATTATTTTAGTCAGTGCAAATGGTTACAATACGTTTAAATCAGTACAGTATATTGGAAAATTCGATTTTGAGATAAACGATTTGTACTGGCTTAATTATATCATCGTTGAATATTAGTGTTAAATGAGGTGGTTTTTGTGATGTAGTATAAGGGGGGCTTAACGAATTGTTTTGTTTTTTCATTGGGGGAGAAGGAGAGGGGGTTCATATTTTTCAAGAAAAAAATTAACATGTAATTGAGTGTTTGTGTGTGTGATTGAGGTTTAATTTTGTCTTAATTGTTTTTGTAATTTTTTTTCTGGCTTCAAGTTCCTGTGTCTTTATATCGTTTTCTCTATCTTAATAATAGTTCTTAATAACATCAGAATAATTTTTATAATTCTTCTGGCTTTGATAGTTATTTATAAAAATTTGCTTTGCATTCGACTTTTTCTTTTATTTTTTTACGTAAAGTAGTAACCTTTTGTTGATTTTGTAACAGTAGCGTGAATAACAAGTGCGAATGTAAGATCCCTGTATTTCTATGAAAAAAAAGCTATTAGGTTATAAAAAAATGTTATAAACATAAGTGGGGAAGTTTATAGTCAAATCGCTGTGATTAGTGTTTAAATAATTTTTTATATGTTTATATAATAAGCTTTGCAAATTGATGAATTTAAAACACCGACACTAAAATGTTAAAATCAAGCACATATATAACTTTTGCGTAGTAATCATTTTTTGTTTTTTAAATTTAAATACTGGTATAATTATGAGGAAAAATTAAAAAAAAAGTTTTGCTTTTTGGAGTTACTTAACTTTAAATTGCTGATGAGCTTTTTTAATTGACGTATGTTGAATATGATTGCATTGTTCAAGCTGTTGTTAATGTGTGTATATAAGGCATGACAGTTTATATTGTGATTAATGTCATATAAAGCTAATGTTAATAAGTTAAACCAATGATTCTTAAAGCAATTGGGTTGTCTGTTGCTTTTTTTTATATTTGTTCGGATGACTTGATAGTTATTTGAAGTAATCCATTGCTGAATTTAATCAAGTTTGATCATGATCGCTAAAAGTTTTCAGGAATTATTAAAATTTATTAGAGATAAAGCCATGCCGTTTATACACGCACATTTGTAGGGTTGTTTGTGTATTAATTATAGATTCACTTAAAAATGATGATTTTTGGGGCTGATTGTGGTTCATAGCTTTTAGTATCTTCCCTTAACATTTTCCTATTAGGATTAATACAGAAATAAAATCAGTGGATGTTTTTAGTATAAATAGAAACATTTTTCTTGTCACGTTAAAACGGAGCAAAACTTCATTATTTTGTTGGGCATTGCTTTGAAAGTATATGCAAACAAAAATTTTACTTGATTTCAATGCCATTTTAACAATTAAATATTTTTCATATTTAAAAAAATGCGAGTTTGTGTATTTTTATTCACTAAATACTTTTAATGCTAGCTAATTACAGTAGCTGAAACTGCATCTGAGACGAAGTGAAGTTATTGCGAATAAAATTATTTTGACAAAATAATATGCAACAGTTGATACGTGACCCACAAGTTGATTATCAATTCAACGAAGTTGCAATTGTTGTTATATTTAGGTTCAGTCGGCTATAGTACCTATGATACTAAATATGAATAACAAGTTTATGACTTTTATTTACGCCCAGAGTTTACTCTATGTTGACGCCCATTTGTTCGTGCAAGACTTGTTAATGAAAAATAATTTAAGCCGGGCTAGTTAATGAATAACAATGTGCTAAATTACTCGTAAATTTAATATCGAATTAAGAGCTGTATGTAGTATGTCGGCTCCTTCTGTAACTGGAATTTCGCCTAAGGAAGGACCACCAGGAACCAGAGTGACAATTAGAGGAGAGAAGTTAGGAACTGGTCCTCAAGACTTGATTGGTATTTATTATTATTTTGAAGAAATACATCTAATTGTAAGATTTAAGCTAAGCACAACTGACATAACTAAGTTATATGTACATATGAAACGAAACTGTCTTTTGAACGAGTAGTTTACATGTAGTTAAATAGTAGTGGAATTCTTCACTCAGTCATAAAATGTTTCTTTAACTTTCTCAATTAATCGATTTATAAGTTTACTAGTTGTTTTGTTCACTTTTATTTTTTAAGTTGTAGTTTCATTATAACTATTGTTTACACAGGTTTAACTATTTGTGGAGCGGATTGTTTATTGTCAGCAGAATGGATAGCACCAAATAAAATTATAGCTCGGTCTAGATTAGCAAAAGGAAGAGGAGATGTCATTGTTACTACAAAGTCAGGAGGACGGGGGACGTGTACGATTCAATTTCATAGTTTAACTGAAACAATCGGTCCTTTAAAGGAGACTGCAGTTTGGATTGACGAGTCGCAGTTTTTTGGTAATGCTTCCAACAGAAAACGAGCCATTGCTCCATCATTTCTCAATCAGGATAATCCACTGGGTTTATCAGATGAAGGAAATATGTAACGTAATTGAAATTACTGCATAATCATTATGTTTATTAAATTAAATTTCTTATAGAAAAAAATTTCCTGAAGATGAATTACATGAAACGTTTCCAGAAGCGTCGGGTAATTTGTCTTCCGAAAATTTCAGTCCTTTATGGTTTCTTCTTGAAAATCATTATGGAGCAGCGTAAGTGACAATTGAGAGTTTAGGTGATGCCCTATTTAAATGTTAAGTATTTTAGATTTCAAGATTTACAGGCTGGACTTAGTTGTTTAAAACGAAAGGTGAATACACAAAAAGAAGGTGAATTGTCATTCTTAAAAGCAAATGTTGGAGCAGTTTTGGATCAACTGGACACACTCAAAGGTAATTAAAGAATGATGTCTTTTGAAATAATTATTATTCTAGGGATAAATGAAATTTATTTTTATGAAAACGATTTTAGCTTTGCAAACTCAAATTTTAAACGATAAAGCGACATTGGGGTCTGTTTCCACAAAAGAAATTGAAAGTGCCGTCAAAAGTAATACTGTACTGCATTTTTTAAAATATTATATTGGCTATAAAAGTATTATTTTTTAAAGTTTGTTATGTATTTAAGGTGCGAAGACAGAAGCCGATTTGCTGTTTAAAGATGTTCTTGGTCGTCGTGATAGGGCTGAAGCAACTCGAAACACTTTAAGTGTTTTACAAAGATTTAAGTTTTTATTTAATTTGCCATGCACAATTGAGAGAAATATTCAAAAAGTAATTTAAATGATTACACATTTAGTTAATTACAGATTTTCGATATTTATTATTGCATTATGCAGGGAGATTACGACATTGTGATTAATGATTATGCCAGAGCTAAGTCGTTGTTCAGTGATACAGAAGTTCCCATTTTTAAGAAGGGTATACTGAAAATATATTTAAAAAATGGTTAGATTTTTATTCAAATATATCATTAATTATAGTTTATCAAGAAGTTGAACAGAGAATTGCTAATTTTCGTAAGATGTTAATGGAAAGATTGCAGGATAGTCCAATGGAATTGAGTAAACAACTAAGACTTATAAGGTACTCGATGCAATATATTTATTTAAACCAATATGTAGAGATAATTGCCAAGTAAATCATTTATAAAAAAAAATTTTAACAGATATTTAATTAACTTGGAAACACCTGGTGACCCGGCTTGGGATTGCATTATATTCCAAAAAAATTGTATAGTAAAATCACTTGAAGCTTGTAAAAACTCTCATCTTATTCAAGGTTAGTTGAACTCAAATATTTAAATATTTTAGTCAGAGGTTTGATTAATTATTATCTGCAAACATGCAGATAAATGTGATGCTGAAAATATCCATTTAACAACGAAGCTAGGAAATGGAAGAAGTGGAAGTCAGGTCTCTTTAACTTCACGTACTGGTATTTCTGAGTTACATAAGTGAATTTCATCAACGCAATTTGACGTTTGTTGGTTTAAATTACGCAGGACAGCAAAGAGGATCACTATTTAGTCGTGGAGAAATGTGGCAGGAATCACCACCTCATCGTGTTAAATTTGTGGAAGAAATATGCAACACAATTGTTCAGGAGTTTTCAAATTTGTGGAAACTTGGCCAGTGTTATTTATCCGGAGATTTACTTGCCAAAGAGATGGTTATTACAATATTATTATGGAATGAATTGGTTAAATTTGAACGGATTATGATAATTAATACTTATTTTAGGGAGCTGGTGGATTTCAAAAATTAGGGGCCAATAAAGGAAAAGAATTTATGGCATCTATGTTAAATGTTCTTCAGTCATTTTGCAATCAAATACGTGGAGCGCTACAAGAAAAATGGAAACCGCAAGAATGGTCAACTACAACTTTAGACGCCGCCAAAAGATGTCTACCACATTGCATTCAGCAAATCAAGTAGCTATTTCAATATAAAATTTACAATAAAGCGATTTCAATTCTTTCTAATTTTATTTTTAAGGAATGTATATTCTTCTTTGAATGAGTTGAATTTGCCAAAAGAAATTTTAAATTTGGTTCAACAATTGCTTTTTGATTTGCGAATGGATTGCTTGATTTCAATGTTTTCAAGAGCTGAAGAAGGTGTAACTTTGTTTAAAGTATTGTTATCAAGTTTACTGATTTTATTTGTATATGTTTGAAAACAGAAGTGAAAAATATGCATATCCGAGAGACCTGGGTTATCGAATATGATTTGGAACTTGGTGGAATTACACAACTTGTAATGGCTGATTATTATAATCATCGTTATTTATTTTTTTAGTCTTCTAATTAACTACTGCAATTTTAGCCTTTGAATTACGAAAATACGGTTTTGAGAACAATTCAGTTAGTGGCTGAAGTTGTTTTACAAGTTGGATCTCACGAAAAAGAAGTTAACTTTTTAGATTTTAAATAATTGAAATTTTTATAAACCGATTGATTTATAGTTGCTAGGAAATGCTGCAGCTGAGAAAGTAGTTGTAAGTCACTGGAGGGACCTGCTGTTAGGATTTTCTTACGCTTTGAAGCAGCTATGTAAATCCGTGTCTTCTTCAGCTGGGTCCAACAAAGACCAAAACAAAATTAACAGTGTTGAAGCATTTGATAATCGCATAAATGAAAAATCAAATGAAAACAGTGATGCATCGATGTCTCAAGTAAATAAATTGGTAACATTTTGTTATGAGCGAGAAGCTTAATTTGTTTACTACTTTTCAGATTAAGCTGCTGCTAGTTATTCTAGGTAAGCTATAAACCGGTACTAATTTGTAAAAATGAATATTTTTATTAGATTTTAATTATTACAGGTAATTGTAATTATGCCAAAAAACACATTTTGCCAAGACTACATGAAAGTTATCAAAAACATGGATTTCCTAATGCTGAAAGTGTAGAAAAAGTAATACTTTTTATAATACTAATAAGTATTTAAAACAAACGCAAGCTAGTGCTGGAAAAATTTGTTTAAATTTCTATTTTATATGTTTTGTAAACGTTATTATTTTCATCTTTATCTAAATTTCCTTTTCTTATGTTGCAATTCAGTAGCAAGTTAAGATTTAGTTCGTTTAAATTTTTTATTAGTTATATTTATATTCAGTTTTTTTTTAATTAATTAGGATGTTCAAAGGCACTTTGAAGATTTGGATAATTCAATATTTGACATGTATTGCGAACGCAAATGTGAGCCAATTGTAGGAGCGATTGAACAGAGAATGAGTGCCGGTCATTTTGATTGGAACAAATGTGCAAAAGTTGTGGGAGTTCGAGTTTATATCAAAGAAATATTAATGGAACTAAACACGGTTTATTTTGAGGTAATGTACATTTTTAAAAATTGGTTTTAAACAGTTTTAATAACAGTACAAGTAAAAATGATATAGATTCACTGTGTGTCCGAATTTGTTGTTCAACGAGCAATGAAACGAATAATCGAGTTAGTGTGCGAAGAAATTGGAAGGTTATTTGCATGTATTGAAAATTATAGTTTGGCAGGAGGAGTACAGGTATTAATGTTTATTCTTATAGTCGTTTAATTATTGAATTTTTGTATGATTTTCTTGAAAGGCGTGGGTCGATATAAAGTCTCTGGAATCAGCATTTTCAGACTACTTAACTGAATCGTCGAGGTAATTGTCAATTTATTACGGTCGTAACTCCATTAGAACATCAAATATAATGCCAAAACGATGTAAATTAACTTTTAAATGTCATTAATTAACCAAGAAATTAATGTTAAAAGAGACATTTGTCAATTTTTGTGACCCGAATTTGGATTTGGCGTCAATGCATTAGGCGCCATCTGGTAACACAAAATATGTGCCATGTCGCCATAATGTATTTTCCAAGGCAAATTAGCAATATGTTTGATGTTGACAGTTACTTTCTGGATAGAAAATTTTTATAATTATATGTGCTAATTTTAATGATATATGTGCGTATTTATTATGCAGAAAATCTCTTAAAGAAGCTCAAGATTCGTTGCCATCAATTAGAGGAATTAAATTAGAAAAGTAAGTCTTATATTTTTTTTATTCCATTATAAAATCTGATAAGTGTTATGGTACAATATGAAAATGATTCCTCTTTATGTATATTTGACATTGTACAGTCCTGTACAGTATTTTGTTAAACGACAAACAACTTGATTTATGTTTATCGGTATTATTTTGTAATGTTATATGATCGCTTAATTGGTAAAAGAGGCGTATTGATGTCGGTTTGCAATACGATAATATAGCGTTCGAGAGTACAGTCATAAATTACTTAGGTCAAGGAGTATTAATTAAGAACTTTAATCTAGTTAATGCAGAGCAATAGATTTAATAATTGTTTTTCTACTTTTAAATTTAATACGAGTATTTGCGGTTTAATACAAACGCCTTTATCGTACTAATATTAATTTTTATCTTCTAATAATTATTTTATTTTTTTTATCAAATATTGTTAATTTTGTAGGAGTGTGGATGAGGAGATGAAGAAGTTTCAGCAGCGAATGAAATATCAGTTAATGTGTTTCAAAGTATAAAATTAATATTGATGTGATTTACATTAATTGTTGACTGCTATGATCATAGTGAGAATTTCTATTTCGCATTGTGTAAATATTTTGTAATGAAAATTTGTTTAGTTGAAAAAAGAAATTTAGTTTAAAATGTAACCTTGAAATCGTATTGAAAACGCTGTGTATCAGTTCGAATTCCTTCTTTTCATCGACCGACTTTGATAAGCTGTTGATGTCAGGCAGTACTTTTATTTATACTACAAGGCTAACTGAACATGTAGACCCAGTAATGCAGGAATATTATGAAATATTAGTTCTTTAAAAATAATAAAAATGTTGAAAGTTGCACCGAATTACATGCCCATTTTGAGCATTGTTTATTATCAATGTAACTATAGCTTGACTTTTATTACACTTGGAATTGTTCCTAGCGACAATATGTTGTTTATATTTATTGCGATAATAAATTGTGTCGCCTCAGGAATTCATAACTTGTACAACTTGTGTCAGAAAAGTATTATTTATATATGATAATTTATTCGTACAGTATGCCAATTATAATTGTTAATAAGGTTGTAACTGTATTATACTGTACAAATTAGAGCATAAATGATTTAAATGAAAGTACTGTACTGAACATTATATTGCAATTGCGACAATTGAGGAGATATTAAAGCAAATGGTAATAGCTTAGTTTGAAACCACGATGGGCAAACCTAATTATCCATGAATCATTCATGATTGATATACTGAACTATAAAGGACCGCAATGCAAATAGAAAAAATATCACCCATGGCAAGCATAAAATTTATTACAGTACAGTATATGGTGCTTTTGAAGCTCAAAATGTGAAAATTTGTAACATGTCCAAATGTTACATTAAAACTAATGAAAATAAAGAACTTAACTTAACCAAAAAGAACCTACATTAGATTTTTCATATTGTACTGTAGTATTGTAGGTTCATAACATTTGGAATGGCGAGATAATTTAACGGGGAAATTGGAAGGGGGTAGGTGTCCAGAAAGGAAATGTCCGGATACCGAAGATGTGGTTGGATGCATTTTTAGTTGAACATCGATTTTCCATTAGTAAATTTTACCCCTCTAATGTAACACGTGTTATAATGATTAGTAATCATGATACAGCGTTGTAAGTTGTAGTCGCTGTTTTATTACCTTGCACTCAGTAACGAACGCACAATACGGACACGTTGCTAGTTGTATACAAGAAAATACAATGCATTTGCAAACATGTGCGTGATTATCAAGCTTCAGGGTAATTTAGTAAAAACAGCAACAAAAACACAAGTAAAATGATACTAAAGCAGCAAACTACAGTAGGCGATAAAAATTATGGCATATTTTAAGGACATGACAATGCCACTTCAAGGGACTTTTTACGACAAAATTTGGTGTTTAAGTAACAATTCTGATTTCACACGAGCTTCTATAATACTGTAGTAATGAATTTCAATTTTAAAATACCAATACTGTACAAAAATTCTGAGACTAGTGTTTTCGAGTTTCGATACTAAATTGTTGTTTTGCAAATTTTGAATCTGGATGAAAATGTTGAAACTTGATCAATCTGTTTTCAAGAAAAGCTACTGGTTATAATTATAAGTTTATTAATATTTATTATTGAAGATCTACACAAGCATGCAGTTTTTGTATTAAGATGATTGGTCGTCATATAATTTAGAAAGTGTTTCTTTGAATTTAGTGTGACCATTCGTTGTACCGTAATGAACTTAAAGATAGTCCATTGTAGAGTATTATCATTAGGTGCTGGTGAGTCAGCGTGATAGTGCGTAGAGTTGGCCGGGAGCCTGCGGGGTTGTTTCGGCATCCAAAGCAGCGGCTTATTGTGCAATAGACGGTTGAACGTTGTTTTGCAGTTTATTTCAAAAGTTGAACGATTAGTTGGTTCTGGTAAAGCAGAACTGAGTGGATACGCATGGTGGGGGAGGGAAGGGATGTCGGTAAACATCAAAAGAATCAACATTTTTTTTTTATTTAAAAAAATATAAGAGGCGAGAGAGAGAAAAAGGAGGAGAAGACATGAGAGCGGCATGGTGGCGGCATCAACAAACATGCTTGTTGTAGCTAGAGGAGAGATGTAACCCCATTTCAAGCGGCAAACAGGAGGAAAAGAAGTTTTTTAAAAAAAAATTGTCAAGAAATAAAATGTTTAGGGTTCTCTCTTATACTGTATTAAAATGAAAACGTAAAAAATCGCGTAAAAATATTAAATAAAAAAACGAAACAAAAAGAAACTTTTTGTATTATCTATACAATGTCGTGTATTTTTAACTTTTTTTTTACTCGGCGGCCATCATCACGAATGTTATTACAGCTCCTTTTATGTCAGTTTTAATAACTCACTTAAGAATTTTAATTATGAGAACTTTTTTCATTAAATGAAATCTTAATTAAAAATTATTAAGAACGAAATTAAGATACAAAATATAATGTAACCATAATCTATTTACGATATTTAAAAGTTTCTTATACAGTAATTAAAAAAAAAGCAAAACTTTTGAATTAGTTTATATTTATAAGAAATGAATAAAAATTGAACAGTTTTAATACAGTATTATAAAAATCTCGTACTTTGTTCATGTGAACAAATTGGCCTTGTGAATAAACTTCTGAGCCAGCAATTAGTTTGAATTTTTGCAGCTATACAGTATAACATCATTAAAGTGTGTAGGTAAAAGTGTAATTACTACTTTGATCACTAGAAGGAACTTGAAATTATATAAAAAAAAGCATTTAGTGTTTTTTCTCTTTCACTCACTATGTATAATAATGTTTTAGAGGGAGATGGGAGGATGAAAAATTTAGAGGCAAAAGAATAAGAAGAGGGAGTAAAAAAAATTTTATTTTGCACAAAAAGTTGAAAGTAACCCCTGATGACCCCTTTTTGAATGGCACGGAGGGACATGGTGTGTGTTGGTGGTTCACACTATACTGTTAAAAATGGCGTCTGAGTCCTAACTAACATTAACTTCTTAACTTTTTATTTTCTATTTTGAAGAAAATTTCAAGTAAAATACTGAGATGATATTGTATGAGTGGCGCAGTGTCGTGGAGGCGTTTTCTATTATAATGTTTATGAAAGAAATTCATACTACTTCCCTCCTATTTGAAAACAAAAACTTCATTTTAATGACAGACTGTGTGATTATGATTTAATTATATCTTCACAGATGGTAATTACTTTTTTTTAATTCTTAAACATTAAAGACCGACTTCTTTTGAGCGGACACTCACCTTCTTATTACACCGATACAAACTTTTTATAGAGCGGAAAATAGCTTTTTTTTCTCGTAATACACTGTACTAAACTTTAACGTTGACTTCTTGATGGTACCGTGTATGTGTTTGAAGCTTTTAATAATAATCTAAGAAACATTTTTGTAATTGTTAATAAACACGAAAAGAAAACTTTAAGAAATATAGTACACAACTATTAATTGCATTCTCAAAATTCTGAATTGCATTAAGTGAAGAAAATTGGTTTAGCTAAGTTTATAACATAAATTCATAATGAAGCGTTGATAATTTGAAAATCATTGTTTTAAAATTTTTATTAACATGTAACTTGGATATCCGCTTTGAAATTGTATAAGCATTTTTTTTACTCTATAATATGTTTATCTTGATTTTTCGGCATAGAAATATATCTAGTGATACGTTTTTGTGATAGATTTATGAACGATAAAGAAAAGTAATGTTGACTACATGTTTAGTGTTAGTTGAATGTAAACAAAGCTGTTTAATTTTAGTGAGTAAATGTAAACATTGCAGGCCGAGTTGTTCCATTACATTGACAGGTGCCATTATTTACTCTTTTTTTTTTTAAATAAAAATAATAATAAAAACGAGCTAAGCGGTTTCATCGGTTATGAGAAAACTTACCGTTGTTTAATGTGCCCGAAAGTACGAGTAATAAGCCAAAACCTTTTTGCTGTAACGTGTTAACAATTTCTAAAATTGATATGTATAGATTGCACATTTGTTTTTCTCTCCCTTGAATAAATATACGACTTCAATTAGCAATATGGCGTTGTCTTTCGCAAAAATATCTTAAAGGGCGATATTTCACTAAATGACTACAAAAAAAGTTTTAATTGCTTACAAATTTAACATTGCAACATAATACAGAAATTTACTGGACCGTAGTATAGTTTAATTGAAGTCGTTATAATTAAGCAACAAAATAATAAAAGTCTTGTATACAAATAAAAATTGTATAACAGCATTAAAATGTAACAATGTACTGTACTATTAATTTGTATATACGAGTAATTTATACGACAAGTTATAATATTAATTTTGTTATTTAATCTAATGTTATTTAAGTATATTTAAATACGAATACGGTACAGATATTTTATGTGTTCAGTCATGTAACTGACTGCATTTCATACTATTTATTGACATTCGTTTATGTTATTGAAAGTTAATGTAATTTCTAACTCGTATTTTATAATTTTAATAAGTCATTAATGGTTTTTTGTTATGGTATTTGCTAGGAAGCCCTATTTTCGAAAATTTAATTTATTGCAATTTAGCAAATTCATAGCACATTGCAATAACTAATTTAATAGCTGGCTGAATTACAATAACTTTAACATTAAAAATTACAATTACTTTAACATTATATATTTATTCATTTATTTATATAAACTTATTTTAGTTTATGAATACATTGCATACACAAATTAATTGGGCTAATGAAAAATCCTACAGTGTTTATTAACTACAGTAACTCGTAGTAAATTAATATACGGTTGACTTTATGTATGAACGACCCTCGCATGGCCACCGTTTTGTTCTGGCCAATAAGAGTAAAGTGATACGCCCCCTTTGTAATGACCTAAATGGCTGTTATTTTCTCACTCATTCATAGTGTTACAAGAAGCTTCGGGAAGATTTGCTATCATTTTACAGTGCAAGTTCATTTCCTTGGCTTCACAGAGATTAGATTATTCAATTGAATTGGTTTTACTCTAAAAACTTATGCAAAATTTAATGTGATTACTAATTCCATTCCATGGATTCGTATAAAAATTCAAAGATAATATTTGAAAATATAACGCGTGTGGTGTATTTGTCAGCAGCCGTCGTTACCTCAGTTGTCAGCCGTGAAAAGTGTGTTAGTGTTCGCGTACAAACATCAGCGTAAGATGTTCTGCTTTTTTGGAAGGATTTTATCTTGAGGTTTTATACAATATTAACCAGATTTGGCCATGGGAAAAAATCAAAGCAAATCTGGTATGTATATTATGTTTTAAGAAATGTTTGTGAAAATGAAAATGTGCGTTTTATTCCGTATTAAGTAAGGTAACCTTTCCAGAGTTAGTGTTGTGTAACGCAGACTACCATACACATGAAGGTTCATCGTTTTTCTACAAGTTTAATCGATAAAACTTTGTGTATATACAGAACTGTGTATTCTTATATAATAAGATTGCAATGAATATTTTAGCTGAAATTAATCAATAACGGAAAAAAACAATTCGAGTACCCGTAAGAGAAGGTTTCTCTTGTGCAATAATCAAAAGCTAACTCACTGTTCATCTAATGACTGGAATAATAATAATTAATCGACATCTATTTCGTTGTTCTCCTTCATTCATTTTCAGATCTAGGTTACTTTATCAAGTTATTAACCTACTACCAGATCAATTTTTTTTTCTTAAAAATAATTTTAAAAATTCTAATCTGTTAATCAGTTATAGAAATAAAAATAGCATTTTAGTATTTTAACTTCGATTTTAATAGTCAAGTCGTCCAAGATAAGAGATGAATGATTATTAGTTAAATAGGAAATATCTAGGGCAAAGCTTAATTTTGCAATAAAACTAATATATTGAAGTTTCTTTTTATATCAACTAAATAAAATGAAAACACAGTAGTTTAAAACTAAATCTGAACGCCGTAATGCATGTTTATTTAATCGATTTAAAAAAAAACAAAATTAGGAAATATATGTATGGCATATAAAATGTAGCCATTTGTTTAAAGCCGATTTATTGAGCAATTTAGTTATCGATTTGTTCAATTTAGTGCTGGTCGGGGAATAATGAAAATTTTGAATTTAAATTATAAACGTTGAAATTAGATGTGCATCTATACGGAACTTATTTTGCATGCAGCGAGCTTATTTCGCGTTGAAATAAATGCGTGGCTAATTTCAGCCTGTCATTTCTCTCCCCTTCCCGTATATTCTCAACCATCTCAGCTTCAGACCCTTTCACACTCGTAAAATTACACAATAGCTTTTCTAGGAAATTACAAATGACTTTTCAAAGAAAAAAAATATTACTATTACTCACATGACCCTCTTTTTATACTTTTAAAAAAGTGTTAAAGGTCACATAATGCAATTTTTTAAACTGAATCAAACAAGAGAGATGAAAAATATTACTGGCAAAGATGTATTATTATGTAATAAAGTCGTTGGAATTTTCTAATTTACTAAATTGACACGCAACATTAAATTTCTGATATTAATTTTAACGCAAAACGAATTGATGATTTTTTATTATCATTTTACAGTGGGACTTTACAGGAAAAGAGATTACATCGAAGGTAATAATTTGTACATGATTCAACCACATCAAAACTGTTTTTGTGCGTTTTAATTGCAAAAAGTTTGTTTAAAATTTGTTTTAATGAATGGTGTAGTAAGAATGGTTGAGTTTGTCTTTCTTTTGTTTTGATTATACAGTAATGAAAGTAAATGAGTAGAGAGGGGGTCGAAGCACTGCCATTTTTGATTTTTTTTTGTTTTGCTTTCGTGTTTTTTTTTGTTTCGGCATTTTATCATTGAACCTTCTCGCGATAATTGGACAGTTTTGATTGAGTTCTCTTTTTCATTCTTTAAAAACATTTTTTTAATTCTGTTTTCTCACTTTGTTGTTGTAGGCGAATGTTTTGTAGTCAACGCCCATTTCAACCCTTTAGGCATTGATGATGGTGAGGAAACGCTTCTAAAGACAAAAAGCACAACAACTTCGGTAAGGAAACATGCATACATATATTTAGGTTACGCAATTACTACCTGTGGTAGTTTTTTATTTAAAAAAAAAAAGAGGAACAAAAAACCCTCCAAATCTCTTGAAATGCAACGAAAGCACTCAAATGACATTGTTTTCGTACGTTGAAAAGTATCACTGCAATAACTTAGAAACACCGATAATTTGTAAATATTCAGAAAATTTGTCAGCTTGATTTGAGCTTTGTGAAGTGTAGATCTACATTGATTTTCATGCATTTGATAGTGGAAGAAAAACATAACACATCTTCATAGTTTACTACAGCACTTTCAAGGCAGTTGTGAACATGACTATGTTTTGATTTACTAGTTCATCCATTAATTTTCATACATATACTGTAATATGAAGGGAGCGACTGAGAGAAACTTATTACTGTATTTTGTTGGATGAGTGCTGTTATTGGGGTTGAGCGAAGAATGTGTTTCAACATTAGATAGAGCTAAGATCAAAAAAATAAGAGAAGAAAACAAGCGGTGGAGAAAAAAAAAGATAAGATAAAGCGAATGGAGGGGATGGAAAGAGAATGAGGGGGAAGACTGGCTGGTTGGTTGGTGGTGAATAGTTGAATGGTGGTGAGTGGGATGAAATAATGGTTATAATAGTAAAGTGGAGTCGTGCCGGCTGAGTGTTTGATCTTTTTTTTAGGGGGGGGGAGGCCACTCAAATGGGAGAAGGGAAGAAAAAGTAGGGGAGTTGAAAAAAAGTACAAGAAAAAGAGCAGAGAAGAGAGTTTTCTCGTAAGCTATGTTTGTTGCTTAATGCTCTGTAATACTGTAAGTCTTAAGTTGAATTCACTAGCATACGTGTTTAACGTGCGTAGGCAAATGACTTGAGCAACGTGCAATTCTCATGTGCAACATAAAGCATAATACATTAAGTTTCATATCACATGTATTCAAGCAGCACAGACCGGCAAAGCAAAACACATATACTTTATGACTGTAGTAATTGTGTAAATTATGTTTGAAACATATATAAATAATTAAAATCTGCTCTGATTACAAATAAAAGGCGTCAAAATCACAGCAGCAGTAAAAACTTGGTGAAACTCAATTATTTGCTTGCAGTTTTCTCTTCCAAAACACAGCAACGTACAGTAGTAGAAACGATTCTGCTTCAACTCTATGCGTGAAATGACGGAAATAACGCATGAAATCGCAAAGCGCGTTAGCAACGCATCCATGTGAATTCAACCTTATATGAGACCTGGAACTGCTGCTGTACATGGAACTTTTATCAGAATCTTAAAAAACATTGCCCTAATTCTTACCCTACTAAGTTCGAGTTTTGTGTCCCATTTTCATGGAAATTGAAGTTTTTGCACATCTTTAATACAGTAATTGGTGGTTATGACTAACTTTTAAGTTGTAAGCATAGGCGTAACCAGAGACAACTTTGTCCATGGCAGGAATTGAAATAGCGTCCTGGATTATTATTTGTCTAAATTATTTTATTGTTACGAAAGTTTAAAATTTCACACTAATTTGGTTTATAAGGTGAAATTTTTCTGGGGTATCACTGTATCTTGGAGCTTCATACTTGGTCAGAGAAAACCAATGGCACAAGCTGTAACCTATTTACGCCACTGGTTATTCGGTATTACGTATGATTGATGGCCCCGTTGACCTTTTTGCTTGTTGTTTAGCACTTTTCAAAAATGCTGCTGCTGATTTCCGATCTAGTCCCTTCCCAACGTTTTGTTGTTTTTTTTACTTCTTTTATTTTTATCCTTGCCGACTCTGTCGTGTCTTCTTAACTTTTTTTCTGTTGTGTACTTGGTGTGTGTGATAGGTTGATCTTGTGGTTGTTTGGTGTGATGCACTGACATTCGATGATTTTAAACGCTGCAAAACATTGCAGCGTCTTTAATCCGAAACGTCAATAAATTCTCAACTTAAATTCAAGATAAATGGGTAAACTGTACACTTTTGTTGTGTAAATAAAAAAAGCTAAAAGTTCTATCAACAATTCAGGTCTCTGTTAGAAACTTCACATATGTGAAGAAAAAATAGTTTGTAAAGGAATTTTTTCCACATCCATCCCCTAAGAAATAAAAAGATATGGACGAAGATTTCCAGTTTTAGATAGTTGTAATGTCCTATTATAGTGTTAAACAACAGTTTTTAATGGGAATACTCCGAAATTGTGTTACTTTGAAGTTCTTTCTAGAGAAAATAACATGAAGTTGCGGTTGATTTGAGGTTGTGACGTCGTCGCTTTAAGTTTAGTAATTTTGTTTTATTATCAGCCCTTGGGGAGAGTGGCTGAAAGAGAGCGCGCGTCTAAAGAGAAGAGAGAGATAGATGGCGGAATACATCAAAGAGATTATTGGCGGCGTCGGCGACATTTGGTTAAGTCACGTGACTGACTGGTAAGAGTGAAATAAGATGGGAGATGAGTTGTCATCTGGTGAATGTTAAGAGATTAAAGTGTGGAATTGAGCAATGGGAGTACAGTATATTGATGAAACAGTTTATTATGCCGTATACAAAAAGAGATTTAAATCAGTTTAAATTAGACAGTGATTTAAAACCTATATTTTATTACCGGTTCTATAGTAATATAATGTTTTATTGAAGTTATAGATTGGAACTAGCTATGCAACACTTGAGTTTGTTTTGAGAATTAAAAACATTATTATTTTATTACTGTATATTGGATGACAAACTCAATGCTGGAATTGCTGCATTTTGTTTTATTAACGGTGGAATTGTTTAGGGTGTTAAATTCCTCACTAGATAAGAAATTTTTGAAATTTCTTGTCATTAATCTGTAAAATTTTTTAAAACGGATGTGAGTGTACTGTATGTCAAATGAGGGCAACTTCATGAGTTTGTGATGTGACGTTATTTTTCATAGTTGCACCAGAATTTTGACATGATTTTAGTTAGTTTACTCGTTTTTTTCCTGTTACTTATACGTTTTGTAGATAACTTTAAAAAATGGATGAATTATTAATATTTATGTACTTGTAGGCGGCTGTAGTTCCACTTTGCCGCCCATTTTATCAACTAGAGACCATTTTGACATTTTAAGTGTGGTAACATGTGCTGTAGAACTTGACCTATATTTGGAATTCCATGTTTAGTTCATAAAATACACATACCCGGTACTGTATTTAAGAGATAAAAACTTTTCAGTCTCCACATCATTATACACTGCTTTGTTTGAATAGATGGCGTCAGTCTAGTCATTTAACAAATAGTTCAATATAATTTAACTATCTACTTATTTCCTGCTAATTTTGTTTCGTATTACTGTTATTTGCGATGAGAGTACAAATGTGTGTTTTAAGTTGGTTTAATATTTATTTTTAAGACAGACGAACTTTGTTATTTCTTCACTGGCGCCAACAGATAGAGCGAATGGACATAACTTCTGAAGCAAGACTATTTAATTTTTTTTCTTTCATCTTTAAAGTATATCACATTACAAAGCGACTACTGTTCATAAATTTTATTTTTCTTTCCCAAATAAGTTTAGGATGGTTCAGGCATTAACGTATTTTTAACTTTTAGGCTAAAACTGAAAAGAAATTTTTTTCTTGAACTTTACAGTATTTTGACAGTTTTTAAAAATGAAACAAATAGTAGTACCTTGACGATTTTACTAAAAGTAGATAAATTTTAACATAAAAAATAAAATGTCCTTGAAAAGTTTAATGAACCAAATCGACGGCCATTTCCTTTATTTTTCTTGTTTTGAAATTTTAAATTATGACTGAAGCATCTTTATAAATTGATGTTGAACGCTAAATTAATATAATCAAGAGAGCTGGAAATTTTATTTTTATTTAAAAAAAAATTATATTAGTTTTAGATAGAAATTAGAAATTTTTTCTGACTTTCCGGTACCGGGTATGTAAAAAGAAAATTGCTTATATAACTACAGTATAAGGGTAATTTTCTTTTTATGAAGTTTGCAAATTTACTTGAAAGCATTTAATAACAAAAGTCAATACACTTAAAATCTATTTTTTGTTTTATATTTGTTTGAGACAAATAACGTTGTATTTAATACTAGTACACCGACTTTGGTTTTCCTCCCATGATTGTTTACTATCTGATGTTTGATATCATTTTCAAAGATAAGCAATACCGATTTGCAGTGGTCTCCACTTTAAATCATAACAGCTTTGATCAAATAATCAAGAGTGGAATAACTAGTAAAGTAACACCCATTGCAAATATAGTACCGGTACTAAAGATTGCCACTTTGTGCAAACACTTGTATAATATATAATTGAGAATTTTACTTCAATACAGTACATTCAAAACCTATATGTTCAGCGTTTAAATTGTAATCATTTAATGAACTGAATTTTTACATCAAAAGTTTTATGATAAAACATTTCTTAGAAAATGCGTGTATATTATCATTATTATTATGACGCATTACATTACACTTATGTGAAGTAAATTTTTAATGGAAATTTGTGATGGCAATGGCATTTTATCTTTATTAAACTAAGTTATAAACCACTTTTTAAAGCAAAAAGCGTAAAGTACAGTACAGTATTTGCAAAAACACCCTGTACATTGTACTGCCATGAAATGATACAACAAATAATAATCTTAATTGTAAATAGATTTTTTTTTGTTTTTGATAATACCAGTTGATGCTAGATGAAAGAAGTCGGCGATCTTTGTCGCTTCTATTTAACAATGTTTATATCCCTGCAAATATCACAAAATAAATAATCAAACAGCACTTTTTTGTTTGTATTTTTGTCTCTGAATTTTTGCGTTAAAATGATAATCACCATCATTACTATTATTACTCTGCTCTTGTGACATTTTCCATACTTGACTGAAATCTACACCTACCTCCATTTATTTTAATAAAAGAAGATTAAATTAAAAGTGAGGACTTGTACTGTATATTGAATTTTATTTTATAAGTATATGCATAGTGTTTATATTTTTAGTGACTATGCAATATTTCAAATGCATTTTGTCACTTTTATAATAATTGCAACTTCTATAATAAATGACATTGCAGATGTTGATGAAGTATTTAAGTTTACAGTAAAACTTTTTTCGTTGGTAAAAATCGGTATTGAATGTGATTAAAATACCAAATCTCTATAATGTGTTTTGGAAGTCATAGGGAGCGTATTATTATGCCCCAGGTGTCTTCATTGAGAAAATGGGAGGAGCCTAAGTTCTTTGGCTATTACCTAGAGACAATTGCATATACAGTACCATCAAAAGAAAGTTAAGTTTTATTTTTTATGTCAGCTTTGAATTTAAAAGATTATACGTGTATTGAGAAGCAGGGGGGAGGTTGGGGGGTTCTAGTTAAAAGAAAAATGTCTTTTCTAGTATGTTCGTGTAATTTTAGTGGCAACCATAACGTTTTTGAATTTACTTTTTATTTTTACCAGGAGACAACTATGAATGATATCTATCTGGGTGGTCCGACATTTTTTAAATGATTTCTGCTCTGCTCGGACCTTTTACCCCCTTTTATCTTCTTCCCCTTCCTTTTAACACAAGTGACGTCATCAACACCAACCGCCAAAAAGTCAATTCGTTAACTTGACTCGCTAGTATTTTAGTGCACAGACTACAGTACATTTTTATCTGGCCGTTTGCCGCGCTTGTTTAGCCCACCCACTTGGAAGAAGTGCGTAGAAGGTGTGGGTTGATTTTATGAATGACCGAATACCTGGTCACTCACTCGCGCTTACTTGCAATTTGTAAACATCCGGGAAAACGTATATACACTGAATAATGACCATTCGAATTTATAAGTTGAAAAAAAAAAGCGAGAGGATGGTTTGCAACATTTATATTAAAGAAGGAGATAGACGAATTATCTTTTCGTATTAAAGAAAAATCGTTCTGATTAGTTGTTTGCAACAGTTTGGCGCTTTTAACTTTGTAGTGTTATGTTATTTAATGCTTAGGTTTGCTCCATGTGAGGTCAACGATTTTTTTCTCTCCCAAAAAAAAAAATTTTTTTTTCTGCTTCTTTTTTTCTATTTCTTTTATCTCTCATTTTTGTAAAAAGAGAAAGAGGTGGAAGAAACAAAAAAAGAAGGAAAAAGAGCAGCAAACAGCACAGTTTCTTTAAGTATTTCGCTTAATTCAGCCTGGTACCACGGTAAACTAATTCCGGAAATACTATACCAATCCAGTGCCAGCTTTATTTTTATATCTTTACATAGAAATACAGTTTAAAAACGGTCCTGTTCAAAAGAAAAAGAGATTGAAATCTGATTCTTGAAGAAACAAATTGAACAAGGAATATGACATTATGAACTGTTTGCTTGCTTATTAGTAAGGATAAAACACATAAAAACTATAAATATAGCAAAGCAACCGACTAAAATACTAAAAATGTTGAAGAAAATTGAGCCTGGCAGAAGTAAGCAATTTGAACACATTTGCTTAGATGCCTTGCGAACCCGCTTCGATGTTAACATAATACATGTACAGTAATAACCATAGTTTTCAGATAATTAACCAACGTACTGGATGTTATTCTCAAATAATGCAAAATTTGATGAAAAAGCCATTTGCAATAAACAAAGTTTTTTATTTATGAACAAAATGATCCATTTTACTCTTGCAAAAGCTTTTGAATGATTAACCACAAATTATAGTTTCTCAATTTAAATTTTTTGATCAACTGCTGATTTGTGACATGTGATGGCATAATGTTATATTATGTAATCTGGTTGTGAACTTCTGAAACATTATTTGAGGGATTTTTAGTTAATAAGCCCTAGTCTAAAGGTATATTATTAACAATTTTTAAAGTTGTTAGAATGAAGAACAACATAACAATTTATAGTGGTTTTTTTGACTAGGAGGGATAAACTGTCGGGTTTTATCCCCTAAATCGAATTGAAGTCAAGTTATGCTAGCATTGAAGTAGACAAGTGGGTAAATGCAGCAGCAGCAAAAATAGGGGATGCGATGGCGATGCTGGAACTGGGAGTCGAAAAAAGCCAGCAGCAGCACCCTTAGATAAATTATATTACACAAAAAAAAAGAGGAAAAGGGAGAGAGATAAGCGAAGGTGGGGGTAAAAAGTGCTGGGTTTGGCATCAATTAGTTTTCCTAGGGAACACTCCCTCTGGCTGTCTTATATATAGGGAGTCTCTGTTTGATACATTTTCCTTCATACTATACTACAGTGTAGGTACTGGGTATGATCATCCACATACTACCAGTACCTTTAGTTCTTATTTTTTCCATCTACACTCAACAGTACAACCATATTTAAAAAAAAAATGTTCAAGCAAGCCAAGGTTTTCATCTCATTTCGTCACACCTGCTCTTTTCATCTCTCCCTCCATCGAAAGAGATTACAATTTTTGCTTTTGCTATTCCACCTCTCAAAAACATTTATCCTTTTCATCCCTCCCTCTCTCTATATATACTGTACTTCCCCCTCTCCCTATCTGTTCTTCTCACCCTCCTAAGTAAGGGGGTTGCCTTTCCTCTGCTTTGTCGGCATGACATCAAAGAAGATTGCCGCCTCCAAGCAACTGCCGCCGTGGACTTTTTATGTTGGTTCACCTGACTACCTCGCTCTCTCTCACTCTCTACCCCCCTCCTTCTTTTACTTGAAGGCCATTATTTTCTTTAGACCCAGCAGGTTTACTAATGTTCATGTCATTTATCTTTTCTACTTTAAACTTTTTCTCTCTTCGCTCTATCTTGTAAATTCGTTCTACATTTTTTAAACATTTGCCGACGCCATTGTAGTGGTTCTTACCAAAAATTTTAACACTAACTAAACATATTGATTAGGTAGGTTAACAAAATAGCCTTAACTAAACACCCTGTCGTATTGTATTCCATGGGTGTTGTGTAATGTTACCTGTGAGCAGAAGTCACTGCACAGCAGTTTCATGGAAATTAAATGTTATTTACTATTAAATTCACGTCGAAACTTACCGGTAGAAAATTGAAGAATCTCAAGAATTTAATTTATTTGCAATTTTGTTCTTTAAACTAAATTTATTGTATTTAATGTCATGTAAAGGCACAAAAAACTTTCGCAAGCATGAAGTTTGCTGTAAAACTCGCTTTTAAAAAACTAATACAGTACCCGGTACTGTAGTTTTAGTTTTTCAAGTCAATTAAAACATGGTTTTGTGTTTTAATATCCGAAATTACTGCCTATCGTTTAGCTTTACAATCACACTTTTTTTGAGTGGATTTACATGATGCATGCGTGTCTAAATTGGCTAATACCTTAATTATATCATCACTACACTCAACTTATACTAAAAAGTTGAATGAGTTTATTGAACATTTAATTATTACTTTTGTCCGTTTTACGATGTTATTAGTTGCTTTTGAAAGGTGTTATAAAATGCCGCCTGTAATGTTAAAAAATGTTGACATGTAAAATCAAACTAGGCGCTTTTAATATTAAATCTTTTCTTGTAATTTAGATTTTTTTGTTGTAGAGAGAAATGAGCTATTATTAAATAGAAAGGACGTAATATAATTGCACATGTAACATAATGAAGGGGTTTTGTGATTGTGGCTATGCTAATGGCTGGGTTTTTATTTTTTGTTTTGTATAAAAATAAAAAGAGTAATGTGTATGTATTTTCTCTTCACTATGTATAATTTTCGGTTCTATAACGATATTATTATTATGTAGCTATTAAGCTTTATCCAAGTGTGAATTAGGGCGGTTACTATAACGCCATTTGCACCTTTCTTCTCTATCATGTTTTTACCTGTGTACTGTTTGCTTGTATTGCTGCTGTTAAATGTTAATGGAGATGATTATTATACAACGCTGTTTATGTCGAGGTGTGCTTATGTTGTCGGCAACATCAAAAGACGGCTTCTACTTTCTAATTAGGGCGTATCCAAGCGTTTCGAGTTTTAGTTTGAGTGTGCAATATTTCAGTGTTGATGACCACTTTTTAATTTTTACTTTGGGTGGGTGAAGGGAGTCTGAAATATTTGTGAATGGACTACACCACCTGTGATTTCATGACTTTGTGAAACAAAAATCATGAGCACAGATATTAATTTTTTTGAGTTAGTGATATAAAAAATGCAACGAGATAATCTTCAGAAATTTTGAATTATATGTTATTACTTACATAAAACATTAACCAGTGGCGTCACGAATGCTGTAGACCACATCAAGTAATTCCACGCAAGAATTTATTATTAAAAATATGTACTAAAATTGGTAGGAATTGGAAAGCCAACTAGAAAATCTTATTCATTCGTGTTCTAAAAATTTTTGAAACTTAAAAAAAAAAGTTGTAAAAAAAATAAATTTTTCTATAGTTTTATCAGTGGTTATTGTACTGTATTATGTAGCACACCTGCTATGGTAATTAACGATTTCCAGTTTCATTGTAGCACAGTATGTAATATAATTTGTGCTACGTATTATTATTTTTAGGACAAATTTAGTCACAGTAAAAAAAGCTTTAATTAATATTTAATTATGTTTTTTTATGTATAAATCATATAAATAAATTAATTCATGTGGGTGCTTTTCATAAAGTTATGAGTCATGTTTACATTAATGTATTCTATTACATTAGAGCTTGTTCAGTGAATACAGGCTACACACAGTACGTGATATTTTGCAATAAAATTATTGTAAGCAATTATAGCGCAACATGCACTATGTCTTGTCACGTGTATATAGCTACTGTTCACGTTTCATAATTACAATTTTTATTGTTATTTTTATAGGAAATTACACTGAGTTTGAATAGCTGCCAGAGCGGTGAAAGAGCTGGATTTGCAGATGATAAATATCCATTGAAAGGTTTGAATTTTAATTATTAAAATCGGATTTGGTTCAAGAATTAATAATGTTGTTGTTGCAGTGCTTTTGCCTCCGGAGACAGCTAGTGAATTGGAATGTGATGAAAAGCCAAGTAATCAGTGGGATTCGCCCAAATGTGTCAGTAGTCAAAGTGAAGACAAAACATCGAAAAATAATAACAGGATGAAAGCTGACAATGGGATTCAGGTGGGTCAATTAATTTGCTTAAACATTATCATTCAAAAAATGTTTACAACTTTTACTAACTGTCACAACTGCAGACTTATCAATGGCAATTTAGCTAAGAATGAAAATAACGAGTTGTAAGCAGACATTCAAAGTTGATTTATTTATTAAACAATATTATCGGGAACTTTTTATTGTTTTGAATAAATAATCTTCTGAGTCACCTTGCTATTTCTTTGTTTACATTTTAATCAGATCAGGTTGACGTATTTTATTTATAGATTTATAACAGGTTTATGACGAGCTAAGTGCTTATCGATGTACAGTATGATATGAGAACCACTTGAAAAATCCTTTACAAGGCATTAAACATTGTTTTTAATGTAAAATATTTTGTTTATAATGTCTTTATTTTTACATCTCAAGAATAAGTCGGCAATACTCTATTTAAGCTTGGCTAATTTGATGATTAAGCTTTGGCAGTAAAAAGTTGTGAAAGTATTTTATTATTCAATTTTACAATTTTGTTGTTTTTGTGTTGACAGGGTTTCGAATGTGACGTCTCAGTGGAAGCTGATTTCAGTGGTAAACAGCGAAGGGAATTTGTTTTCACTTTATACGACCTTGATGGCAATGGACACATAACTAAAGATGTAACTATATTGTTTACTTAATTTTGATTGACGTTCTAAATACCAATGGTTTATTTATTTTAAAGGATATAACTGGACTTGTTCGTAGTATGTACGAAGCGCTTGGTTCATCACTAAAGTTGCCTCCATCAGGTAGCAGAACAATTCGTGTCCGACTTACAATGTCACCAGGGAAGAATTCAAAAGACAAAACGCCTTCAAATAGTGAAAAGAAAAAGTCGGAAGTTTCTGTTTCTGAAAAAGTTACAACTACTCCTGTTAATAAGGAAAACAATGCAAATGTTGTAGAAGACGAAGATGACGACGGAGAAGAAGAAGAAGGTGAAACTGAGGAGGACGATATTGTGAAAACATCACATCAAAATCATAAACGTTATCTAAATAAGTGTACGCGTAAAACGCCCCATCGAAGTAAAAGAAGAGACACGGTAACAACTGTAAATAGTCGACCAACAGCTGTGCCCAGATCAGCATCTAAATCTCATCATAGTCATCACCATCATCCACATTCACATCATAGATCAACTCAGGGACATCACAGATCAGCATCACCATGCGGTAGAAGAAAAGCTAGAGTTTCATTCTCAAAAGAACAGCAACTTCTAGATATTATACAGTCAAATTTAGACACTAAGAAAGGCTGTGGACAGTGTCAGGGCCAAACACAAAGGTAAAAAATTAACAATACATTAGTTTAACAGCGTGGCAAGGTCGAAAAATATTAGTTGAATAGAGTGTTTTAACATATTTGTAATAAATGCTTCGTTTGGTATATGTAATGATAAATTTCTGATGGTTATAATAGACGTTGTCACGTGGTGCTAATTTTTTGTTGTTTTAATGATAATCTTGCCATATTTAAAAAATTTATAATTGAAATGTTTGTGTTTTTAAATGTAGAAAGAGGTCCAGCAACGTAAACGGAACACCACGGCATCACCATGTCAGAAGACTGAAAAGTGATTGCAATCGATGCGAGTGTGTGATTGACAGTGAAGAACATGATAATGTTCGCGTATGTCCGTATTTAATTCCTAATTCCAGCAACGGATGCACAAAAGTGGTTAATGATGGATATAATTGTTCTAAATCTTCGCGTACACACAACCAGTTACATCATAACCGTTCTCATTCGCACGATGTGACTGATTATCATCACCAACAATTTTCATCAACAGCCGCCGTTGTGAATGACAATCTAAATCATTTGAGAGTAGAAGACATTTTGTTAAAAGATGTACGGACCGTACACGAAAAGCTCGACTGGTTTGGCCATTTTATAAGTCAGAAAAAAAATTCAGGGCTGTACCAAGGGCAAAATCATCATCATATAAGGTCAAAGTCATACGATCCCCAACAGCAACAGCAATCGTACTGCTGTAATAATAAAATATCTTGTAATCTAATGTCATTTAATCCCGCGTGTAAATTAAAGTTGGACTCTGGTTTTGGATATTTTTCATCATTACATCATCATAAACATCGGCACAGAGAAGAGGACCACCAGCGAGCGATGGAACAAGTCGCTTGTTGGATCAAGAAAGAACACTCAGGTTTAAGAGGAAATTGCATTTCTCCACCATCATCTGACCAACAGCAACCACATAATTCTCAGCAAAATCAACAAAATTCTCAACAGCAGTCAAGTCAATCGAATGAACACAATGCGGAAACTGATGTTAAAAAGACATTTTCAGTACCGGTGGTTGAGAGACATGAACATCATCATGTCCATCAACATTATCATCACCATTACCATCATTATCATCAGCTCTGACAATTTTATATATTTATATTGATATTTTAGTAAATCGAAAATTTTTTTTTGGTTGATAAATCTTCTTATAAAAATCAGTTAATGATGATTGATATAATGAAACTATGAAAGACCAAATTAAATAATGGACCTTTTTTTACTGTAAAGTTAAATTAATGTGCAAGTCCCGTTTCCTAATCAAGTGATGTGTATCAGAGTTTATTTAGGGAATTTTTTTTCTGTGTTTATTTATTTGAAAGAAATGTTAATATTTGGCTATTTAGCACAACCGAAGACGTTTTAAATACAGTATATACTTTTTCGATATAAAGCACTTTTGATATTGATAATAATAAAATATTATGGCAATTAATGAAAACTTTTGTTGCGATATTTATTTTTGAGTTTTTTTTTTGTTTTAAGATATTCGTAGTACAGAAAATTATATTTTAAAAAATCAATCGTTCGATTGAAGTTATGATCAAGATGAAAACAAAATTGGATTTTGGAGACTTCTTGGTAATTAAATATGATTTTTTTAGATGAGTAATCGAAATACTGTAAGTAAATATAATTTTAGCATTACATATCTTTTAAATTGTGTAATGTCGGTCGTTGTTAAATCTTTTGGACCTCATTAAACTTATTGCATTAATAGGACTTAGTAAAACCGCTTTAAAGCCGGATCGGATACCAGGAGTCCATGAATTTTCCAATTTTTTATTCTGTGGCAAGTAAAATTTTTATAAAATTTCACGGGGGCTCCTCATCTTCTCCTCTTCCCACCCTCTCCTCTCAAGGACTGGCACCAGGACCCTCTCATACTGGAAAACATGGTAACATTTTCATAAATGTAATAAATTACAATAACATTAATGGTGGTTTATTACATTTATAAAATTTAGCTCAGATTCTTTTTTTTTGTGCCGTACATAATTCTAATGGCAAATAAATTTTAAATAAAAAAAAATTACTTAACTAGTTATACTAACGAAAATTTTAACAGAATTATTAAAAAAAACTTTCGTTGAATTCAACAAATGAAGTTGCTAAATACGTAAATAAAAGTAACAAAGTGGCCCGTTTATAGGAAAAAAAGAGAAACCTGGAGGGCATAAATTTGATGTATAACTTTTAATTACCGTACGTTTCTTTAAAAAAGTTTTACAGAAAATGTATGCCTTTTAGGTCTCTCTTTTTTTCTTAAAAACGGGCCACTTTTTTTAAAAACGGGCCACTTTTGTCTTGTGCTGCCATCTAGTAGTGGCTAGTTAAAACGTCTTAAAGCGTAACTGCTGATCCCTATTCACTTTCATTGCTTTTATAACTCTATCTGATTTAAGCGTAACGGCTGATCAATAGATATTTTGTTGTCCATAAAGTGCTGTCACCTAGTGGTGGCTAGTGAAAACGTCTTCTCCATTTAAGGCGTAGCTGCTGATCGCTATTCACTTTTATTGAAAAATGAAAATTATTTTATTATTCGGGGAGTATGAGAAGGTTCTTCCTATTTCTGTATTTGGAAGCTCGCTGTTAGGCGAAGATGGTAAACAGTGTTTTAGCTACATTAAAATTTTTCTTTAATAGTTGTTTATGCAGTGCGTTTGGATCTCAGCTCATTAAAGATCACTGATAGTGGACTTCCATATGTGGATCCACTGACAATGCAATCCAGCAAGCCTTGGGTCTTCTGTGGTTGAGATGTAGCTGAAACTACTGTTGAATCGGTTAATGACTGCAAAGTAGCAACTTGGAATATTCATAGATATCTACAGGTATATAAACATGAATAATATTTTTAGTATATCTACTTAATTCAGTTACATTTCAAAGTCTCAATTCAACCTACGGTAAATATATGCGGTAAGAGTCAAAACTTCCAGTTTGACACTCGTTTCGATTTAGTTGATGTTACAGATTGTCATGGTATAAGTGAAAAAGGCATGGGATTAGCATGTGGTCGAGTAAGTAATTAAATTTAATATTAATTATTATATTGTCATTATATTGTTTAAAAGTAATTTAGGATCCAGTGCACGTTGAAAATAGTACAGTGAATATTCCAGTTTTTATTAAGTTAACACCTAATGTTACTGACATCACTCTTTTATGAAGAGCTGCACTTGAAGGTTTGAGTTTAATTAAATGACTGTTATCTAATCGTAATTATTATTTATTTTGACTTGCTGATTACAATTCCGCTGTTTTCAGATGGAAATTTCGACTCAGTTACTGAATTTAACAATTAGTCTGCCAGCAAAAACGATCAAGAATATTTCAACTGTATTTTAATTGAACAGGTAAGTTGATTGCATTTTAAATGAAAATGGCATCGTTTTTGTAATTTCTTTAATGAATTTTATAGTGCTGGTCAAATGATGAAGACAGTGAAAAAGATGAAGAAGAGTTGATTCGTCTTTTGAATGAAAAGGAATTTCAGTTTTACTCGCGTTAGTCTTTGCGATCGTTGATTGTTAGTTATAAATTTATAATTGTATCGTTGTTAAACCTGTAAAAAAAAACAAAAAAAAAAAAACGTTTCGTGTGTAGAGGCAACTATTACGATTTTAAAAGTTCTATCGGCTTGTATCGTAGCTTGTAAATTGTAAATGTTTCGCAAAAGCTGTCTAAACAAATAGTAATTTATTTATTTATTAATTAAAAGAAGAAGAATTATTGCATATTTACGCAAAATTTATTGTATACTAGAATCGTACAGTTTTTATCTACATTTGTTAGAATGATATATGCATATCAAAAAGTAATAAATCGTAATAAATAATAAAAGTAATAAATCTAAAATAAAAAATTTATTTATCGATGTTTATTGCATAATATTTTTGTATAGATTTTTAGATTTTTTTAACGTTTTTTTTTACTCAAAAAGTGGCCCGTCTTTAGAAAAAAAAAAGAGAGACCCGGAGGGCATAAATTTGATGAATAACTTTTATTATGGTTTTTTCATAAAAGTTTCAAAAATGTCCAAAAATGACTACAAATTAACGAATAAAGAAAGGAAGATTTGTAATTATAATAATAACAACAAAAAAGGTTCTATAACATTGGAAAATATAAAATTTAATTAAAAGCAGAATTAAAATTCTTACAGTTGACTTCAAATAGAAGAAAAAGCATGTTATATAACAAGTTAAAATAATATACAGGGTGTACAAAAAGTCTGTACCCCTTATAAATTAATTAAAATATGTAAAAACGGTTAACGGGACATTTTCTTCACCCTGTATAAAAAATAAACGATTATCGTATCATCTTATTGGTTGCTTAAAAGGTTTTCAATATGCAACATGTCAAATATTCGATTTTTATTGGCTAATAATATGTTTTAATTGTTTAAAGTGCATTTCGGATAGTTAATTCGCACTATGTATCATTTTAATTTCGTATGTGGGCACGGTATGCAGAAAATTTTATAATGGGACATGCGAAGTAACAGTTGCTATGAAACGACCATCATCAGAAATATTTTCAAAGCCCAGTGATTTGGTTTACAGTATCTTACAGTAAACTGTAATAGTGCTAATTGTAAAAGTTTTTTTTCATTTTTGGCCGAAAGTAATCGCTAAACAAAAATAATCGCGAAATATTTTAATTATCAATAGAAAATAATTTCGGAGGTTACTGAAAATTTTAGATTGACCATGGGTACAGTACAGTACATTATATTTTTATTTATTTTTTTATTGTTAAATTTTTACAAAATTAGCAGTAATTTTGTTATAATTTACTGTATGCAGCATATGCAGTACAAATATTATTTGGCTTTGGGTAGAGAACAGTATGAAGTCCAATAATGGCGAACAGCAATTGTACAGTTTGCCAACTTTTAAGAAATGAAGTTTGGTTTTTTACTATTGTTAATGAAAAATATTACGGCAATAATAATTTCCCACAATTGCATTATCAAAAAAAAAAAAAAAAAATCTAAAATCAACGTTAGATCTCAAGATAACTTTTCTACAATTCAATCAAAGTTTCGTCATTAGATTAGTGCCGTAGTAATATTTGCAAATACGTCTTAATTAAATTCCAAAAAATAGCGATATACAATCAAAGTACAGTACAGTTAATTACTGTAATTAAACGGATGCAAATTGATTTACTGTATACCGTTTTGTATATACAGTACTGTATACATTACAAACCCCTGTTAATGCCAGAGAATCGGTTATTTTAAAGTCAATTGCTGTACATTAAACTCAAATTCAAATCTATTTTTTTGCACCGTTTGGTCGCCAATTGCAACAAATCTGACGTTCAATCGATATATTTTTTAAAGTATTTTTTACAATAGAGAAGAATTTCTAATGCATTTTTCATCAATATTTAATTTTTGGGTAATTTTAATGTATGTAATTGACGCTATTTTATAAGAAAGTTCTTTGTTCAATCAAAAAAATCAAATATTTATATTGGGGAATGGGTGGGACATCCGTAGATCGACCGTGACGTCAGATTAGTCAATTGCGACGACCAGTAACTAAATCTTAATTTAAACTTAAGCGATGGTTCCATGGGGGCGCGCAACTTTTTCCCTCCTTCCAAATATTTTCGACTTTGCTTTATTCTTCCACTTAAATTTTTTTTTAAAAATATTTATGAATGCATTGTGATTTTTGGGCAAAAATTTAATAATTTCGATGAAGCCGCAATTGATTAAGCTACAGTACAATTAAACGAATTTTGAAGATTGTGTACACAGTACAATGTGCATGTAGTACAATACTATACGCTGTAAGCTTTACAATTTACAGTATTTTTAACAAATCTTCATCACTAATTTGATACTTTAAATTCGATTACATGAATTTACCACAAAGGAAATTGTAAATAGATCGTCGATACATCGAAGAAATGTGCAATATAGATCAAGGATCAACTACCAATAATCTGGTGAGTAAAAATATTTTAGTTTTTGTCACGCTTATATTTGAGTTCTTTTTTAATTCATCCGTTAAAAAATTTTCTTTTTTATTTTGCCGTTAAGTTTCACAAATGCCTCATTGTCACTAAAAAGTCGCCAAAATATCCAATTTTAGTATATTTAATTTAAAATTACACAAACTTTAAATAATAAGCAAGAAAGTACAGTAGATGCGGCACCGCCATGTTCAAAGTACAATTGCATAATGATTTAATTTTTTTTAATTTGCATGTTTACAAATGACTTTGACAAATGACAAATAGTTTTAAACTACATTGACTTTTAGTTTGTATTGTATCTATGGCATGGCATAGATCTCTTTTTTTTTTTCTTTATTTTGTGTATTCATATTCGCTTAAATCTCCAATTTAGTGAATTAAATTTTAGTCAATTTAAAAATTTGGACTAATTGGAATTTAGCAACCAGATACGCTACCGTCATTGCATAAATCAAATTCTTAACTAAGGAACTATTGTAGATACGGTAATATGATAAAACCTGTGACAATACATTACCGTAATTTTGTCATTTAAGAAATTAAGCAGTGTAAAATTTTAATCATAAACTAATTTATTTTGGTTTTAGAGACACATGGACGGACGTTTTACTAGTTGTACGGATCTTATTATTACAGTAGTACCGGTAGTTGTAATTTGACGGTGATTAATCTTGATTTCTAGGTAAGATTTTATGAAAGTAACAGTTCATAAAACATTTTTGTAAAATTTTAATTTTTTTCAGGTTCATTATGACGTAAACGAGAGACTGATGTGTAGAAAATAACAAAAAAAAAACCATACCTTTAAGAGCGCTTTTCTTGTCTTAAATTTGTTAACGTAATTTTATATTTTAAAAAGAATGCGAAAATCATATACCGTGATAGTGTTGGCTGGGTTTGATCGACAAACCCAGGGAATGGCGATGTTATTGATATTTGTAGAATGCGTTGTTATTGGTCGAACGTTTTTGGTAAAGCAGATAGGAAAGAGTGCAAAGCCAAAATTTCATCTTTTTCATGGGGTAAGTGGCATTTATTTGTAAAATATTGTTTACGTAATTTCTAATTAATTATTTCAATTTTTTTAGGGTGGAATGCTGTTTGTTTTGCACTTTTTACTAGCTGCTACCAAATGTATGACATTCATTGATGTAATGTTCTGATGGCCGAGCGTGATTGTCAGAAATTCCTGTTGTAGCAACTGCAGGTTCGAGTCTCCTACATGATAAAGTTTTTTTTTTGAAATTTCACAATTGTATCATTAGTAGCTACGCATGCGCAAACATTTAAATTGTTCATTGTTTTTTGGATTTAGATGTTCAAAAAATCCATCAAACTCGAACATTTGTCAGTTAGTTTATCTGCATGTTATTTCTATACATTTTCATATGCTGTTAAGTTATTTCTATACATT
>JAAFCF010006680.1:12687149-12781890 GCA_013389785.1 Helicorthomorpha holstii | reverse complement strand
TATACATTTTCATATGCTGTTAAGTTATTTCTATACATTTTCATATGTCTATATAGTTTTTTTGCCAAGATGTTTCTCAACCACTGGGTAGTCATTTATGACTTTCCCTTTTTCGAAATTCCTTGCCAGCTGATTCTCAACTACTGGGTAGTCGTTTATGACTTTTCTATTTTCGAAATTTTACTTGTCTTGTACAAAACAAATCGATTTCAGGTCGTTTTATTTTCAGGTCGTTTTATTTCGAAGCCATTTTGTAAGTTTTAACATTTTTAATAAAAATAAAATTTTAAATTTCAAAAATTTCGGAGGGAAAAAAATTAAAGGTAAAAAAAAAAAAAAAAGGAAGGAAAAAAAAACCAAGGGGAAAAAAAGGAAAAAACTACGGAAGCCCATAAGGGCAGGGGGAAAAATAGCTAAGTGTTGGCGCAGGTGGCTCCCATTGAAAATGTGTGCGCGGGGACTTGAAGAATGCTCTCCCCCTGCTGCGATGATTGTTGAAAAAAGTACGGGTGCTGGAAGGGCCAAAAATATGTTGAAAAAAACTTTAATACAACAACGATAAGAACATACAAATCGCAAAAGAACAAAAAAAATTACAAAAACAAGCGCTTACAATTGAAACGAATATAAACAAGAAATATCCGAATTTACAAACGATATTAAATTACAAACGATAAGAAAAGATTGCGCTTTTTCGTGGAAAATTTCACCTCTTGAAGTTTTTGGAGCTGCAGAATAATTCAGACAAAATCAATTTTAGAAGCTGCAGACTGAAATACACGAAATAATTATATAAATTTTCAAACAAGTAACATTTCAAAAGTAACCTTTTTGGTGCTTGAAACCCTCCATGGAAGAACGATCGTAGATTCCATTTCTCAGACTGATCCACCAAATAAAGACTTGAACATACAAAATCCTTCATGTAACAAAGACTATGAAAAACGGCCATCTACAAGAAGTATATGC
Organism: Helicorthomorpha holstii; assembly: GCA_013389785.1. NCBI lineage: Eukaryota > Metazoa > Arthropoda > Diplopoda > Polydesmida > Paradoxosomatidae > Helicorthomorpha > Helicorthomorpha holstii. The sequence goes on along the minus strand of JAAFCF010006680.1, from coordinate 12,780,921 downwards.
TTTTTTTTTAAAATACAGCAAATTGAAACAAACTATTTGTCATTATCAAGAAAAACTTAATTAAATGTTCGTGATTTAAAATTTCGCCAACTTTTGTCGATGTTCAAAGTCACTTGCTGTTGAAAAACAATGGCTTGTACGTTGCAATAGAAATTCAAAAGAAATAATTATCACGCTAACATTTAACCATTCAATTTATCAATATATAAATTAGTTGAGAGCATACGACTAAATTAAGTTGTATAAAAAAAATGATGAAATAAATGGATTTAAGATTTGGATGGGCGACGATGATGAAAGTTCAATTGCTACGTGAAAAGATTTTCGTTTTCAATAAAAGCATGCCCACTAAGCGACATTTTAAAGCCAGAATACTAAATAAATTATGGATTCTAAGTTAAAACTATCAATCTAATAAAATTGATAAAGCATCGAAATCAAAAACGATCTAGTTTACCATGGTTCACAATTTCCCTTTTTAAATCCAGTGTAATCCTTGACCTTCTGTCCGCCATACTCTAGAAAAACCAAAACAAATACTATAAATAAAATGTACAGTAAATAATATAAGTACTACAACGAATTTTAAATTTCAAGATACAATTTAAAAAAAAAAAAAAAAAGAATCCTCCACGACGACAAAATAAAAAGTACATCCGTCCTGAAGCTGGACCACTCGTAGAACTGGGTAATTGATCAAGATGGCGCTTGTTACGTTTCAATGTAGGTGGCGCTGCCGTCGTAACTAAGAAGGTGACGTCACGCCTTCCAAAACTATAATAAAACGCCTCGACCGTGCCCCCCTTACCCCAAAGGAAGGTTTCATCACCAGCGCCTCTGAGGCCCTCACCCCACCCCCTGCAGGGAGCCAGGGTCGAAGAAAGCCCCCTGCGGGGTGAAAGCCTCAAAGGCGCTTGACGTCCATGCCATACCTATATACCTGGTACCATAGCAGATACCTAAACCAACCATTGGGAGGGGAATGGGACGGGAGGAGGGTTCCGCTGTTTTTAGTTGGCGACTAAACCAACTCGGCCACACCGGAGAAGACGAATGTTAGTCTCTTAATAACACACTATATACTTTACTATAAAACTTTAAAAAAAAAATTTTTTTTATTTTTTTTTTTATTTTTTTTTGTTATTATATACAGCATATCATATTTCTTTGATAAAGTATACATTTGCTTCGAATTCATTATAAAAAAAATGAAAACAATTAACACTGAAATACTGTATTGCACTATACTTAACTGTAACAATATAGTCATTCACTACAAGTTTAATCATTTATTTCAGTGTTGGAATATTTAAAATTAAATATTCACACTGCACAGTACCTTAATAATTAATTAAGAAAATGCAAGATGAAACGGTATGAATACTTCACCAGGACAAACTTACACTATTGAAGATTCACTTTCAATTTTATCTGAGTTGCCGAAGTATGACGCAATGCAATACCGGTACCTGAAATCTACCGGTATATGTCGTCGTTTTCGGTTTGGACCATTTTTGGAGACTTTAGAAACGGATTTTTGAGTTAAAAACAACGACAGCTTAAGAGTGTTAGCATTTATTTAAGACAAATTGATCTAATTTTAATAATGATTTAATACAATTCAAATTTAAGGTTACAATCTTTAATTTCGATGTGGAAATTGGAAGTGAATTTTATGCAAGTTTGTGCTGGTGGATTATTCATAAAGACTTTCTTAATGATTAATTTCGATACTGTACTACGTGTATATTTTATTTAATATGTTTGTTATCATTTACTTTGAATTTATAAATTTAACTTTAATTGTTTAAAAAAAATATTACACTTTTTCAAACGTATTGCTTTTGTTTCTAATATTTTGAATTCATATCAAATATTGTTTCTTGGTTAATTAATCTGGGTTTAATTGATACAGTACTATTAAAAAATATAATAATAAACAGATGATAAAAAAAAATTAATATTAAAAAAGTGTGTTATTAACAGTCTAACATTCGCTTTTACCTCCAAACGCCGCTACCAATGGAATGCCAATAATAAATTGTACATCACTCAAGGCTCCATTTCTTTTGGTTTCCATGAAACAACTTTAAAAAGTTTTATTTTTAAAACTTTATTTTATTTAAAAGTTAAATATTTACAAAATGACTTGGAAATAAAATAACACGACTAGAAACAATTTTTTTTTTGGCATGAACGGCTACACAGTGGTTGGGAAACATTTTTGTGCTAAAACAACTAAACCCTATAATTGATTGGGTAGTGTCAAATACACACCACTACCTTTTCCGGTTCTCAAATTTAAATTAAAAACTAAAAACAAACAGCGGTATAACCGCCACTAAATGCTAACAAGCACCAAACGCAACTTTTTTTGTTCCCAAATAACCAAACTAACAAAATTTAAAATTACCGACAAAATTTGACATTTACCCACTTTCTAATTCACTGCAACTCAAGTTCTAAGCAATTTTATTTCCAAAGAAAATCATTTTTTGATTAAAATTAATAAGTAAAAAAAATGTGTTTTTTTCAATTTAAACCAATAACAACTAAGATTTCGAGATCAATTTACATTGTTTACAAAAGCAAAGGAAATCACCTTGGAAAACCTAAATTACTAAGTAAATCACTTAAGCACTTTTCAATTATCCTCGAAATAAAATTAGCAAAAAGCAATTTACATCATCATTTAGAAAACATTGTTATGATTTCCGGCGAAACAAACTTTCTATTTAGCGCTCAAGCACATGTTAAACCTTTCCCAAACTTAGTGCTCAAAATTACACAAAATTGCATTATAATGTGTTTAATGTCTAGCAAGTTTCACAAATTCAACTACTACTCTATAATTAACATTCATTTTACTCTGTACTTTAAAATCATTACACCATATTTTAACACCTTTGAAAAACTCCATTTATTCTATTCAACTAATTGTAAAGTTAATTTAATTCTTCATTATGCCAATATCGAATTCTAAGGTTAAATCTGCTGGGCATGGTTAAATATGCTACAGTATAATAACATTAGTCAAAAGACAATATTTGTCAATTGCCATCTATATCTACAAACATCTTACCGGCACATGTTTCAAGGAAAAACTTAAGTTTAGTATCTATATTATAAAGCTCATGTTTATTTAACTACAGTATTTACTAACATTACTTGTACTTGAATATAATGTATTTGTTAAAAATTGCTTTAATTTATGAGGAAGTAATGTACCTTCACAATAGAATTAATAACTACGAGTACTAAATTAAGCAATAATCAAGTAATAGTAAATTTTCATTAATAGTGTCCAAATACGTGTAATACCGGTACAGTATATACTGTATAAAGATCCTTTTAGTATTACCGACCCCGAATTACAACAGTTTTATAAAGTTATATAAAGCCCAGAAATTATATCTGGATTATTACTGACAACTAATTAACTACCAGTTTTCTTTTGCATAATAAACTGTCTCAACAACCAAATTTAAACACCAGAAAACCCATTTTCAATTTTATAAAATTTTTCAAAAGTCATTAAGTTACTTTAAAAGAATTTGTTTAAATCTAATGCCAAAGCGATATGTACAGAATGTAACTTAACTGTTATTAATTATACTATGTCTGCTAATTCCTAATAACTTACAATAGATGTGCTACTGTTTACTTTTTAATATCTAGCAACAAACTGTAAATGTCGACACTCGACATAATTTTATTATAATTACAATAAATTCTAACAAAATAAAATCACTTCGAAACCACAAGTTAAGTGGGAAGAGTAGTTTAGTAATGGGTAATTTATGTTACTAACGTAATTGCATGAGGTGAGCCAAGCGGAAGAGTGTTTTTATTACTAAACATTTGACACTTTTGTGATAACTGTCGCAATGACAATCAAATACTTTTAAGTTTCAATAATATACATGCATATTTGCCTATTCAAAATATTTACGACTACAAGAAAAAAACAAATCATACGCAATCCAACGGATTGAACTTAATCAGCAAATTGTCATTCAAAGTAGCAGAACAATAACCATTATACATTTGAATAAATCAAATTAGTTTAGTGACCTGTCCATTTGATTATTTTGTACGTGCACACTGCAAAATGGCAATTGTTTGCTCTATACCAAGGAGTCTCGTTAAGAATTGTTTGTTACTTAGCCTTCAAAATAAGAATAAGCCGTTTGTTAACTTATAAACTTTAACATATAGTTAACGATATTAGAAACGACAGGCGTTACTAATGTCTCTAATCCACATTTAGTTTGCACACACATGTCCTTGATAAAACCTAATGACAATCATTGGAATTACCGATTTTTTAAGTGACAAATAAACACTCTATTTAATACTGCTTCATGCAACTTTCAAATCATTCCATTTCATAACAGCCAAACATCATCAGCTATAAGTGATCGCTAGTACTGTACATCATGGCAGGAAACTCATCGATACTTAAGACAATTTTAAAGCAAATTTTACGTTTTATTTGTCTTATTTTTTCCATTTTTATCTACTTGCTTCTGACATTTCCCTATCTTCTTATCTTAATTGTAATTAAAATTTCAAAGTTTGTAGTTTATTTTAAAAATTTAAAGTTCTTACTTGGTGATGATGCGATGCCTGGATTTAACAATGTAAACGGGACTGTCATCAACGCTATCATTATGGTCGAAAACTCTATAACAGTGGAAGCCGTTAAAAAGATTTTTGTAGACAAAGTCATCGACGCCAAAAGACCGGATGGCCAGTCGATGTTTCCAAAATTTAAGTACAAGCTTGTTCGATATTTGGGATATCTCTTTTGGACTGATAGTAAAAATTTCAACATCGATGAACATATTATGCAATATTCAAATAAAGGTGGACAAATACCTGATAAGAAATCACAGCTAAAAGAAATTATCAATAAATTGCTCGACGTTCCTTTGCCAACTGATAAACCGCCATGGACAATTGCGTTGATTTCTTACAAAAACAAGACCTGTGTCCTTTTACGTATACATCACACCGTTACTGATGGTCTTTCACTATTTCGTCTTATAACCGAGATTATCAGTGGGCAGCAAGATGCTTATGGAAAATTCCTATCCAGAATGAATAATAAATTTCAAGAAAAGCAGTACAAGAATTCGTTTCAAACTGTATGTATCAACTTATGTAAATTTGTTTCGATGATACTTGAAGCTCCGATTGTCACCATTCAGCAAGGAATCTATAGAGACCGTCGAAATCTTCTTCATGGACCAAAATCAACAGGCAAAACGCTGTACGATTGGACATGTGCTGCAAAGCTAAGTGATTTACGACGGATAAAGGAAGCAACAAATTCGACAATAAACGATGTTATCATGTCGAGTTTAGCTGGAGCTTTGAGCAAATACATGATCCATCGTGGAGAGTGTCCTCCGGACATACTTCATGCGCTTGTTCCTGTTAATTTTCAGGGCCCAAATGATCCGATTGAAATGAAAAATCATTTGACCGTTATATTTCCTCGACTTCCGACTGGAAATATAGACAGCTTAAAACGGCTAAAAATGACCAAAAAAATTATGGACAAAATAAAACGTTCAACGGTTATGACAATTAATCGATGGTCTATTCAGCGGTTCATCAACATTATTCCTTACTTCATCATGAAACCAATCCTAGTTGATGGACTGCAAGGTGTGGCCACCGTCCTGTGCTCAAACAAACCAGGACCAACAACGCCAATTAACTTAAATGAACAACAAGTACACTCACTGTTTTCAATGCCTCAAATCAGAGGAAAAACAGGTAACTAAGCTACTCTGAAATAAGGGAAAATGAAAATTTTATAATTAGAACAATGAATCTTTTTAAAGGTTTGGGAGTTTGTATATGTAGCTACACCGATGACTTAATGGTCAGCATGGCAGTTGATAAAGCCATAATAAATAACAAAAATGATTTGAATTTCTTATTAAATCTTTTTAAAAATGAAATTAGAGTTCTGCTTAATGAAACTGAGAAACAGCAATCATCCTGGACTTCAATAAAAATTTCCAAAGCTAATTTTGTTGCATCAAAAACAGCATAATTATTTTAAAATAAATTTAATTACTGCGCTTTATATATGTTAATGTTTATGAAGTTTAAAAAAATAACTTGCTAATTTATGTAAACGGGTTTGATTATTATAATAAAGTCTCAAGTTATAAAAAAGAAATCGAGGTCGTAAATGTCAATACCTGTAGTTTAACGAGTTTTTACTTCTAACCCTTTGTATTCCTTACGAGCATATCCCATATATGCGATCATTTTAACACATCTCAAAAAATTATTCAGTGTTAGAATGCAAATAATCAGGAAGATATTAAACTTACGAAAGTAATTAAACCATTTGGCAATAGTAAAATCCATTCATTTCACTCTTCTATACCTGTACAACAATTTACGAGGAAAATGTCAAAGGCGCCATCATGTGTTTGATCATATACAAGCTTACATTGTATTAGAGCGGTAATTTGCACTATCATTTTTAAATGCAGCATATAACTCTAACTTAATCTTTTGAATACCTTTAGCAATTTATCAACTAAACGTGTGCAGTTTCAATCGTCTGGAGTAGACAATCATTATTAAAGATGCTTAAAATAAGAAAAAAATCTTCGAAGTGATGTAAAACACCGGTACCAAAATAAGAGCTTATTCAGCGATGCTAATTCACTTCTGATTCGTTTAACATTTACAGTATCTAGCTAACGATAAAGAATCAAATAAAGGCAATAAAAATGCAGGTTCTATATTTTAACAATTGTATTTTGGTAAACGCGATCTCACCACTATCAAAATTTCGATCGGAAATGCAAAATAACACAAATCTACAACGTAAAAGTCCCACTTCTTTTCAATAACGAAAAACCATCAAATAACGATTTACGCCGCTCGATATCCCCCATCCATGACGTGCATTTCTCGTTACTTTTGTTTTTAAATCCGCTTTTTAAAATCTGATGAAATGATCTTTTTTCTTGCTGATTTGAGTTTCATGATGCGTTATTTTCGTAATTTAACGTGATTATTTGATGGCATTTAAAAATACTAAATTAATTTACAATGATCGTGTAATAAATGTATGTGACGGCTGTACAAGCGCAAATAATTATTATATTCCTAATAAAAAAACAGTTGAGAAACGGAAACCTAAATGACAAAACAAACATCTCAGTAGTTCTCACCGCTTCTAACGCGCTTTCTAATCCGTGTTTCAATGATTTTTATATCCTCCATTACGTATTTTGTGTTAAATGTTGGAATAGGCGTTTACCCCACCATGCTTCTAAGTCAAACTGCTTAAAATCTAATAATAAAATCAATAATCACAATTGTTATACGACTCTTAAAACAAACTACAAATAGTTACCCGGCATTGAATCAGACGATGTACTGTTATTCTGGTAGTATACAGGTCCACCTAAAATATATTTCAATGTACAAATGATCAAAATTTAAAACAGAAAAAAAAACTTTAATTACTTTGACTGCCAGAGTCTTTCTTTAGTATTACTTTATTCCACGCTACAACAAAATCAAATAAAAGAATTAATAATTAATGACAACACAAGTTGCATAATTGTCTTCTACAGTAATTATTCGGTTACATAATTTCACCAGAAACTGCGAACTTTTGACATCTAAAACAATTGAAAACTTTACTACTTAACATTCACTGGTTAATCGTTCTTTGTAGTTAATTAGAGTATAGATAGCTACTGTAGTCTGTTTCAGACATGTAAAACGAAGAATAAACTTCCTTCAACTTAAAACAAAGCAAACAATTATGCCTAACTTACAAATCTTTTTGATAAAACTCAAATAAAATAATACTAAAATAGATCCTGCATACGGTACTTTTATTATTATTTAATTATATACAAGTTAATGTACAGCAAATAAATATTAAATCTGACTTCTATAATTACCTGCCGGCTGTTCTAATTGATGTGAACTAAATTAAATAAAGTGACAAGACCATATAACGCTAAAGTTTCAAACAATAATTTTTCTATAATTTCAATTTTTTTGATAAAGTGAAGGACAATTTAAAAAAAAAGTCTTTTTCAAAAGCAATTAGGGTTTCAATAAATTTAATTTTTTTTCACCTAATTAATAATACATATGATGGCTAAAAACCAAAAAAAAAAAAAAATTTAAATCCAGGGGAGGGAGAGGGGTCATTTGGCCTTACTTGACCGCCTTGAGTATCCATGTACATTACCGATTGATGCAGAATCAACTATGCAACAGTATTAACAAATAAAGTTCAATAAATAATGCACGCGTATATTATACCATCAGAAATAAATTGAACAACTTCTTTATGATGGGGATCATTCAATTCTTGTGAAGGCACTCGTTGGTTGTTCATTCGATGCTTTCCATTGATTTGTTGAAAAACAGGTTTCGGACAACTGAAAAATACAACACGTAACTACTACGGTATACTAGAATTTACTCAAGTTCTAAATAAACATGTAACGTTTTCAATGTAAACTTAATGTCTAATTTTTGCAACAAACAATTCTTATTATTTACAAAGTGCACTCATTAATTAAAACGTTTTTTGAACGAAGAGGGCATCAGTCTTACCAAGTATCAATGCAAGTTTAGCAATGCAAATAATTAAGAAGCTGGCAAACTTATGGATAAACATAACACAAACATTAGATTTCTAACCAAAATTCTGGCATACTAAAATAAAAAATTTAACATATTAAACATTAATTTTAATGCAAACAGGAAAATTAGATTTATTATCCTAAAGTCAGGCACCAAAAACCAGTTCCATAATAAACCTAAACAATACATTTAGGAGAATGTCACTCGTTTCATATTCTACATATACTGTAGTAGATACAACTTCCACTGTCCACATGACTATAACTAAAAATACCACAAATACTGTACTTGGAATGAGTGTCATTTATAATGGTTAGGTTAAACTGTTAAAAGGAACCTCAAAATAACACATGATTATGATGCCCTTGCGCTCAATAACGTTTCAAGATTTGCATATTTACCAGGTTTCGATGGAACTAACTGATAAATCCGTGTTCGATCTTCTGACCACCTCTCTCTGGCTGTCCAGGCTTTCGATCTTCTGAATAAACCCTACAATCCCCAGCAGAAAAACCAAATAAAATTCAGTATTAGTAACAGCAGCGCAATCGTTTACCACGTGACGAAATTTGTTTGATTTCAAACCATGTGTAGTGAAGAGATTTTGTTTTAGCATTTTGATTAAAATTTCTATTGGCAATTAATACAGTAAATATTTACTTGCCTTTTCTAGTTTGCTGAATTCCTTTGCTTACTCTGTTAGTATACATTCTCACAATTTTCAATTATGTTCAAAAAAAAGGTTTTGTACAAAAAATATATTATAACTACTAATGTTACAATAATTTCTCTCCAAAAGACTAGGATATCCAATCCCGTTCGAAATCCCAATGGCGATTCTTGAGTCTTCTAGAAAAAGATTTACATCATTGTAAATTTGGCATCAACATCCACTACTTGCAACCTACCAATAAAAAGAGTTCACACGGTCATTCAATTCTATATAGGAGGCAGCTCAAACGGAAGTCTGTTCAACTCACGACACTGTCATTACTGCATCTGTTTTAATAGCTTTGCTAAAAACAGCATTCTAGACATCCTAGTTAAATTGTCAGCGCTTAAATAACTTAAATACAATAATAAATGATTTAAAAGTAAACAAATTAAAATATAAGACTAAATTTACAGAAGTGAGCCGTTCAGAAACAAAGTGAATTAAGTCACATTTGCACTTAGACCCTTACGGAATTATAATTAACTTTGACAGGTCATACAGCGCCCTCTATGAGCTAATAATAAAAAAATTGTAAAAGCAAATCTACTCAATAACTCATAGAGGGCTCTATATGACCTGTCAAAGCTGGTTACAATTCCGAAGTGGTCTAAGTGCAAATGTGGCTTAATCCACTTTGCTTCTGAATGACTCTTTAATGTTGCATAACGTCATACGATTCACGGACGCTTTGCCCAAAATATATCGATGACAATATTGTATCACTAGAAAAACATCGCGATATGTGGATCGCTTTATTTTACATTGAAATCAATCACAACAAATACATTTTTACCTAATCTAACCTAATCTAAACTCACATAATTTAATCTAACCTAACATCTTTAATTGTAAAAACGTCTTTGTGGTGATTGATTTGAATGTAAAAAAAAGCGATTCACACATCGCGATGTTTTTATAATGATACAATATTGTCATCGATGTATCGTCGACAAAAGATATCTCGCCAAAGAGTCTGTGAACCAACGATTAGGCTGTAATAACCATAATGTTATATAATTTTTATGGTATTTAGGTCAAATGCAGTTTAATGTTTATTAAATTTTAATAATTTAAATTCCACTTTAGAATGCAAATATTAAAGTAATTTTAACTATAAATTCCAATATTGCTATACTATTTCATTCACCTAGTACCGCCAATATTATTTTGTTGTGTAACACAAAAATGTAAATGTCCCACGGGTACAGATTTGATCACCGTGAAAGAAAATTTTGACGGCGTGTCGACTGTCGTCTGCTCGTGCTATGTGGCCAAATAAAATAATGGCTGAAAAAACTGATGTTATATTAGACGAGGAGCAGAAATCGGTAAATAAAAATTTATTTTGTACATGCCAAAACATTGCAATAGAAAAATTAAAGTATCAATTAATCGGATATAATAATATTAGTGAATGACTAGATAACAGTAAATCGTTTTGTAAATAACTGTCATTACTTGGTTAATACTGGGCGTTTACATTTTCTTAATAATGATTAATTGTTATTAGTTAATGTACTTGTAATTTTTGTTTGTAAATATTACTCAAATATATTCATCTATTATTGTAATCTTTTTAGGTTGAAATGAGCGACATGTTACTATTTTTATTACATTAATATATTGGTAAATTGTGTAATGTCATTAATGACAAGTGCCTAAAACAGTGGGTAACTGAAATATATATCAATACTATTTCCATAGAAACTATGGCATTCAGCCCCCTTTCGTAGACGATGATTAATTAACATGATTGTGACTCTTAAAAAATAATTAACCGGTATTTGGAAGCCCAAACAAAACCCTAATGTTGACCATTTACAAGTTAAAATCAGAAGAAAATTGCTGTTTTTTATGACAGCCTTTACACCTTTTTTTTAATAAAATAAAAAAAATGCAAACGTCAACTAATAAATAAATTGATTTTACCGGATTTCATGTGCTGTATACACAAATGTCTGGCATAAATTAATGACACGAAAGCAATTTTTTCTAACACAACAATAATGTCATAACTTCTGCAGGTGCAGTCTAAATTCTTCCTTTTAGAAAGCCTTTTATTGTACACATTTTTATTTTTTTAAAAAAAAAAAAGAATGCAACTTATGTGGCAAATTTTTATTGGAAAATTTAGTCCGACGATGTTGACGTATTTGAAGAAAATGCATCGTCCAATGTAGATGATATAATTTCACTTGTTAATACCAATATAAACAAGCTGCAGTTGCTTTCTGGGTAAACGTTATCAATTTATCTTACTTTATTATTGTTTAGTTGGCTAAATTTAATATTTAATACAGTCAGGAAACTAAGCAGGATGAAACTGGAAAATCTCGACCAGGACCTCTGCCAGCAAGGTAAATAAGTTTGCTGATACGTACAGTATTATTAATAAATAACTTTGCATTTAATTTCAGAGGACAAGATACAACAGTAATAATGGATCTTGTGGAAAGGCTGATGCTATTTGAAGATAATGGCTCTGTTAAAGGGTAAATATTCACGTCCAATGAAAATAAATGCAACCAATGTTATTGTAATTAAATTGATTAAAATACATATTTAGATCAATTAATTTTCCGACGTTGGATTCGGTTAACAAAATTGTAATAAGTGCCCATAGTATCGCTGCGTATTTAAGTCATTTGGATTGGACGCATCTTCAAAAAGTAGCAACAAGAATTAATTCTGATACAACGTTATGGATATCTCGACTTTTTAGGTATGCTATAATAAAATCTTACTAACGCCCAACTCCGCCATATTTTCACCTTAACTTAACTTACATAATTTTTTTTTTTAGGTTTTTCGATAGTTCAGCTTGTTATCATGAAGAACAATGGGAGGGTTTAGTGCGGTTATGCAGAGCATTAATTCAACTAAGATATCCCAAATATAATGAAGATGGATTTGAAACATTATATTCTAGACCACCAATAATTTATATCAGTACAGCCATGAGAAACAGTTTAGGAAAACATTTATGCAATAGGGTGACTAAGCAGTCATATGTAATTTTACAACACTGAATTTTTCAATATATCTTAAATAAATTTCAGCTTGGCTTACCACGTTCAAGTATTTCACTCATTCCCTGCAATACCGTATTTGGATCGCAATATAAAATGGTAACATAACACTATTTTTAATGGCGACTAAAACTTAATGTATTTAGTAAGAAAACTAATATCGATATAAAATTGTTTTTATAACTCAATCTACAAGTACTAAATGATAAATCTGCCACTTTCTAAAAGTACTTTGGGAACATTTAAAATGTTTTTTTTTTTTTACAAATATTTCAGTTTTTTCTCTTGATTCTAGTTTTTCTTTTCTAAAATAAGAATATAAAATTTTGGCTATAATAATTTGGATCATACTGTTTGCCCTTAGGATGTGGCATTACTTGAACGAACCATACAGGAAGATGCCGCAGCTCAGAAAGTTCCTCTTTTAGTGATTGCAAGTGCTGGAGCAAATCCTTTGGGTCAAGTAGATAATTTACAGAGGCTTCAAGAAATATGCAAAATTCACGATTTATGGTTACACGTTGAAGGACATACGTTAGCCGGATTATGCCTTGTTTTGGCCCCAACTCTGGTAGGTCTAAAGTAATTAATGTGACGACACTTAAACCACCTATAATTTGATAAATTTTAGCCCGCTAAAATCGGTGATAGTATGACTTTGAATTTGGGAAGTTGGCTTGGACTTTCTTCAGTTCCTCACGTTGTAAGCTTTCTATTGTTACAGACTGATATTCTGATGTGATAAAAGTAATATGATTTTTAAGACTCTGTATAAAAACATTGAACTAAATGTTGCAATTGCTGCTGGATTAACTGCTACCCCGCAACTGAAACTATCGTGTTTGCCTGTGTGGATTAGTCTACAAGCGTTAGGACAAGAGGGTGTTGTGGGAAGAATTCAACATGCATTTCAATTAGCCAGACGTCTTCAAGACAATTTAATGCAACTTAAAAACATCAGGCTAATAGTAAGAATACAATTTTAAATAAATAAATTTAAAAAACACGAGATAAAATCGACATTTGTTGAAAATTAAACAATAATATTGTTTTTCCTAGGGGAAACAAGGCGAAGATGGTAGTCCTAATTACGCAATTGATGATGTATCCACTAAATCTGTCAGCACATCAGTAAGTTGACTTTATTATTTTAAATTTTATCATAAATTTACATTTATTATATTTTAGGTACTTTTTAAAGTTTTAACACCAACTGTGATTTTTCAGTATTTTTATCCTGGATCTCCAGAAGGTTATTTTAACTTTTTTTACGATTAATAAATTTTAATGAAGTTAAATGGTCTCTATTTTAGGAGCAGATTCAAAGCAAAATAAGCAGTCTGAGACTTTAGACGATGATTATATAAATTCTCTAAATTCTTGGGTAAAACTTTCTTATCAATTTGATATAAAATATAATTAATCTTTGTACATATTTAGTTAGGCCAAATTCTTCAACGAGATGTCCCTGAGGTTACCTTGGAAATTATTGAATTAGACAACTTAAAGAAATTTTTAAGATTTTCTCCTCTAAATAGCTCAAACAGTAATAAAAAATTTAATTAAATTAAAATATTACAATTTTTTAAAACTAAAATTCGTAGCTATCCATACAACTTTAGAAATAATTGACCACTTTTTCAACATGTTATCGCAGCAAGTGGTAGGTTACTACAAATTATTGTCATTATAAAAAATTAAATAATAATGAGTTATTTTTATAGGAAATTCTGAATGCTACAGTGAAGCACAAAGAATCATTCTCAGAACTTCTTAGTAGACATTCTCAACTTCAAGTTGTGGAGCTAAAAGACTGGGCTGGTTTAGGTGGAGTTAGGTAGATTTAGTTTATCAAATTATCCATTAAAAAATACTTTTAAGCAATGAGAACACATTATTGCAAAACTAAAGAAAACCCTACATTAATACTAAACTATTCCACTATAGATACGTTCCAGAAGCATGGGTGGGTCATATGACTGATCTTCCTGACACTGGTAAAGAAGAAGTTAACAAAGTTAACTATGAACTAGTAATGCAGCTGAAAAGTACAGATGCAGCTTTTTCACTCGGTTAGTTCTCTTTTACAATTTTGATATTCGACGTTGTCGTGGTATGAATGTAATGGTCTTTTTAACTGCGACTGGCGTCGAAAGGTATTTAAAGTAGAATTGTCATCATAAGGTGGCGGTTCTGCAGAGTGTCGTGTGCCCTTTTTAAATTCAATTTATAATTACTGTATTTAAACACATATTTTGATTTGTATAGGTGGAGGAGCAGATGCACTCTACTGCGTACGTTTCGGTATGGTGACCGAAGACACGGATATGGAAGAGCTGCTTACGCTTATTGTTAGCATTGGGCGTAGTATTGAAGAGTCATCAAAGGCAAATAAAATTTTAGCTTCTATGCAATTATGCAAAATAAAACACCTACATTTGTTTCATTACAGTATTTAGAAAGCATGAGTGAAGTAATTAGAAAAGGAATTGAAGCAGCTAATCAAGATTTGCAAAAAGAGAATACAGATAAAATCTGGCAAGAAGTAAGAGACGAAATCATCGTGATCATTATTATGTAAAAGTATTAATGTTCACTTGTTACAGGGTCTTTTAAGACATGTCCCCATTGTCGGTGGATTATACAACTGGTGGTCGCCTTTGCCGAGTGAAACAGGAGTAAAGGGCAGAAGTTTCAATTTAGTATCGGGTAATAACCAAAAATTAAAGGGATGAGATAATTTTGTTCACGAAAAACAAACCTAATCATTTGTCTATTTTTTAAAAGGTGTAATTGAAAGTACAGAAAACATATACAAGTATCATATGCAAATTCAACAGGGATCTCCTAAGTTATCTACATCAACTCCAAAACCATCAGTTCAGACCCCAGTTGTGTCTACTGAGCAGAGCCATTCGTCTGCTAACGCTTCACCAACTCCAACAGACCAAACTAAACAATAATAGCAGCCAAAAAATCCAGTTAAATATTGTAATTTAGTACTTGTCTTATTTCTGCTTCTTAATTACAACTTTGCTTGGTGTAAGTTTCTTTTTTTGTTTTTTTTTTTTTGGAAAAAATCTATACTTTAGTTGGTATTTAGTATTTAATGATAGAGAAAATGAAAGAAAAAACTAGTCTCACACATTTTCCTACTTTATCAGTTTGAAAAGAAAATTGTCTTATGAAATCATTTAGAAGTGAAATTTGTGATTGTTGCCAAAGAAAAGTATAGATATTATACAGCAGCATAATTTCCAGTGAATTAAACGCACTCCATTTTCAGTCTGAAACCCGATTTCTCGATTTTTTGTGTGCGTTTTAAAGAAGATTACAAGATGATTAGCAAAAAAAATATTTTATACACAACACATTAGATTACAAAAACAAAAAACAATGACAGTTTAATCCTACAACCTACTATAAATAAGAAAAATCCATATACTGAAAAATGAACGTTTTATGTACATATTCAGTACAACACCAAGATTTTTATAAGGGAGGGATAAAACTGGCTAAATATCAATTTTACAAAATAATAAAAAAACATGAGCTCCACTACACATAATTTCGGTCTTGTATGTTTACAATTTTGAAATTAACTGGTTACTGAAACAAAACCGGATGTTTTTAAGGAAACAAGAAGTACAAAGTACCTTAATTTAGTGCATTAAAAAGTTCTTATAATGTTCAACCTTCTTTTCATGTTATCGTATAGCATTTACTCGTTTATTAAAAATTAATTCAACGTTGTAAAGGTTTAACACTGCAATTGTGATATCAGAAAAAATGAAATGTCAGGTATAGCAGTAATAATTTTCACATGAAAGACCAAATTGTTACCCAAATGAGTGCACATATGAAAAATGGCAGATTTTAAAGGGTAAACGTTTCTTTTTCTAAACAAGTGACTAGCAAAACAACAAGTGACTTTAAAATACTGTTTTATAATTAATAAAGGTCCACAAATTTAAATATAATGAGCTAAGCTTTGTAAACGTCGATTACGACATCTTAAAACTGACATTTTTAAACTGTAAAAATTTGTAAAGTCTCCAGGACGTTAAAATTGATAAATTATACAGACAGTGGGTTACTGCAAGATTTAAATAAATTTCAATTGTGTAGACCCACTATTATAAAGCTGCCATTGTTAAATTTGAAGCTGTCACGGAAAATCTTATGCAATAAAGTGCTTTTTAAATTACAGTACATGTTAAGAACATTTCACCAGTTCAAAAACCTTCAACTGCAAGCACCAAATATCAATAAATACAAAGTTAAATAGTTTTTGTTATAAGCTCTTTGATTAGTCTGGCTAACGAACTGCTCCTTTTGAACTAGCAAATAAAACCGCTTAGTTTTACAAGCGCACGCTACATTTTTTATACTCTATAACCAGTCTAAACGATATGCAAATTAATATCCAATGGCAACTACCGATAATACGACAATCCGTTAACTAATCGTGCCACTGAAATTTAGTAACATACTGTAAACCTCCACCATGCCATTAGATGTACAGTACTGTGCTAAAAAGCCTCAAATCTAATTTTTTATGATCACTGGGTCACAAACTGTAATGATTTAATTGTAAATCTGGTAAAGTCATTAATCATATCTTTCCAAATTATTTAATAAATACAGTGACATTAATTACCATGTTGTGAACTAGGCCAATTGGCTATTTAAATATAGACCGTATCGGTGGTTTATAAAACCCTTTACTGACTTTACACCATAAATACTGTACTGTGTATGACATGACTAAATTCATACAATTTTTAAAAGCCTCCAAGTTCAGCTATTTTAAAGTCTGCATGTAAAATTGTAAATACAGACTAATCTGATATTCCTTTCCCATTAAAAATTAAAGCTCACTAATTGTCAATTTATCTTGTATACGCATAAATACTAGATTAAATATAATACTGAGCTATATAACTGTTACACTGAAACATTAAAAAAAAATTAGAAGTGGAAAATTGTAAATTTTCAGCCAATTATTATGTTCCACAGACAATGACTAACCATTTCACAACCAACGCTACTTGATATAGGTAACAAGCAAAAAATCAACAGATCAAATGCACTGTACTTAATACCAAAATGTACACGTCAGTTCGTAGCAGAAACAAATTCAAACTTTCGACACATATACCACGAAAAATTGGCTGAAAAACACAAATACTTTGCATAAGTGACGGTTATTTCGTCCTTCAATTTCAATTAGTACATCATTATGTAGTATTTGCTTGATATACTGTATACGAATAAAAATTGGCTGCCTGATTTGAGTCAATGGTACAAAATACATACATAGCTCCACCATTTACGGTAAATATCAATACTAAATCGCACTCAACATTTGTATACGATTAATTTCGTTGTATAATTCGTAGGAAAAAAAGGGGAGGAAAATAGTGCTTATAACTGCTTATCAAAGTTAGTTATGAAGATGAGATGAAAGATGAAAAAAATAGGTGGGAGAGTAGTTATGGCGGCCACTGTAAATTGAAATCTGAAGTAATCTTCATTCGCTTTTATAAGATAGCATTAATTTAGGTGTCAAGCGGAGCTGTGGGAGCGAGACCCCCTGTCAGCTGCTCATACTAAAAGCAACAAAAAATAACACGACAATGTAAAACAATGCTGAACATGTGAAACACCCAAAAATTGTAAAGATTAAAAACAAAAGCACCTCAAGCAAAAATAAATAATACATGGTAATGGTAGAAAAATATTGTCATCAAAATTAAGTAATCCACACGAGTCCACATTAAAATAAATACCATTTCGTAGAAATTTTGAAAAAACAGTTCATTAACAAAAGTTTCAAATAATTTACATGCCTAGATATTTAACGTTCAAAAGAAAGAAATGTGATATACACAAATTAAATTACTAGTGATATTGACGAAACAAATCTAATAAGTGTCACTAGTATTAATAAATATTGAAAGTTTTGAACCCCGTTCTACTTTGTAGGAACAATATGGACGTTTATCAATGTAGATTCATGATGGTGTTTAAAACACATTATTTGTTGCCAAGATAATCCTAGTTTTAATAAACGTTCACTTTATGTAGACAGTGGACTACTCTTTCAAGATAAATTTAGACAACAATGACAAAGCAAACAAGAAGCGGATATGCTACATCGTTATTTGTGGACAAAATATTTGAATGTCTAACTTACCAAAGGTGGAGGAGTATATCGACCTTGCACAGGACCATCTTCAATGCGAGGCATTCGGCCATTACTGCAAAAAAATGGCCTAAGAACCAACAGCAATTAGATTATTCAAAACCAAAACAAAAATAGGCAAAAAAACTGATTGCAATTCTAACTCACTGTGATGATGGAGGAAAAGGAGGAGTTTGAGGTGGCGTGTGAATATGACGAGGACGATGAGCAGTGCTTCCATAAGTTTCTCTTCCTCGGTAAGAGTTAGATGAAGAAGAAGGTGGTAAAAATGGATCTTGTTCATCCACTGGTACGTAAACTCTATCAAACAAAATCGATCGGTAAAGTACCAGCAATTTATTAAAATTAATAGTAAATTTTACTTCTTTCTTATGTAAATCCAAGTATTTGACGTTAGCCATTCCAAAATAATGAAGAATGTTCCAGTAACCGCCGCAGAAAGTAAAAGAAATGCTAAACCGTAACTAAACGAAAACCAACATTAAATTTGGGTAATGTTATGATGCACTGGAATTTCCATACATAAAAGGTCCACAAGTAGCTTGGAGAGCCGTCATATAATGACTATGCATTGCTTGACAATCCAATAAAGCTGCAATACTTAGCAATAAAACTTCTGTCTGATTTAAACTACTCGAAAAACCATTTAATTGAGCTAGGACCTGTCAAATAAAACTTGTAAAAGTCAAAGCTTCATACTTAAATTTAAATATCATTACTTGTTTCTCATCAGAATAGTAGACCGTAGCAGTTTTGGTTACAAATTTCATTGTTTCTTCCACAGTATCAACTGCTTTTTGGCCACTTCGAATTGCCTATTTGGTAAGCACTAATTAGCAGCAAATCTTAACATTTATACAGAATAATAGCATTACATCAGAAAACGGACTAGGAGAACCAGCTGGACAGTCCAAATAATAATCGAGTATGGCTGTCAAACACAACATATTAAATGACTTGCGAATAAATATATTATAAACTAGTACTTTTATCAACTCTAGAAACAGCTTCCTTGCGTATGAAGGTCTCAGGATCCATACAAAAATCTCCAAATGCCTTGAAATAAAAACAATATAAAATAGTCGCAATATATTTACAAATAATTGCTTACCACACTCGCAACTAAGTAAACAGAAACAAGTAGCCAATTGATAATTATAACGAAAAACGCCAATACTGAGAATCTAAAACAAAATCAATCATTAAGCAATCTTAACAAAAATGAAAATACAATAAATCGATTACGTTATGAGAACTGAGCGAGAATGTCGAATAATTCCAAGAAATAACACAATGCATAAAACTAAAAACAAAGATAACACAGCCATTGTAACAGGCCATCTAAAATAAGAATTTTTTTAATACAACATTGAAAATTTCATTTGAAACAAATCAACAAACCGAAAATCTTCAACTTTTTGTACATCAGAAGGAAAAGTATAAACTCCAATCTTCTCAATTTTACTGTTTATTGTTTCAACACTTTTCAAGCCATGTTTAACTTCCGCATCCATGTTCTCTACCGCCTGTTTGAGAGCTACTTGTACAGTAGCATTACTACCTGGTTTGGAAAATGTTTTCTTTAGCTCTTCTAACTGATTAATCTGCTGATCAAGCATCCTCTCCAAACTTTGACTCTGTTAACAAAATCAATTTGCTAATTTGGTTTGTACAAAATATTGCATATTTCGATCACATTACTTCATTTTTTACTGATCGAACTATAGTTTGTATGCGAGTAGTCGAAGATGTAAATTGATAGACTGCAACATCAGCATCGTTGTTTCCATAAAAACCAATGCCAATTCCGCCACTTGAAAAAATATAGTTAGTAATACTCCTTAAATTAATTAAAAAAAAACAAATCAACTATGTTACCAGCATAAAAGTCCTAAAATTGCTAGCGTCCATTTAATAGGAGTCAAATTTCTTTTTTGTTTCCATTCCTTCTGACAACATCGACTCAAAAAATATACGAGAAACGCAAAAAGATTCAAAATTAACCACACTCCTGGAACAGCAGCTAAAATTCCCAAAGACTGCAAAAAAAACATTTTAATTAAATAAACATTGACTGTTTCTCGGACTTTAAATTCGATAAATTATCAGCAAATTCAATTGAAAATAATAAAAAAATGTGTAATGGACTTTATACGAAAACGCCAAAATGTAAAAGTAAACAGACAACTAAACATGACGACATATCAAAAAACCAGAATATACTGAACTGACATTATTGTGAAAACGAAGTACAGTATATCCCAATGATAAAATATCAGTAAAAGTTTAAAAAATAAATATTACTGTATAAAGAAAACCACAAATTAATATACTTTAACTTAAATTAATATATTATATAAAATTCATATACTTTTTATTCAAACGATATTCAAAAAACTTTAAACAACACTTTCAATACCGTTTGACAGGATGTTAGCTTTAAAAATAAATACTGTAACAACTCAAACATCTGCTTTTCAAACTGCTTAGTTACTAAAAGTGTGGCATATTAATTAATAAACTTAAAAGAGTATTAGCAACTTTCTTAACTTTGAGTAACAAAATACAGTTAACAAATTATAATATCACCATATTATTCATTTCATATACTGCAGAGTCTATATTTATAATAATAAGGCAAACAAGCACTATGTTATCTAAAGTATAAAGTTAACCATTTTAAAACTACTATTTCAATGTACAGTACATTAACTACTCTATAATAAAACTTCTTCGTCGATTAACAATAAAAATAATTGCAATAAAAATATAATTATTATTACAAAGTGCAACTCCTATTTAATGTTCAGGAAATAACCATATAGGAATTTCCGGCCCATGTTAACCATTATTGCATAATTCTGTGAATGATTACAAGTCTTACCTCTAAATACACAACACTGTCTGGATTAAATGTTGAATTGACAAGTTGAAACTTCATGTCAATATGCGGAAATGAGTGGAACAATTGTACCAATTGTGAAGGCTGATAGGTATCTTCGCCATAACTGTTGCTGCCCATTTCTTTTTAAAATTCCTTTGAAACTTTCCGTTAAGTAAACTAGTTTATACAACAATACAAAAATCATTTGTAGGTGGATGTTACCATAAACAACATTGTAAGATGAATATTAACTAACAAGGAAATCATTAAATATACAAAACACGAAAAACATGCTTGAAATTCTTAAATGATAAATCAAGTGCCTAGAGTTGCAACTTTAGAGTTCATAAGAACAGAAACGTAAGAGGAATTTCCGTGATAAAAAAAGCAAAATTGTATTGACGGTTACGTCATTCGATAAAGAAATTCAATGTCTAAAATAATGGCTAAATAT
This sequence comes from Helicorthomorpha holstii, assembly GCA_013389785.1. Lineage (NCBI taxonomy): Eukaryota > Metazoa > Arthropoda > Diplopoda > Polydesmida > Paradoxosomatidae > Helicorthomorpha > Helicorthomorpha holstii. The sequence goes on along the minus strand of JAAFCF010006680.1, from coordinate 12,758,979 downwards.
TATACAGTACATCAAAAAATAAAACGAGTCTGATTCGCCTGTCTATCGGTACATAACCAAATCTAAGTTATCGATTTAAATAGAAAATCTACAGTATATACTGTATGTTTAAAATTTTAAACCAAAGTTATCAACGAAGCCCCAAGTGAAATTTGCCCATTAATCTAGGCATCATTCTGTATTTTACAGTGCGCGAGGTCAATGAATTTTTAATATTTAAGCCTAATCGTTACAATGATTAAATCATAATGCATTTACCTCTTGTGAATGACTGAAGTCTTTTATAAAATAGACAAAATCCTATGGTTAATTTAACAATACAAATCAAGCTACTTGTCAACTTGAATTGTAATTAACCAGCGCTGATCTTCAATATTTTATCTTCGGTTATGGTCTCTAAATGACAAATTGCAACTACGTCTTCTTGACATTAGCACAATCTTGACATTAACAGCCGAATTTGTTTGACAATTTCTCACTTCGACTTTCATAATCTCACTAAGTCAAATAATCAACATCCATAAACAAACGTATGAGAATTCAATGGCAAAATTTCAAATTTTGATAATCTAATACCGTCCTACATCCACAGTCCACACAAATACAACGCACCTTCCCGAGGCTTGATCGCGTCGAGTCACAAGAAAGCTAATGAAGTCAGACTTTACAAGTCAATAACAATGCTATTCGCTTTCAAGCCAGACACAAATAGGCCAAGTTGCTTTTTCTTATGTTATCAGTGAAAGTGGTTTGACATTGTATGTTCCGTATTGGTGATCAACTGTAATCTCGCGAGTCGCGAGTAAAAATACGTTACAAAGTGAGCGAATGGGAAAAAACACAAGGAAATTATGAAAGTGACAAACCTAACGCCATCATAGGTTAATTTGGCGGACCTGATCAAACGCAATACAATTCCGGTAATTACACAAACAGTATAACATTAAGTTGTAAAACATTTTTATGACTTTACTTTAAAACTACATTAAACTTGTTTAATTGTCTATTAAAAGAATTAACCAACTTGAATCTCAATTGCTTCACATTTACATCGTAGTCTTTCGAATTTCGTTAAAATATCGAAATCACAATGATCTGTTTTTAACAGTAATTGAATGTTTTCTAACAATTGAGAAAGTTGTTCAATTTTCAACTTTTGCTTACCAATGTCATTGACTATAGATTCTGAGTGCAAGGTTGGTTGATACAAGTTGTCTTTAATTTCCTGGTAGTGTTTCAATTGTTGTTGACAAATCACCAATTCTTCAAACGACTACCATAATTCGGAACGAAGAGGATGCTCATGTTATTAACTAAATTCCACCATTACTATTATACATTTGAAAATATACTCACTTTAAGTTTCTGAAAATTCATCATCGTTAACTTAGATGAATATTCATTTAGCACTGATTTCAAATGCTCGATCGATAATTTGTTCCTATCAATATTTGACTCTACTTCAACTTTGGCATCAGACATCGATTTTAAATATTCATCCAGCGATACATTTTCCTAATTTAATGAAGTTTAATCATTGTAAATTATTTAGTGTGCAAAATACTTTGTATCCGATATAATTACCATGTTGAGGCTTTTAATTCTCTTTTTGAAATTATTTGCTTGTCTTTCAAGGCTCATTTTGTTAGAAGTAACGTTCCTACACTTTGAATCATTGACAATAATTCCGCTTTTAGTTAGCAAAGTGTCCCAACGATTTAAAGATTTTTCAAGCTCTTTCGCATAAAACCCTCGGTGCTGGCACAAGTTTGAATACTGAACCTACAATAAATTATATTACAAAACAAACTATATGAATCCATTGTATTAAATATACAAATTCTTACTTTCATTTGGTGCAAATGATCCGATAAAAATCTAATTTCGCCAGATTTGTATTCTGAGTCAATAACAGCTTTTGTTTCTTTTATTTCGTTCACTTTTAATTGCCACTGTTTCAACTCATCTCTAAGACAATATCATTTTATTATCTACAAGATAATAAAAATTATACAATTAACCATACTCTGATTTCTCTATTTTTTGTCGAAGCTGTGGTTGTTCTTCTTTAAGTTGCTCAAGAAACTGACTTTTCTCGTTCAACTTTTCTTCATTTTCTTGTAAATTTTCCAACATTTTATCTTTACTAACTAACGTTTCTTTAATTTTTGTCTCCATTTCAGCTTCATTGGCAAATGTGTGGCCATTTAATTGTTGGACTCTTAAATACAAATTCTCAATTTTTCTTTCAATATCTCTGTTTTCATTCTGCAAACTTTGCACATTATCTACAGAATAAAAACAATTTTAAATTACAGTTTATTGCCGTTCGACTTTAATTATTACTTTTCACACGGCGATTTCGTTGTCTGTAAACGTTAAACTGATTTTCAAGTTGCTGGCATTCTTCAAAACAAGCTTCTTTTTCATGTAAATGGCGAACTAAAAGTTTTTGCTGTTTTAACCACTGTTGTTTCAATTCGTCAACTAATCGAATATTTTCTTGCAATTCATTGGCCAAACCCTGCATTTCTACTTCCAATTCAGTGAAACCCTAAACCAACAATAAAATCTAGTAAATCTAAAATTTAAAACAATAATACATATACAGTATTTACGTGACTCGAAGTATTTGAGAATCCATTAATCTGGGATTGCATTTCGTTAATAAATTTGATTTTCTTGTCTAAAACTGCAAATCCCTGCTGCAATTTGCTTTTTATATTTTTTAAATCTTGCTCGTTTTCTTTCAACAATATTTCATAACTCTTAATTTCGTTATCCATTTGAGTTATTTCTTGCCGCTTTTGTTCCATTTCAAAATCTAAAAACAACCAATCCCGCTCAACATTCATTCGTTCTTGATCCTGAAATTAAACTAAAATTTAATAATAATATTCAAAAAATTTTATTATTTAATTTTACTTTTAGTGATTTCATTTCTTGAATCTCTTCCATTCTTTTGAGAGTTTTTTGTGATGATCCATCTATCATATTTCGATCTAAAATTTCAGATCTTAATTTTGTTTCCAGCTGACGGGTCTCATAAGTTGCTTCCTGAACTGATTTCTCTAATAAAATAGCTTCTTTTTCTGCTCTAACTTTGGCCTAAATTAACAAACAAGGTTTAATTATTACTTTCTTTTCCAATAAATTATGTCAAAATCAGTTTAACTCTATTGTGTGATGCCAAGTCTCCCTCTAGTTTACCAATTTGACATTTAAGATCAACAATTTCAGTAGATATTATTTCTCGTCGAGAAAACTCTTGGGATATTTTTTGTAAAATTCCATTAGCAGAAGAAGAAAGTTGACCCAACTTTAAATTCAACTCATAATTCAGATCTTCCACGCCAAACAATGACTTTTCACTGAATTTTTTAGTTGTTTTTGCACAATCAATTTCTCGAACTTTGGCACTAACAATTAAAAAAATACAGTAAAAATACAAGTGTATGAATTATTAACAAAATTTCAAACGGACTTGCTACTATTCACAATGTTAGCTAAAGTATCATCTTTTTGATGTAAACTTTTAACAGCACACTCCCATTGCTTGACTAAGTTTTTCCTTTCAATCTCGATGGCTTCCAATTCCATTTTCGTTTGATTTTCAGCCCATTTAATTTCATTGGTTTGTATGGTAACATAATCAATATTAAAATTATGGGCTACAATTTTTTCTTGCAATCTATCAGCAGTCAAAAGTAGATGATTGATGCAATCCTCCTAAACAAAAAAAAAACATATGACATTTTTACAATTATAATAATTTGATGATGCCAATGAATTTTACTTGAAATGATTTAAGATTCTGCAATTGTCTTCTATCAGTTGAGCTTTTACATTGGGCTTGATCTAACGTTTTAACGTTTAATTCCAACGAGTTTTTTGCCGTTAATAAGTTTAGTACTTGGGCATTCAAATCATCAATTTGTCGAAAACCATCAAAAACTGCAATGAAATGTAGGGTGTATAACAGTAAAGATAAAAATTATTTTATAATTGAAAATGAGACTACCGTTTCTCTCCTCATTTGCAACTATTTTTCTAGTTTCGTTTGCAGTCGATTTCATACATTCCAAAGATTTCTCAACTTCATCGCGTTTTGATGCAAGTTCGTCTAACTGACTCGAAATTTTTTTATAAATTTCAAATTGTCTTTCAAATTTCTTCTCTATCTCGTACAAATTAACACCCAACTCTTCTCGTTCTTTTTTCTTACATTTCAATTCTTTCAACTACAGTATTTTTTAAATAAGTGTCAAATTATTGGTGTAGACAGACACGCAAGTTTGTGAATGCTATATGCTGTGGCTACTGGTCCCACACTAATGCAATTTCCTACCGTAGAAATAATCAAAGTATCATTCTCAAATACATCATTTGAAATCTTAGCAATTAAGCGTATTAACATACTTTAGTATTCAGTACTATTATTTTTACTCTAAGATTATTGTGATCACTTTAATGATACTACCAGGTTTTAAAAACATTCACAAACTTCATTAAATACACAACTTACCAATTGCAAGTAATCAAAAGTTAATTTTTCTTTGTGCTTCTGCAAATGCTTGTCCAAAACGTCGTCAAAACGCTTGGTAAGACTTTGCTAAAAACTAAAGTTATAAATTCTTAAACTATAACGAAACAAATCGAAAGTACCTCAACATTGGAATTATCTGTCATCTTAAATAGTAAAAATTACAGAATTCTCGCATAGACTGTTCTTTCATAACCGGTTGCGATAGCAAAACAAACGGGTTACCATAGTAACGATAATAACTCAACAAAATATTCGGGTTCAAATGCGTTTATTTGCAACAAACTTTTTACTTCGACATATTTACTTAATCTTCTTCTTCCTCTTCTTTAGCTTCGCCACCTTGAGCCTTTCGCATATTCTTTCGCTTTACACGACCTGGTCGTCCACCACCGAATGGTGATTTAAGCGAGAAGTCGATATGCTTTTGCGAATCAAGTCGAACAATGAAGGATGGGATATTCACTACTTGCTTACGAACTCTGCAATTTATAATAATAAAAAGCTAACAATTAACTTGCGATTCACGAACAAACATGGCAATTCATTAAGATACCTTTAAAGTACCGATTTAAAACAATTTTATAGGCGTAAAGCGTCCTTATTGACGCTTTAGTGGCCTATTTGAATTAATAAATATAGGCGTAGAACACCTCATAGGCGTTCAAGTGGCCTATTGAATTAACTATAATTCTCTTGTTAGGGCTTATCGCTTTCTTTTAACGACCATCAAGTTATAGGAAAAACACTGTCCGTTACGATTACTTGCCTGATGTGTCTTTGTCTAATAAGAACTCGAGCATGATGAATACTTTTAGCTAAACCCAACTTAAAAACTTGAGTTTGTAAACGACGCTCTAAAAAGTCTTCAATTTTTAAGCCCAAAACGTAATCCAACTTCATTCGGCTTTCTTCCAACACACCAATACGAACCAATCGTCTCAATAAGGCGTTACCTAACAAAAGAAAATTTTATAATAAGATTTTAAATTTACACAAGTTATCAAATAATAAAATAAATTTCAATATTAACTTATTATTAGATTTCGATAACAAAATTTGATTATCTTTAGTTTTTTTTTACTAGTAAGACGGTTAAAAATGTGCAGATTTAATAGGGTACCTTCGAAAAGACGTTTTGGCTCCTTCTCTTCCAAAGTTAGCAACTCTCGGGCAGCTTTACGGATTTTAGCCAAAGTGTATTTGACTCTCCACACTTCTCTCTTGTTTCTTAATCCATATTCACCAATTAATTTCAACTCCTGGTCCAAACGTTCCTTTTCATAAGGACGACGAGGAGTGACGTAGGTCTTACTGTGAACTGTCGGAACACGCGGCATCTTTCCGACCTTTTATTATAAAATATAAAACATTATTAATAAAATATCCCCAAAACAAGTCCAATTTCAAAACAAATAATAAAAATTTAAGTATTAAAAGCAATTTCGAATCACCACGTGCTGCCAACATGGCAGTAGGCCTAAACCAACAAGCCAAATTTAGATTTTCAAATTTCTTTAAAAAATCATTAGTACAGAAATTACGCTACAAGTTTTAATTTATGTTTGCTAAGATTCATATATAGAAATTACAAAAAAAAATTCATTGAAAACACAAATAAATAATACTTACTTCTGAGAAAAACTACACACAACTTCCCAACAAAGCTGAGCCTGAAATAAAAATGGCCGGCTACTCTGCCCAGTGATTCTGAATTTGGTGAAATGAAATCTCTGCCGCGATACTATTCGATAGTTGTGCGTACTGCGTAGTATACTTGGTAGTACTAAATTATTTTATCTACATTTAAACTTACTTTTAATTAGTTTGAGCCTTTAACTATAGTTATATACAATAATATAATAATATATAACAAAATTGCAAATAAAAACAATAAGCAAAGTATTTTAACGCGGCGCTATTTTGTATTAAGCGTATGAATATTTCAATTTCTTAAAATATTTAGCAAAATGTCGATTTTGGCACATCGATAATCGATTAATCGCCGATTGATCATCCTTTTTGGGTTGATTTGGGCTGATGGACAACAATCTTGATACTTATCCTATAAATAAATTGGTAAAATAATAACGTTTGTTATGCAGTATATAATTTAATACTGTAGAAAGTTGCTGTTTTTAATACGAGATTTTAGTAATTGATTTTGTAGTTTAATAAACACCCGAGTAACCATGTTTTTCAATGGAACAAGGAATACACACAATTACAATGATCAGCATCACGAATCAAATTTATTAAGTGAAGACTGGAAATTAAGTATAGCGTATGATCAAAAGAGACACATGGAAAAATCAACCGTAGATAAAACTTCAAACACCAATGATTTATGGCGTTCAAAAGACAGGGTAAGTCTGACAAGACATACTGTCTAGAAAGTTATGGTTTAAGTTGCCATTGTACAGTGCAATATCTGTTGAACTTTGTCAAGAAAGTAGAGTATTGAAAGTTTGGAACTAATAAAAAAATGAAAGAAATCTTTAGTTTTGTTTTTTATTTGGTTATCCAGTTGATTGTTGCCTAAAAATCTTTTAACTGTTACGAAAGTGCCATTTTAAACCATAGCACATTAGAAAAGAAACAACACAGTTGTTGACATACCCTTATAATCGTATATCTACTGAAGATGAAAACCGTTAGTGTGGCTTTGGTGATGTGTTTAAATGTTGGTGTTGATCCTCCTGATATTATTAAGACACAACCATGTGCGCGAATGGAATGTTGGATAGGTAATCGTTACTAAGTTGGTAAATTTTAATTTAGAAAATATATATTAAAATGCTTTATTAATTAAAGATCCACTTACTATGAGTCCTCAGAAAGCTATGGAAGGTATAAGTATGACTTTACAAAAACAATACGAAACTTGGCAACCCAGAGCTAGATATAAAACAAGCCGCGACCCAACATTAGATGAAGTAAAGAAATTATGCACATCTTTAAGACGTAATGCAAAGGAAGAACGAGTATTATTTCATTATAATGGTCATGGTGTACCCAGACCTACTATCAATGGAGAAATTTGGGTATTTAATAAGGTAATTAATGGAATTTTACCAAACGAGAGTTTCAAATGCATTCACAAAGTTTCATATTTCAGACTTATACTCAATACATACCTCTATCGATTTACGATCTACAAAATTGGATGGGAACTCCATCGCTTTATGTTTACGACTGTTCTAGTGCAGGAATTATAATTGATTTATTTAAACAGTTTGCAATACAGCATGAACAGGAATTTGAACAGCTTCCACCTCACGCTAAAAACCAAATTTTAAGCCAGAATAATGGCGTTCCACCAAATTTTAGAGATTGTATTCAATTAGCTGCTTGTGGAGCTGATCAAATTCTTCCAATGAATCCAGATTTGCCGGCCGACTTGTTTACATCTTGTTTAACAACTCCTATCAAAACTGCCTTGAAATGGTAGTAAATTACGTTATTGCTAACCCATGAACAGTATTAATTTTTTTTTGAGACAGGTTTGCAATGCAAAATACGTCTAAACTAATTCCAAGCATTAGTCAAGAACTAATTGACAAGTAACGACTTAAAGAAAATTTCAGCAAGTATATCTATTTATAACCGGATATTTCCTTTGATGAATTTAGCCTACCTGGAACATTAGGTGACCGAAGAACAGTGATGGGTGAACTAAATTGGATTTTCACAGCTGTTACTGATACAATTGCCTGGAACACTTTACCAAGAGGTTATGGTTCTTTAAATAATGAAATTTTTTTTAATAATATAAAATTTAAAACATTACTTGTAAATTCACAATACATTTTTTCATCAACTTAAATAACCATATTTTTATAGAATTGTTTCAGAAATTGTTTCGGCAAGATCTCCTAGTCGCTAGTATATTTCGAAACTTTATATTGGCTGAAAGAATAATGCACTCGTATGACTGCAGCCCATGTTCCTGTCCTAAACTTCCTCCAACATACCAACATCCAATGTGGTTAGTATGCTTATTAATTGTTTTTAGTTTTTTTTATTAATGAATTCATTGAACTATTCTACTGAATTTAGGCAAGCGTGGGATTTAGCTTTGGATATTTCTATTTCTCAATTACCCGGAATTTTAGAACGAAATGAACCTTATCAACACTGTTCATTCTTTGCAGAACAGTTGACCGCGTTTCAAGTTTGGTTGACGTTTGGTAGTGAATATCGCAGTCCTCCAGAGCAACTTCCAATTGTTTTACAGGTAAATCACTCATTAATTAACCAAATTAATTTTGAACTACTTTAACGTTGTTTGCTCAATTATTATGATGTAGCATTTAACAAATAAGGTTTGTGCGACCACTATAAAACAATGAACTTAACTTGTAATAAAAGAACTTTTCTTTAACTTTTATATTCAGGTTCTTCTAAGTCAAGTTCATCGTCTTCGTGCACTTGATTTGCTTGGTAGATTCTTAGATTTAGGTCCATGGGCAGTTAATTTGGTAAACTAAATACAATAATTCAAACTGTATAAATGAAGCTTGAAGTAATGATGATTTTGTAGGCGCTCGCAGTTGGAATTTTTCCTTACGTTCTCAGGCTACTCCAAAGTCTAGCAAGAGAGTTGAGACCACTCCTAGTGTTCATTTGGGCAAAAATCCTTGCTGTAGATAAAGTACGTAATTTCAATCAATACCTTTTACATAGTTATAAAATTTATATAACAGCAATTAGCTGTGTATTCTTGTTACTACAAGTTGTTTATTAATAGAGATGCCAGCCTGAGTTAGTTCGTGAAAATGGATACAAGTATTTTATGTCTGTTTTGGAAGATACCAGAGTGCCTGTATGTTTTTTTTTTTTAAAACTTTTTCATCTAAATTTCATTCAAAATTATATCTTCAGTCAGAACATCGGATGCTTGCTGCTTTTGTTTTGGCGAGAATCGTTGATGGATATCCACCAGGCCAAGTAATTTAGATTTTTGCTTTTGGATATCGTATTTGAAAACTAATTCCAATTAAAATTTTTAAAGGAAGCGACGATGAAAGGAAATATTATTCCAACATGTTTAGAACAATTGTATGATCCAAATCGTCATCTTCGTCAGTGGATAGCAATTTGTTTAGGAAAAATATGGACGGATTACAGTTATGCGAAGGAATATGCTGCAAGAGATACCGCGCATGAAAAATTGTATACTTTGTTATCCGACAGTTATCCGGAGGTAGAATTCAATTTCTAAATAATGTCTCGGAGATCTTCTGTTTGATAAACAAATGCAACATTATAGGTCAGGGCAGCTAGTGTATTTGCTCTTGGAAAATTCATTGGTTGTACATGCGAAAGAAGTGAACATGCTAACACCGTTAATCACGGTATTGGCATTACATTGTTAACAACAGTAGCACAAGATGCCAGTCCACTAGTCAGAAAAGTATGCATAATTTAATATTATTGGTTGACCAATTCAAACAGATTCTAATCGAACATTTAAATTAGGAATTGGTTGTTGCATTACATTATTTGGTGTTGCAATACGAAAGTCAGTTCATGGCTGTTGCTTCTACTGAAGATGAAAGTTTAAAAGACCATCAACTTCACAGTCCACAAGCAAACATTCAAAACTCCGGTAATTGGACAAATGTAAGTGCTACTGGCGGCGGTACTATACCATCTGCTCATCGAAGGACGCCTTCAGTTACAAGCGAAAGACTTCGACCAAATCCAAGTATTAACGTGAGTAGTGGAAATATTGAAGCTAGTGGTGGTAACGAGGCGGGAACCCCAAATAATCGAATGAAAAGAACATCATCAAGTTCCGCTATATCAATTAGTGCAGGACCACTTCCAGGAACGTTTAACATTGGAGTACCATACGCTAGCATTTATTCAAAATTGTGGCATGGAATAGTCAATTTAGCTTCGGATCCACATCCAGAAGTCAGTCAGTTAGCGAAAGTTGTTGTAAATGACATCAGATCAAAAGTCTGCAGTGTATGCCAAAAAGAAATGTCAGATTCAAGAGCAAGCGCTTCATTCTCAGCTCCATCATCGCCTTCCAGTCGCATCTCTTACTTAGAGTAAAGATTTTTACGGTAATTTTTTTAAATTCTGATAATTATCAAAAAATCCTTTCAGTGGTGAATCTCCTCCGGCCAATATGGACCGACTATCCGTTCATTCTAGCCGATCAATGTCAAGTCATCCACGTTCTAGAAGGATGCACGACCGGTCTCATCACACCGTAATAACACAAACGAAACCCTTCGTAAACCGAGACTAAATTTATACTTTTATTTATATTTAGATCCACGAGGAACCCGGGCAAGACGTAGTAACCAAAACTCCACTCATTTCAACTGATTTTGATGAATGGTGCAGCCAAAATATTGCTCAGCCTGTGATGAAAGTATGTGTTCGTTGAATGATATAATAAAACGTTTTTCAAATAATCAGTTGTATAGATCATCTTATCTTAACATTCATTTAGTTTAATGATGAAATGGATCCTGAAAGTGAAGCATACATTGTTCGCGAATGGCGTTACTCAAGAAATGCTCGCGTTCGAAGTGAAGCTGAAGAAGAACAAAAAAGAGCTCCTGTTAGTCGACTGGAAAATCAGATTTTTATTAATAAAAATCCAAATACTCCATCTTATCTTCGTTTTCACCCATATGAGAATTACATGGCTGTAGCAGATAAAGATTATTGTAGTATTTGGAACTGGGAACATGGAAATAAATTGGGATATTTCAGCAACAACAATCCACAAGCAGCTCGAATCACGTCTATGGACTTCTTAAATGCACATGATCACACACTGACAATGCTTGGAACAGGTAAAATTGTATGAAAATTGATATTTTAAACATCACCTACATTGCTCTTTATTGAATAGACGATGGAGTTGTAAAGGTTTGGAAGTATTGCAATGCTGACGAAGGCAAAGATCCCGAGCTAATAACAGCTTATTATGCTCTCAATGATATGATTCACTCTAGTAGAGGTAATATGTGGTTTCACTTTGTTCTTAAAAACGATTAAGTAATGATTTTTGTTAAAGGTGCTGGATTAATCCTTGAATGGGAACAAGAAAATTGCCTTCTATTTGCCACTGGAGACGTCAAAATAATTCGTATTTGGGATTGCGATAAAGAACTACGTGTTAAAGTAAAAATACACGAAAAACATTTGTAATCAAATTCCAAAATCCATTGTTTATAGGATATACCTACGGGAGCTGAAAGTTGTGTAACGAGTTTATCATTAAGCGGCCATACGTTTGTTACAGGATTTGGTGATGGTTCCATTCGGATTTATGATAGGCGATCTCCAACAAATGATTGGCAAGTTTTCCTTTTCTAAATTCAAAATTCGTGATAGTTAATTAATTAATCGTTTCTGGTTGTAATGTTTAGTCGAGTGGCAACAATGCGTGAACATGGCAGTTGGGTTGTCAACGTTCATATGTGTAGACGAGGCGAATTTTCCGGAAAAATTATTAGTGGAAGGTAAAATAACTTAATCGTGTTATTAATCGACAAGAATAAAATTAACTAAATTGTTTGATACCGTTAGCGTGGGTGGAGATGTGAAACTGTGGGATCAACGAATGAACGCTTCAGTAAAAACTTATCAAACATCACAAGCAATGACTGCAATGGCGATACATCCAGCGGCAGATTTATTTGCTTGGTAATATTGAATTCATATTTGAAAAATATATGTTTTAATTAATCTCTAATATATTTAGCGGTTCGGTGAGCCAACTTATAACTGTGTTTTCGTTTCACGGAGAGAATCTTAGTTTAATTAAATATCACGATGGTTTTATGGGGCAAAGAATAGGACCAGTCAGTTGTTTGGCATTTCATCCTCATAAAGTATGGTTACGGTTACATTATAAATTTAATAAAACACTTCTTTTAATTTGGCACATTAATGTATTTCAGGTTAACTTGGCTGCCGGAAGCACCGATTCGATTATAAGCGTATACGCTCAGGATAAAAAATTTTAAAATCATATTGACATTAATTATCTGACGTTAAATATAATAGAGAAGGATATTATATTTTTTGTTTTATAAAATACATTGAGAATTCGAATAATGAAAGTCTTGAAAAATAAAATTATGCTTTAAATGGTAAAATGTTTTATTCAGTTGAACTTTATTACGTTATGCCTTTGAAAGATCTTCCAAGTAAAAAAATCTCAGACGAATCGGTTCGACTCGATCCTGGCTTATATCTTCGGTACACTTCAAAAAACTTTTCTATATTTGTTTCCAACTTTTGTGTTTCACTTCCATCCCAGACCTTACACAAAAACGTTCCACCAGGTTTTAAATGTTTAACCGCGAATGCCAAGGCAGTTATTGCTAAGTTGACAATTATTTCGTTATCAAGATTCCTAACACCACTTGCATTCGGTGCCATATCACTTAAAATCACATTAGGACTTAAACCTCCAAACTGTTCAATGATTAGCTGTTGTATTGGACTTAATGTAAAATCTCCAGTTATTATAACAGCTCCGTCAATAGGACTCACATGATTCAAATCAACTGATATAATCTTCCCAACTTTTTTATCAGGATCTAGAAATTAAATTAATTTATAGATTGATAGATGTAGAAACTTAAAAAGTGATTTAAGAATCTAATACATGTACTAACTTAAAGTCGGTTCTAAAGCATGAACGTCTTTATCAAGTTATTAGAAACAGTCATTTTAATTGTTGAAAGGCGTTCAATATACTGTACTCAGTTGAACTGTATAACCTTAGTTTTGTACAGTATACACTGTCAAGTTATTAACTATAACCAATAACAAGTTTGTTTTTACCTTTTGCATTGGCATTAATTCTTGTGGTCGCTACCTGAGTCCACGCACCAGGACAAGCGCCGATGTCTACTACTAGCTGTCCTGGGTGTAAAAACTTGTACTTATCATCCATTTCTATCAATTTAAATGCACTTCTAGCTCGATAATTCTCCATTCTTGCACGTATTACATATGGATCTTTGAGATGTCTGGTCATCCACTCTTGGGAACTTTTTGACCATTTTTTCAAATTTGACGGAGTATTTTTAGTCGCGTAAAAACGTTCATTCAACAGACGTCTTAAACCAGTTTTAAAAAATTCACACTTGTTTAAATTCATTCTTACGAATACTATACACTCACGTAACTTATAAAGTTTTACCGGCAAGCCTCTAACTTACCAAATTAGTGAAATTATCACCTAACACGCTCGAAAAAACGACATGCGGATAGTTCAGTTAGGGATTCACAAGTAATGTTATGAGGGCGAGTTGTTTAAAGGGCGAGTTGTTTTGTTTTGAGGGCGAGTTGTTTTGAAGCAAGTTTGGCTTCTTAACGCAAAGTGACACTTCGTACTCAGTGAAGTTGTGCGTAACGAAGATAGATCCTAACATTTACTGCACTGCTGTGTGCATAACGCCAAATACAGTATAGTAATACCTCCAACTCCGCGATTTTGCCATAGACTTTTTGGCAATCTCAAAAAGTAGTAAAAAAGTAGCGCCATCTAGTGAGTGCTCGTAGCCGGCATGAGCTATCAAAGAACAGCAATACGGTGAATGTGAATTTAACACATTTGAAACATAAATAATTAATTATATACGTCGTAATTGAGCTGAAAACTTAAAAGTAAATGATAGAAATATGAAAATAAATACACAAAATACATGTAATTCAATTATGAGATATTTTTTTTTAAATTCTAAGTTTTTGTTTGCAGTTTAACTAAACTGTGTTTACCTTCTTCATTCAATTTATTAATATAACTTTTAATAATATATTTGTTCATAAATAAATTATAAAAGCTACCATAGACATTTGGCAGTTTATCACAAATACATCAATTAATACAAAGATCACATAATTATGTCTTAACATTATAGAAACCTTCTTTAAGATACAGTAGTTATAAATATTGCTTTTAAATACATATTTTATAATATTAGCACAATTTTTTGCAATGGAATTTCAAAAAAAATAAATGGAACTTGTATGATATTTTTCTATTTAACCCAACTAAAATAATTTAAAAAACATTAATTTCAATTAATGTAGCTATATGTTTTATTGCATTTTATTTTACTGCCAAATGACTTCTAAACTTTTTAACCTCAATGTATGTTAAAACATCCCAATCATTTATTCAGTAACTTGAGGCACAAATTTCAAATTTTTTTTACTTGATAAATCAATATTTGGTATTCTATCATACAATCTTTTTTTGACATTAGGAAATTTGTAAATATGAAGTGTAGGTATAGTCCAAGAATGTAAGCTGACAAATTCTATACTGGTACATTATTACATTTAAGTTATTGCATTTAAATTAATTCTCTTTTATGTGAAGATGTTGGTCTTTAAAACAATTACAGTAGGTTCAAAAGATCAGAACACACCTTGTACATCTTGTATAAAAGTCCTCTATTTCTTTAACTTTAAAAGCTTTATCTAAATCATCTCTTTTAGATGTGTAGTAATCCACTTTGATAAACTATAATTTTTAATAAAAAAATTACTAATAGTTAATACTTATATTTATAAATAATAATATCTGATTAAACACTACATAAATTCATTTATATAGACTAACCATTCTTTCTCTATTGGCATTCTAAACAAATTATTTTTTCTTTGTTTTTCTCATAATAGTTGCATCTGAACATAGCATATATTTTGCCACTTTTTAAATGAATAATTAAATTGCTAAACTATAATAATTAATAAAAAATGTATTATTACTTATATTTATAAATAATATTAATTTAAACACTTTATATCAAATAATTTAAATTCTGACTACCATATTTACGAGACTATAAGACACATTTTTTTTTCGAAAAATTGCTTCCAAAATTCAGTTGCGTCTTATACTCAAAACTATTATAAACATAAGTACTGTAACGCTATTCATGGTAGTGAAAACCAGTAATGCAAGTGAAGAAAAGAAAGTTAAAATGATTATTTTCAATGATTTTAATGGTCACTTTGTTTGTATAAACTAAGAATTTTTCAATTTCTACTATGCAATTTAATAATAAAAATGGTAAAAATTTTCTTTTTTTTTAAATTGCTTAAAAATTTAGGTGCATCTTATAGTCCCATAAATACAGTAACTATTCTTTCTCATTTGGCATTCTAAAAAAAGATTTTTTTTTTCTTTCTGTTTCTCATAAATGTTGCATCCAAACATAACACATATTCTGCCACGTTTTAAATGAGTTTTATCACTTAAATTCATTTTTTATATCACATTTATATCACCATAAATTGCTATAGATATGTGCAAATTTGCATTGCGTATAATAAGCATTCATGCCGCACTCATGTTTGCACTAGATGGCGCTGATGCAAATGTTGCCATTTTTACCACGGAGTTGTATGTATTGCTATACTGTATTTGATAACGCTTGTAGAAGTTGATTTGATTGTACGTAGTGCATGCATATCGGACTGGCCAGTAAAACTAATAAAATCTTGAATTAAGTTTGAAAGAAAAAATACTATTAAGTAAATATGGGTGAAGAAAGAGATGATAAAGGTAAGTTGAAACTTTTAAGTAATTTAAGATATTGTTGATTGTAAACAGTCGTTCAAAATGGAGCTACCGAAACAAACATGGCGTTTTGTAATGTATAAAAAAATAAAAAATAGGCTTATTGTTTTAAATTGGATTTTGAGCCTTGATTGTTTTTTTAACGTACATATTGCTTCTAGATCGTAAAAAAGACAGAGAGAGACGTAAAAGCCGATCTGGTTCCAGATCTCCAAGCAGAGAAAGAGATAGAGGACGGGAAGCTCGGGAACGCGATCGTGATGAACGAGATCGAGGTAGAGAAAGGGACCGTGACAGGGATAGGGACCGAGACCGTGAACGAGATAGGTCTCGAGACCGTGGCAGACGTGCTAAAAGTAAAAGTAAATCTCGTTCTCCAAAAGAACCAGGAGCATTCCGAGACAGACGGTAATTTAACATTTTCGGTCGTTTTATAAATATTAAATGATTTCTATCATATGTAACCGAAAACGATGTAAAATGGTCAACTAACCTATCAATTGTTTACTAATAATGCGTATTTTTAAAAATAAACAGGCCCCGTGAAAAGAGAAAATCTAGACGAAGAAAACCATCACAATTTTGGGACATTCCACCACCTGGATTTGAGCATATTACTCCATTCCAGTATAAAGCCATGCAAGGTTTAATATTTTGTTTCGTTAATATTGCGTATTTAAATGTTTTACAGAAGTAATGATTTTGTTCCACTGTCTTAATCGTATTTAATTTTTCTAACCTTGAATTCTACGTTGCTTTGTTATTATGTATTGTAGCTGCAGGACAGATTCCAGCAACAATGATCGAGGCTAGTCCTCAAGTTGTAATGCCCGTTGTTGGCAGCACAATAACTCGCCAAGCTAGGCGATTATACGTTGGTAATATACCGTTTGGGGTATCAGAAGTAATGGAGGTGACCAAAACTTTTTATTTTGACTTATTCAGTTGAACACAGATTGACTCGTTCTTACTGTTTATTATAGGAGGAAATGATGGACTTTTTTAACCAACAGATGCATATTTCTGGTTTAGCACAAGCGCCAGGCAATCCAATTTTAGCTTGTCAAATTAATTTAGACAAGAACTTCGCTTTCTTAGAAGTAAGTTTTATAGGTTAACAGAGTACTTTGTTGAAATATTTCATACAACTATTTGTTTTAGTTTCGATCAATTGATGAAACAACACAAGCGATGGCTTTTGACGGAATAAACTTTAAGGGCCAAAGTTTAAAAATTCGTAGACCACATGATTATCAGCCAATGCCTGGTATGACTGAGACTCCTGCCATTCATATTCCTGGCACAGGTAGTTTGTATATATACCATTTTTTTGCAACTTCAAATTGATCATCAAGATTACCAAAGTTACAAACAATAATAAAAAAAATTTTATAGTTCAAGATTCACCACACAAGATATTCATTGGAGGACTTCCAAATTATTTAAATGAAGATCAGGTAAGAAAAGCATATCTGTTTCTCACTTTTGATATTTCTTTTTTTTTTTCTATCAAAATATCGAGTTTGTATGATTGCGATCTTCCAGCTATAGGGTTTAATTTTAGGTGATGATTTTGAGATATTTCTCAACACGCAAAAGCAAATGTTACTTGGAATTTTTTTTTAAAAAAAATTTTAAACATTTAAGAGCCGATGTTAAGAAATCTTCACATGGGCACTAAAAACTTTTTAGGGCTTCGGGTACAACGGATCAAGAATCAAATTTTTACAGAGATTTTGTTTCAGAGTTAAAGAGATGTGGATTCGTTTTTACCTTATCCATTGTTGAATACACAGAATATTTAATATAATTTTAATTAAGAATTAAATTGGGTCACTTTTGTGTGGATTATGGCATCAATTTGTAGCAGCTGAATTTGTCTGTGACACATTTTAAAATGCTCATTTAAATTTATTGGTATTTAAAGGGTACTGAATTGATAGAACTGTATTTGCAGCTTCTGTTAATAGAATACAAACTTCAGCTTTGGACATTATGATGCATTAATATTAACACAAACGTAGCACCAAGTTAGTAGTTTAATGTGTAATTCTAATTTCAATGGATAAGGGTTTTGACAGGTTGGAACTATTTTACTAAGTTTTTCAGTTAGCAACCTCAAGAGAGAAAGGAAATGTATGTTTTTTCAGCTTAATTTTGAGACACTTGCCTAATTCTTCCACCAAGAATCATCTGTTTTGATTTCAGTCCAATTTTACTTTTTCAGCTTATTTTAGGTACTTAGCACACTAACCAAAACATAAACATGGTTTTTAATTTTTTGTTTTATAGTTTAAATGGAAACAAAATTGTTTTTAATTTAATTTTCTTTTTTTATGAATTAATTGAATTGGAATATCAAACTGATTTAACGTTTTTCCTTTACTTCTCCCCTGGTTTGATCCGTAGCTAAGGTATCACGGGTGATAACACTGTGCTAAACCCTGAGCTATACTGTATCTCCATCTATACACACAACCCCGATCTTTGTGGCAAAGACAAAGGCAAGTGTTGACAATTTTCAATGAATTTAGACTGTATGCGGGTTAAATTCTCTTCATAATACAAACAGAAGATAATTCAAAATAGTTTGAAAGGTATTGCATACGAAAATAGGCTGGTTAGTAAAAACATAACCTCAAAAAATGCTATGTTCCAAAAACTTTCATAATTTAAACATCTCGAAAAATCTGTATGAAGTCCACTATAATTACATAACGCATTTTATATTCATAACAGTTATGTTTTTATTATCCGAAATAATAGCAGATTATTGTAGTCAGGGAAGGTTAGGTTTTATTTTCACCAGGCTTTCTTCAGGCCCAAAGGTGATTACAGCCCAACTAACGTTTTATGATGGTCTTAATTTTGGTGAGTAGATATGTATTATGTGGGAAAGAAATATAGTCCGGGTAGCGGGTCAAGTTGGGCGAAAAATTAGAATTCGGTTTCGTTTTGTTTTGGTTGTAATTTGAAGAAAGCAGGCCCAAAAATGGGATAGTAATTTACTTGTTAAATTAATACAAAATCTTCAAAAAAAACTTTAGGTTAAAGAGCTGCTCATGTCCTTTGGACAGTTGAGAGCTTTCAACTTGGTAAAGGATAGTGCTACTGGGCTCTCAAAAGGTTATGCATTTTGTGAGTATGCTGATGTTACCATTACAGATCAGGTTAGTAGATTGTATTACTTTTATTTTATGATTTTGAATATTAACTTTTTCATGCAATTTAGGCAATTGCTGGATTGAACGGAATGCAGCTAGGAGATAAAAAGTTGATTGTTCAAAGAGCCAGTGTTGGTGCCAAGAACAACCAGATCGCAATGGGCGTATGTATAAGTGATTGTTTTGGTTTATGTAACTATTTTCATTAATTAAATTTGCTTGAAAAATTTAGGGTGCATTTCAACTACAGACTCCAGTACAAATTCAGGTCCCAGGGTTGAACTTAACTGCTGGCGCAGGACCACCAACCGAAGTGTTGTGTCTCATGAATATGGTCGTCCCTGAGGAACTTAGAGATGAGGATGAATACGAAGGTAATGATTAGTTATGAATTTTGATGAAGAACGATGTATAAATATTTTGGTTTGTTTTTTACAGATATATTAGAAGATATAAAAGAAGAATGTAATAAATATGGTGTAGTAAGAAGTGTTGAAATTCCTAGGCCTATTGAAGGAGTTGATGTTCCTGGATGTGGAAAAGTAAGAATAGAACTGTTTTCATATTAGTCAAATCTAACATTTTTTTCTCAAGGTTTTCGTGGAATTTAACTCTGTCATCGATTGCCAGAAGGCACAGCAGAATCTTGCAGGAAGGAAATTTGCTAACCGTGTAGTTGTGACGTCTTATTTTGAACCTGACAAATATCACCGACGTGAATTTTAAACAAGTCTTTTGTTGACCTTTGTATACACTTTGCATCCGAATGAAGTAATGCATTTTGGAAAACTATTAATTTAGCCCTGGATTAAATGTCAAGCTTTAACAAAAATTAATAATAAACTGCGGAAATACAAGAAAGATAATCGCTTTATTTTTTTTTTATCATTTTTAAGAGAAACCGAATGGCATTAAGGGAGGCAAAAGGGCCTATAATTTTCAAATCGTTGCCCATTTATTTGCTACTTTATATTGTAGTTTGTTAACGAATAATTGGCTACCTAGTAAATTGGGCTGTTTTAAAAGCAATCATGATTGAAACTGATGTTATGCGATGGAAAAAAATATAAAATTTAAACAGCTCTTCTTACTAAGCTAACCCATTAAGACAGCAATTGGAGGGGGATGGGACAAACTGATTTTGTTTCTTCCCCCAATTAGCTAGAATAATGAGAAATGGGGGAAAGAGGAGAAATGACTCAAATTTATACTTATTTACATTATTGTCATTATTCATTTTTTTAAAAACGAATTGCACATTTAATTAGGTCCCTTTGTCAAATATACTTTGTCTAATATGCCATGTAGTAATAATAAATGGTGAACTTGTATGCTCATAGTGTTTAATGTTTATCTGACTTACCTCACAATATATTAATGATGGAGGGCTTTCGAATCAAGTTTGATTTAAAGTTAGGCAACTACGTTTTCTTGGTCATCAGTTTCTGGAAACTGGTCCAAAATTTGAGAAACGAAGGCAGCTACGTCGGTATCTTTATTTATGTGTGCCTGGACGAATGGATGTTCTAGTAATTGTATGTAATTTGGCCTTTGACGATATTCTTTGATTAAGCTATCACATAATCATATGAATAAGAAATTTGTTATTAAAATAAGAACATATTTCTTTTAATAAATGTAAAAAGAGAATGGTTTAAAACCGGACTTACCACTGACTAATAAAGTCTTCAAAATCACTAGTAAAAGTTCCAGAAGGTAGACGGGGAGGGTCATCTTGAACGACTTCTCGTAATTGTTCAAAAGGAGTTTTCCAAGTACTATAAGGAAATTTTCCAGTAGCCAACTCGAACTAAATTATACAAAAATAAGTCAGGTGCACAATACAACAAGAGTAAAATGACCATACTTCGTAATCTAGTATGGTACTGTATAACCATATAATGATTTGTATATTAAAATTTAACTTACCATTGTAATACCAAAACTCCAAACATCCGATCGAATATCGTATCCCTTTGCATTTCCTTCAGGATTTATTCGTTCAGGCTGTTTTAAGAATACAAAAACTAATGTTATTCGTTCTTTAATAAATACTGTATATAATTAATCAGCTAAATTGAATACTACAATTATACTACTGCAATTATTAGTTTAAAGAATGTAATGGTAGGAAGAGCAAATAAGCTTTAATTTGTCTTACTGTACTGTAGAAGATTTAAAGTACTTACAGCCATGTATGGTTTACATCCAGCGTCCATTGTTTTAGCGACTGAATCAACTAAATATCCGCTAATTCCAAAATCACACATTTTCACTTGTCCTTTACGATTTATGAGAACATTCGACGGTTTAACATCCCTGTGAATAACTTGCAATACTGACTGCAAGTAATGGAGAGCGCTGACGACCTAATGTTAAAACACTCACCAATCAATTATTGAGTCGAGCTAAAATTTCATTTTTTTACAACTAACAGCATATGCAATTTTTCCCAATATATCTTCTGGAATTGATCGTCCTGAATTGTAAATTTTAGGGTAGAATTTATCCAAAGACGTATCCATAACTTCCATGCAAATCCAGACATCACCCTAAGCGACAAAAAAAGAACAACTTATATTTAATAAAAATAAAATATTAATAGCATAAACGCAGGTTTTACTTCTCTAAATAGCGCTCCATAAAACTGAATAGTATAAGGACAAGCACTGGCTCTCATAGATATATCCAAGTCCATTAGAAGTCTTTTTTGTTCTTTCGTATTAACGGTCGCAGCAATTCTCTTGATTAAATCAAGTCCATTAACACGTGAAACTAAATCTTAATAAAATCGTTTTGGTTACTTTCACAGCCATAATCGTGTTGCTTTGCCGGTGTTTCATTTTATCGACGATTCCATAAGCTCCCTGACCTAAAGTGCATATTTTTATAAGATCATCTGCTTCTACATCAAATTGTTCGTCTCCAATTGTAATTGTTGCACGTTTATCCAGGTCTCTAGGTGGACTTCTACATAAATACGAACATACAATTTTAAAACAATGTTTTCACTTAACATAGCTCTTAGCAATTTTTTTTTAAAAATGACAAATACAGTACTACTGTTAAAGTCAATTACTCAAAACTTTATTGTAGTAGTGTATCAATGCTTTGTTATCCTAACGCATCAATAACCTTTAAAATATAATTTATCACATTATACTACAAATCATACATTGATAGTAAAACTAATACAATTAAGCAAAATATCAATAGGTTCAAACATTAAAACTTTAACTACTTAATAAAAACCTCACTAAAAAGTAATTCTCAACAGGCATTTAAAAGAAATTATTTACACTAATTGGGTAGGCGGAGATTCCACCAGCTTTTCCAGCTTTGCCGGTCTCTTCTTCCCCACCTTGCCTATAAAAACAATATTAAAAAAAATTAAAGCATCCTCTTCGAAACATAATAAAACAGTTACAATACTCAATTATGCTAAATATGTGTTACATGAACTATTATTTAGCGATAAGTGCATGATCGTAACATTGCAATCACTAAAACCACACACATTTTAATTAAACAACACATAAACTAACACGTTGTTTGAATTTACCTAAGTAACTGAACTAAGTCGCAACAATTTCAAAAATAACAAATTGTGAGATTCGAGGCACGATTTCTTTGCGGGTTTAAACTATTAACAAAATTTCCTAAAACAAATTGATACAAATTTTTACCAATTTTTCAATTGTAGGACTTTAATAATGAGGAGGATTACATAATTAATAACTAGTATTTATCAAACAATACGTCTACATTTTTTTTTAATTATTTGTTCATATTAAGTATCATCACTAAAAATAGGCGTTAAAACTTTCAAAGTCAATACCGGTACAATAAAATCGTCCAATTTTTCTTAAAAAATGACAACATTCGTGACTTGATATCAATTTTCATATCCAGTGGCAGGCAGATTAAAAAATACCAAAAAGAAATCCGCTAATTTTCTGAGTAGAAAATTTTAATTTATCAAAAGTGACTAATGTTGAAAATTCTTATAAATGTATATGATATATCAATTTATATTTTAAACTACTAATGATAAGTACTGTATACAAAATACCGGTACTTCACAATGACAAACATACACTAAAAATTAACAAAAACTAACGAATTACGTAAACTATACTGTACAATAACTGCATTAAAAAAACAAGATTTTGTTAAATTGTGTTAACATTCAAAGTGTAACTTTTAACTAGCTGATTTATTTTTCGTGATTAAATTATTGGTAATCCCCAAACCCATTGGATATTCAATGACTGTAGTACTACGCCCACGTCTGGAGTAAAAAACTTACTGGCAGAAGTCTGAAGAGATTAACATTTTATCATGAATGGATGATTCATTTTTTAGTTTTTTAACTTCCATTCAATTCCCATCGCATACTGTATACCGGGACACCACTCTGACCATATAGCACTTCGACTACACCGTACATTACATTTCGAATTAATTTGAAATCGAAATTAATAAATAAAAAGTAAAACTTAGTAATAATCTATAATAAATCAGCCATTTGCCTAATTGCTAGTAGGCCTTGCAATAATAAGCTTACGACAATTTCAGCTCAATGGCATTGACCGTCTCTCTTTCTCTATCACTGTGCCAACATTTAACACTCAAATAATAACGAGTTTCCACTTAAATCTATTTACCTGCCATCATGTCCAGCAATTCATGAACTTTCTAAAACTTGAAATTGATTATTTTCTACGCTGAATTTGTTTTGAAAGAACGCAAAACACCGTGATGAAGCGTCTGACTGGCTTTTCAGCTTCCAAACTGGTCACAACCCGTTTTAATTCTTCAAATTAGACTATTAAACAGTTCATCAGCATTTCTTTGTCATCTTCTTCACCCCAGATAATCCAATAATCAAAGTATAATTTCTCATGAATGATTTTTCAATACTCGGCAGTGTAAAATAGGAAAAAAAAAATTACGAGTTAAAACTCTCCAACTCCACTGCAAACACGACTAAAATGCCAGACAAATTCCGTTTGACGTCAACAGATTACGTCTTGTTTGGCCATCTAGCGATTGAATAACATAAACAAGTAATAAAGCACTAACAAGCGCCAAACTTTAAATAAATAAAATAAAAACACTTATTTATTCACATCATACAATAACTAGGGAAATCCGTGAACTTCGTCTCAAGAAGCAAAATAAATGCTAATAATAAATAGTGTTATAGAATAGAAATGATAGCAAACTATATGATTTCCAATGGTAGATAATAATCGTTACTTAAATTGACAAATTCGGTTTAAAGCAATTTGTTTTACACAGCTTTCTAAATTATTGAATTAATATTAAAGTTATTATTATTGACACATGTAAGGATGGAAATCTGAAAAATTACCAATGTATATCCATCTTATCCATAAGATGCTATCACACTTGTGATAACTGATTAAAACTTCTCTTACAACCCTTTCTGATTTAAGCGTAATGGCTGATCACAATTTATTTAGATTAAATCTTCTTTTTAAAAATCTTCCTGATTTAAGCGTAACTGCTGATCGCTATTTATTACGTTAACCATAATGTGCTATCACATAGTGATAGTTGATTAAAACTCTTCCTGATCTAAGCGTAACAGCTGATCGCTACTTATTTTGTTGGATCATAACGTACTGCCACGTAGTGGTAGCTGATTAAAACTTCTTTTAAAACACTTCCTGATTTAAGCGTAACGGCTGATCGCAATTTATTTTGCTTGCTATAATGGGCTACAAAAACTTTAACTAATTTTGCAGAGTAACGTTACTATTCAATAAAAGTTTATTTATTATGATTAGATTCATTAAAAAATCATTTAATTTTTTTTTAATATAATTAGACAAGTTAACTTAGAAAATTATTTTAATCAATAAAATGTACCTCTACTATTGCAGTACTACTTTATAACAAACTTCTGTACTACAATGCAATTTATTTTCATTAGATTCACAATTATTTATTTCCACATCAAATGCATCAAATTATAATTATTGAACAACATCGAATTAAACAATTTAATAAATGGTACTTTTTCATTAGTAAAAATGTATAGTAGCAAACGCGTCAATAGAAAACTAATAGAAATTTAAGTATACTGTATATTAAAAACATTAAGACGTCATAATCAAAAAATAACAGCCACAATAAATATGGCAAAATTTTATAATAGTTTCTTCATAAAAACAATACATTACCGTACCGATATTGATTTTATGAAGAAAGTAAATGAAATTTTTCTGACTAGATATTATAAAGTTTTAGTATTGGTTGCCGGAAGATTGTGGTTTTTTAGTTTGAGAATAAGTTTTAGTTACGAGTATTCAGACTCAAATTAAGGCTTCAATTTTGATCAGGATTACAAATATTTTGGTCCAATTCTACGACACCACTTGCTAGCGGTGTAGGTGAATTGATGCTATCAGCCTAAGCATTTGTCGATAAATCAGATTCATCTGCTTTACATTCTTCAACAACGACATCTTCAACTTTGCCGTCATTGGTGTTTTCATCGGCACCTGTATCGACATTTTCATTGGCATCTTGATCTTCGATGACATCTTCGTCGATATCGTCGCTGTCATCATAGTTTTCCGTGTCATTATCTCTAGTTTCATCATACAAGTCGCTAACTTTGACCTTTACTTCTAGACTGCCATTGGTACCAACTAAATACTCTTTTAATTCTCCAAAAGTTAGTAAAGGAAGCTTTTCCTTTTTACTGCATCTGTAAGGTTCACTGTCATTATACTCATTTGATTTTTGCACATTTCGGTAACTCAAAACTATTTCTAAGTCAATAGCCTTTCTATCGTGCAGAAAAGAATCTCTTGTTCCAGCAAGAACATCTAATGTGATGGTAATTAATTCTTCATCCAATTCCTCTGGATATGATTGATCATTCAGTTGTTCTAAATTTGGTTGGTATTTTAATGTATCGGCATTTGGTTGGTCAAGAAAATCAAATCGATCTATTTGGGCTTGTAAGAGATATCCATGACGACTAGTGAGGAAACGAGGGCTAATCAAATATTTATTCGACAGTTTAGAAGATCCACGCTCAAAGTAGCAAGCAATGTCTTGCACTTTCCAAACAATTACACCTTTATAACAATCATCAGCAATAGGAAAATCAATGCTGACTATGATGTTTATTTTTCCATCGTGAAAACGGCGGCGAACCTTTTCGGCATTCAATATTACTTTAAACCAAGCGTGATTCTCATCATTCATATGATTTTTAAATTCGTCAAAACTAATATCTTTACAAATCATCGATGGATCAGACTGGTTTGACTTTCCGGCTGATTGACTGCAAAACGAGTAGGTAACCCTTGGAAAAAATTTTTTAAATTGTGGAACGATTGTAAGTCCTGGATAGTCTTTAAAGAAGAATAAAGCAATACGATAAGCATCTTGTTTAGTAGCAATTATTCTTCTAGGGTCTATGCGAACAAATGCACTGCAGAAGTTGCATCTATTTACAACAAAATTTGGACTGCGATAACCTTCCAAGTTGTCCACAACAAATGTAAAAACTGTTGATGAAGAAATGACGAGACTGCGTAATGGCCGGTTCATATTCTAAAAAAAATTATCAATTCTGGATTATTTATTTTCAAATTTTAAAAATCAAAATAAAATTCTTATTCACCACAAGTGTTTTTTCATTAAAATAGGATCTCATTTTTTTGTAATCTACAATAACTTTATTTTGAAATATTATAAAATTACTGTAGATGTATATATAAATACTATAATATTATTCTTAAAAATGGTAGAAAAATATTTAAAAACACATTGATGATTCTTTTTTACTAATCAATTGTATATCTAAAACAGTCGTTTAATTCAAAGTTATTGTAAAAATTTAAAACAATATAAGTCATCAAATTACCGCAATTGTATCTTCGGTCAGGTCGTTTGTAACACTTCTAAAATCACATGAATCCAAGTGACTCTGAAAACCCACTTAAAATTAATTTTGTATTTAGTTTATAAATAATAAAATTTCTTAATTTTACATGAATGTTTTCGAGAGTGCCTATTTTTGAACATCCAAACCTTGTATTCGGGCAATTTAATGACAGATTTAGAACCTTTTGCTGTCGGCTTTCTTTATAAGGATCGTCCTTATTACAAATTTACAATAATTAACATAAAAATAATCGAATCAATTAAAATTTTAAAAAAACTCCAATCTACCGGTACTTCTAGACCCGCATGGCACTTCGGGCATTTATTTTGAGAGGTCGCAATATGTGAGAAACATGCACCGCAGAGCCAGTGTTTACATTTCAACAGAACTTGTTCAACACCCACTTTATTGCAGTTACAACAACGTAGCCTCCAAGATACATTCTTGCTAATGTTAAACTCGTGGTATCGATTATTTAAAAAACCTACAATAAATTAAATAATATTATTACAAACGTATTGTTTTTTTTAAACAAAAAATGAAAAAACATACATGACAATTTCATCAAATGTTCGTCCATGACCGAATCTCAACAGCTCCGCACAAACCGAATAACTGTAGCAGTTCACAGAACAAGTTTTGCAACTTGCCTAAATAACATCTGAATTTCCAATCACACTAGTAATGTTTCAGGTTAAATAAGTGACGTTTTTACCTTGTGACAATAATTACTTTAAAAGCAAAAAGTTTTAAGTTTGAACTGTGCAAATCGAATTTATTCACGCATCATAAATTTTAAATGTAAAAAAATCAAAATCATTTAATTGTCATCAATAAAATAATTGATCTTTGAAATCTCAATACAACGATTAATAAAACTGTTTAAACATTAATCATTAGTTATGTTAAAAACATTAAAGATCGACAATTATAGGCTCCGACAGTATATTTATTTACATTAAATAAACTAATAATTATTTAAACATTTTAATTATAATAATAACCATTAAATTAAAATTATTTTTATTTTATTAATAAAACACTGCTGACTGAACAAACTTTTTAAGTTCTGTATCAGTGTTCTTATAATATTTAAAATTTAAATACAATTATTGCAATATAATAAAATATTTTGCATATTATTTTAATTTGGGTATTTAAAGTATTGCTTAATTATTATAATGTTTAAATTTGTGTTATTTATCCTATTGACACTGACGTCAACTTCATATTTCTATAACTTTTAGTAAGTTTTAATACAGTATAGTACGATACCTAATTGTTACCTATTGTATACGTTAGTCCAATAGAGCAACGACGCATGTAATGTAGTTTATTTGTTTTTTTTCTCTCATTGACTGTATTATCAAGGTTAAATAAGTTAAAATGTCGTCACAGACGCGTGATAAGCAGTCAGCAGACCTCAGAGTTTCAAGTCGACGTAGCAGCTGGCAAACATTCGCTTAACACGCCAGGATCACAAGACGGTCGGTAGCCAAACATCAGCTGTTAAGATTGTTTAGGTTTTCAACTGGACATCCAGCAACTAAAGTACAAATTCAGTAAGTAAATCACCCATTATAATGTCTGATCTTGCATCATATTTTTTCACTGTAAATTGCAACTTGATATAGGACATTTAATAAAACATAATGTTATTCGTTTAATAAATGTTAATGGTGAAAGTTTTCTTGTAACTTTTACTAAAAATAAGTCCTTGTTGAACTTTGCAATGCTAACAACCTTATGTTTACAAATGATTCGAATTGCAAAGTGCATTTAGTGTCGCTATCTTTAACTATACAGTGGTCTGTTTATAACTTACTGTTCAGTATATAAATGCGGCAGAGATGGACGGAAACATGCAAAGAATGGATGAACGAATAAGCCAGTTGGAATTAAAAATGACAGACGAACGTAAGTTTACGTCCACACTTTAACGAATGTGATAAAATGGGCTCAAATTTATTTGAAGTAATTATTTTACAGATAACTTAGTAACCGAAATCAAAAATGATGTCGAGCAGTTGGAAGTTGCTGATCGACTTAACAAACGAGTACGAAATATTTTACTGCAATTATTACCATCGTCTTGACTAATTATGCTGTATTTCAGTTGGAAACCAATGTCGACAAAATTCTAAAACGTTTGGATGCATTATCTGAGCATGTTTTTGGACAGAGCCAGAGTGAACAAAATAATGAATGCAAAAATGAGCAATCCATTGATGTGTCTCAGGTTTCCAAATTGGAACAGAACTTTCACAAACATCTGGAAAGTTCTACGGAACTGATAGTCTCGAAAATTGATGAAATTATGAGCATGAAAAATGACTTGGCCTATGTGAAAGAACAATACCGAGAAATAAAAGATAAACAAGAATATATCATCAGCAAAGTCGAGGTAAATATTTATCCTTTAACGATAATACCAAACTTGTCTAAACATAAAAGTATTTCTATTTGTAGAGATTATTTATTGATATGGACCATCACTTAAACGCCCCACTTCGAGATGGTTACACTTGGTCAATAAACGATATCAGCAACAAACTTACGCAGCCAGATTTAAACGATTGGAGTCCTTTAATAAAACTCCGTGGTTATTTATTCGGTGCTCAAGCTATTATTCAGTCACAAAGCGATAATCTCTTTTTGTTTTTTACTCTCCGAGAAACGGATAATTTTAGAGCGTTGGCCAGAATCAAATTTCTTCCAACACTTACAGTAGCCATTTGTGATGTGGATACTAACAATGTCGACAAAGATATGGTCAGGATTTGTGACCCCCAATTTGGCTATGGCGCATACCAGTACAACACTACTTATTACAGAGTTCTCTTGTGCAGAAAAGAAGATATTATTCCAGCAAAATATATTAACAACAACACGATGCACGTTAAAATTACGCTTCTTCCTCCTGAAGAGATTGAGAAGCCATTTTCAATCAATGGAACTTTGCTGTGGACTGTAAACAATTACCTAAAATGTCGAACCATGGAAGAAGAGGGTCTGGTGACTTGTCAGCAAAGTCCTCACTTTTACACGTCAGATAAAGGATACAGAGTAAAGTTAGAGCTGGAACTACGAAACGGAACCGCTAAAGTTCGAGTCTTTTTCATCAATGGAGAATTTGACCGACTGTTAAATTCGGCGTTTTCGCATGCAACAACGTTGACTTTAGTTGATCAAGCCACTAACTGGCTGACGAATAACGACAAAGTCGTCACCGTAAGGAAAAGCAACATTCAAGATCGATATTATGAGATTAATTTAACGCCTAATACTGATCTGAAGAATTTCAAAGATAGTTACGTTAAGAACGACACGATCATTATTAAAGCTGATATTCAGCCATCAATTCCAGCTTAAAAGCGTTTGAATTTTTTTTAAATGTGTTTCAGTCGTTTAAAAATCTCTTTACAATTTATGAAAACTTAATTTTTTTCTGGATGGATTTAATTCGTTTTATTTACTTCGTTTATAACATTAAAATTAAAACTAACAACGATTAAAAATGACTTTTAACAATATTATTGCAGCTACGGTATTTTTTTTCTTAACATTTTTTATTTGCTGATTTATTTTATACTAAGTGGAAATGTGTTAGTTGGTTTAATAAACCAGTTTAATGATTTAAAAATGTTAATACAAAGATCAATTAGCGCCGAAAACTATATGTTTCTAACATCTACTGTATGTTGTTTGTTTTAGTGTGTAAAGGTCTATAAATATTGACTAAATTACCATTTTTACAGCATCAAATTAAACGTAGCTCCCATTCTTACACTAAAAATATATACGGTATCTGATCTGTAATTACATCTAGCACTGTACTTTAAATTGTGATAAAAAATGATAACTCATTATACTGTATGCAATTCAAATTACAAATAAATGTGCAAATTACACTTGTTCATTGAAGTTGACACAACAATATGTAAAGCTAAAATAATGAATTATAAAAATAGAAAACCGGTATTTCCTTATTGATAAAATTGATCTCAGATAAAAATATAGTAAGAAATTCTGTTGATAAGTAGAATTTATCTTGATAAACCCGATTACTCAATCTGTTGAGCAATTATTACAACTCGTCAAATAATTACAATACCAACATATAAATACCGAGGTTTTACTTCTTTTTGTTCGATGTTATTGACAAAACAACAATGAATCAAGTGCTCAACATTCTCAAAGGTAATTTACCAACGTCAATGTGTTTGTAACAATAATGATTTCAAGTAGATGAGTTTTTTACTCGATTTTTATTTCAACAAAAGGTTTAAATATGGTACTGTAGATTTATTTTTTACAGGGTTGTGAGTCTCCTAATGTTACTTATTTTTTTAAAAACTTATTATCTTTATCGTTTTTAAGAGTCGGATAAAGATATTTTGGTCAAACGTTATGCTGATTTGGAATTCGTAGACGAAGTGACAACTCTGAAATGCATTAAATGCAATAAAGTAGCCTTCACTCACTTTATATCTGAATGTGATCATTTATTTTGCAAAAACTGTAAAAATGATCAAATGATAAACAAATGGAATTGCCCATCATGCCAAGCGACTATCAATACAAATGTAAGTTATCTAATCATTAAAAACACTTATATTCACTTTATAACAAAAATTAATTTTGAAGATGAAACAAAATATCGGCGTACAATTGAGAATTTATGGACTTCGACTATATTGTCCAAATAAAAGAAATGGATGTCGGGAATCGGCTACACTAATCGAAATTTCAGTATGTTTTAAATAAATAATTTTACATTTAAAATGCTAGTCTTGCATATAATTTTATGTTTTGCTTATTTTTTTTTGCAAGAGTCATCTTAAAAAGTGTCAGTATACGAAAACTACCGTCACATTCGTCAATGACAAAGTTGAAAGCCAGCTCAAAGATGTAAATACCTCATTTGAGCATAAATTAAAATGTTAAGAAAATAAACTTTTATAATTTTAGGTAACCTGTCGTGTAGATCAGTTAAGCGATTTAGTATCCAAAATTGAAGAGCGACAGCAAAAAACCGAAAAGTTGTTTAACAAAACACTTGAAAGCATTGCATTTGATCTTAACCAACTGAAGAAGCATTTAGACGATACTGAAAAACATCAACAACATAAATCAACCCTTGTAACTGCTAATAATATCAGTTCAAAAGAAAACATTGGATGCGACATTAATCAAAATTTCCAACAGTTACAAATGGAGCAATACATAATCAACCAACAATTTCAGGTAAATTCTTTCATATAATTATGATCCTGCTATACAAAACTAAAAAGTAAATTCTGTCGTAGAAAATGGAAAAATTCTTAAAGTTTTGGACGGAAACGCATTTTAGCTGGACAATTAACAGTAAAGAGGGAGCTGGGTTTTCATTAATTAATAAAGACGATATGGTCGCTGTTCGCCGTCTTTCCAGCCCAATTTTCATTATCAGCGGACAGCGAATTGAAGCCCAGGCTGTGCTGATGGGCAGTGGTTATATTTTTTTAATATTCCGGCATTTTCAAACGACCAGTGACCGGCAATTGATACTTTCCAATCCACTTCCACGTATAACTTACACGGTGGCCAAATCCAATATAATCAATGAAAATGCTACATTTTCTGTTGAGCAACATATTGGATTTATATACCAATTTAGACCAGAATCATCTGAATACAAAACACCAATGGTGCAATTAATTGAAGACGTTAAGCCATTTTTAAATGGGGATCCATTCATCATTAAAATTATGGTAGATTACCCTCACTTGGTTCATCGGCCAAGTTCGATAAACGGAACACTAGAGTGGACTATTAAAAAATTTACGAGTAAAATTGGAAAGTGTATTTACAGCCCATACTTTTACACATCATTACAAGGCTACAGAGTTAACATTGGACTTTCAATTGCTAAAAATGAGCTCATTGCTTCGGTTAATTTTTTAACAGGAGAATACGATCAGCAACTGTCTCAAAATTCAAACTTCGACACTACAGTAACTATAGTCGATCAAAACAAGCATGGCAAAAGTGACATCGTAAAATCAACTAAATCATCAACAAGTAAACAAGCTAATGATGGGATTCAATTATGGACATCAGAGACAGACAACGACATGAAAAACTATCTGAAAAATGATGCAATGTTATTAAAAATTCAATTAACATTTACTGATGAGAACCAAAAAACATACGATATTTAACATTAAAAAAACTAAATGTCGGTATTAAGTATAATTTCTAACAATTAATTGATTTAATCAAACTACTCCAAATTGCTAGTAATTACAGTATACTGTATATGCTAAGTCTCTCAACAAAAAAAATACATAAATCATAAAGCATTTCATTTGATTTTCCAATGATATAATAGAATAATTATTTAACAATCAAGTTTTTCAATATTAACCTATTTGTGCACATCGTCATTTGTTGTGAATATGCAAATAAACTTTAAATACCGGGTGAAAAAACCCTTGGGTAATGCTATACAGTACAGTGTATGCTATAATCATATTAGTACTACAGTATGTATGAGTAAAACTACTAAATAATAACTTGTGACTTAATAATGGCATTGGTTAACGTGCTGTATGTTTAGGTCATTTTGAAATTGTCAACAATTAGTAAATAATGTATACAGTAACTATTGCTAATTAAATTTCTATGCAACTTAGTCATTAAATTGATAAGATAACTCTTTCTAACCGGTAACAATTTATCAGTATTTCAGGCAAGTTGTAGTCCAGTGTTAATTGCACAAGTTGGCATTAGTTATTAAAAGGATACTGAAGGACAACAACAATATTAACGCTGTATAATTTTAAGTTTTAGCCACTAGAAAGTTTGCTAGTGAAATTCTTCAGCCACTTTGTAACAACTTATTTTATGTTTGAAAAGCAACAAAAATGAACGAAGAAATTGGAGGTAAGTGAAAAACTTTTTCAACGATTACTCTGAAAGGCAATTCCGACTTTTGTCTATTTCAGAACAGCGCAATATTTATCCAAGAGTAATTCAAGTCATGAATAGCGTAATAAATTATCACATAACTGTATATTTATAATAAACTAATTTAATTAAAAAATTCTACTTGTACTGAATTAGATTTATCATCATAATGGTCATCAGAATGAGCAAGGAACTTCAACACCCAAAACTGACGGCTTATCCCACTTAGAAAAAGTAAACAATCAGACATTTGAATCAATAATTACTGTATACTATAAAATGTAAGGTAAATTTTCTTCATTAAAATAGAAAGATCATGGGTTAAGCGATATTAAGAAAATAGAAAGCGAGTTACAGTTACAATCAGACATACTACGTAGAATGAGCCTTGAACTTGGCATTGATTGTGAACTTAACTCGACATCAAACAGCCTTGAAAAATGTATCACAACAATTCCAAACAATGTCAAACAAGAGCTGGAAAATTTACACAGCTCACAAAAAGATCTTGACAAAAAAATTAACATTTTATTTGCAAACGGCCAAAAAATGATAACACATTTTGAACAATTAAAAAAGAATGTTTACAGCTTAGAGTGGGCACTGCGTAAAGAAAAAACACAGATTAAACAACTTCAAGGTAAAACTTTAAATAAAAATAGTATCTATTAATATTTTAAAATTATTACATAAGATATGGTATACTGTATTGAGGGCAAACTCTAAAATAAATTAAATTAATTTCACTGTCAATATGATGAAAGTATTCCTAATAGTAAATGTTAAACAAATGACTAACAAATAAAATTAGCTATTAATAATATCAATTTTAATAAATATTAATGTTTCGCATTTTAGAAGTACTAAAAAATGGCGAAAACAGGGAAGATATAAATGCCGAAGAGAATGATGAAGATGAAATTAATGATGACTATGAAGACAAACCATTGAAAACTTTAGAAAAAAATAATTTCACAAGAGATAAATTTCCAGTAACTATTTTTTCCAATTTATAACTAAATGATATTACTAAAACATAACTATAAGACTGATTGCTTTAAAAAATTTAACCAGTAGCGTAACTAAAACGATGTAAATCTATAGATGGATAATTATTCAAGTGTACAATTGCCTCTTCAAAGGACATGGACAGTACTAATATATTATGCTTCAAAAAAAAATTAAATTGAATGTTTAATTATTTTTATGTAATTCTAAAATCTAAACCATGCATTTATCAGAACGTTACTTCAATAACTGTATTTCGTAAACATTATTAGCCACAGTTAACGCTTCTGAGTAAAAGTACAAAAACCATAGTAAATCCAAATAAGCTTTAACACTTATGTCTATTTACTTAGCGAGGCTCGTCTGCGAAGGCAACATCTTATACATGGAAAATTAAAATCGGTGATGGAAATGAAACCAGGACGTACTTAAGTCCTATATTTGTCATCTACGGATATCCAATTGATGCTCAAGCCAAAATCAGATTCCAACCACCTTACATTACAATTTGGTTATGTCTTATTAACAGTGACAATAGGAGAGACCGTCTGTCCATTTCATTACCTTACCCCACCATTTCATACAAAATATTGGATCCATCTGATAATAAAATCAAAACAGATATTCATCGAATGGCCGATATTCCAGCTATTAATCGTTTGCAAAACAACGATTTCAGTTATGAAGTAACAATAACTGCTGAAACCGATCTGAAACAACAGTATATCAATGTTGACGATGATGAAGACGCAAGCATGTCAATGGAAATTATAATAGACTGGCCAGAAGCACGTTATCAGCCCTTTTCATTCAATGGCATTCTTATGTGGGAAGTAAAACACTATGCGCATAAATGTGAGCAGCAACAAAAAATCACCGATTGCCATTACAGTCCTTACTTTTACACTAGTGAGAATGGTTACCGGGTAAAATCAGGACTAAAAATAGTGGACGGAATTTCAGTTATTGTTCAATTTGTCGCAGGAAAATTTGACAAGTTTCTTGATAAAAAGCCAATATTCTCAGTCACGGTAACTTTGATTGACGAGAATTCATCTGCCAATAACATTAGCAAATCAGCGCTGGTTCCAGATTTGCGATCCACTACATTCGTTCTTATTCAACCAAGTGAAATGCATAAGATTACCTATTACGTTAAAGATGACACGCTACTTATTAAGATACTAGTTGAACAAGTGTACGTTACACATCAAAATATTTGTTGAACTTTAACCAGCTTAAAACAATCATAAACGCAAATAAAAAAAACTAATTCTGTGATAGGATATGTCAAGTTCTAGTAATACAATATACTATGTTCTCAAGTTACTAAAAATGTCACACGTAAACCACTTTTCAAAGTCAATACTTGTTCATGATTCGTTGCAAAACAACAAAACAAATTCATATGTACTGCTTGTTAAAAAGAATTAAAAAGTATACCTGCTGTATATTAATATTATACCGATATGTAAACTTTATAACCCAGTTATCAATTTTACTATTTGTATTTTTTACCTATCTTCAAGTTTATCAAAATTGCTGATAAATTGTTATCAAATGAGCACAAGAAACATTACACAAGTACTGTAACCACTTCGAAACCAATTTAGTGCAAAGAGCTTCTTGGAAATGGCTGAAAACGTCCCTGCAGCTATCAGTGGTAAGTGATCACATTACTGAATTGTATTTTTTGGATTTAAATAACCTATAAACTTAACTAAAATTGCGATAATACTAAAATAAGTATCTTACAATTAAGATTCAGATAAAACATTTCTAAATGAGCAATACAATCAGCTAACTTTTGTTGATGATGTCAACGAATTTCTTTGTGCCCATTGCCACAAGATACCATTTACTCATTATTATTCCGCGTGTGATCATTTATTCTGCGAGAAATGTAAGCAAGAATTGGATAAAGATTTGGATAAAAGCTGGTCATGTCCCAAATGTGAAAGAGAAATCGCACAAACGGTAATTGGTTAAAAGATTTAAATAAAAAAAATGACGATTGACACTAAAACCAATTTAGAGCATACAAAAGCCTGAAGTGGATACAAAAATTAGCAGCTTAAATGTATACTGTCTAAATAGAATATACGGATGTAAAAAAACGGTGGAGTTATGGCAACTTAGGGTATGTTAAAAAAGTTACACCTTAAACGACTTTTAATAAAATGATATATTTTCAGAAACATTTAAGAAACTGCCCAAATACCAAAGAGAATGATCTTTTGATGGAGATAACCAATGCGAACGTTTTTGATAGTGTAAGCTAAAATACAGTAAAAAATTTTATAGTAAAACTGAATTTGGTGCTAAATTTTAGGTCAGTCTGCGTTTGGACAAGTTAACCGATCGAATTGATAGTATGATTGAATTTCTAAGCAACCAACATAAAATGGAAGACAAAATGGCACCTAGATTACAAATAACTAATGTAGATGGAGACATTAAGGTGGATGATGTAATGCATGAACTTCAAAAAAGTTTGCAAGGATTAAGAACTGATTTCCAAATCGAGACTGAGAGAATGAGGACCAACACTGAACGTAAATTTATTCTTTTATTTTTTTTTGTAAATATAATTATTCATTAATCATACATTATTAATTAGAAAAAGTGACTGAAATCGTCAATAATAAAATTGTTGATCTAATAAAGCTGCAGCAAGCAATTCCTCAGCTAAACCAGCATACTGAAAACCAAGACATACAAGCAGCAACACCACCAGAAATTAATAGAAATAGTATAAATGGCATAATAGAAACTCTCTCACGAATTGAATACGATTTTAAAACACAACAACAATCACCATTTGTTGACCAAACAGCAACCGAAATTAAACATATTCTATCTACAATTTTAGAAGCTCAAAGGGAAACTGAGATAAAGCTTAACTACTCAATTCAGTCATTATCACAACAGGTGGAGTCTCTAAAAGATGAAATTCAGATTTTAAAAGCAAAACCAAAAACATCGGAAAGCATGTTCAATTTAAAATCCATCAACACTCAACCCAAATTTAAAAGAAATCGCGATTATCGCTCAAATTCCAATGTGTCAGTAACTATTGCTAAACCAAATGTAAAATTAAGAGCTGCTTCAAATATACTAACGGCAGCACTGGAAGAAATAACAGTAAGCGACTGAAAAGTTTAACCAATAATTGAAAAACAATTTATAATAATAACTATTTACAATTTCTTTTAGAAACGCCAAAGTGTAACTGGCTATGTAGAAGTGGCCGAGGATAGTTATACATGGGAAATTGAAAATTTCAAGGAAAAATTAAAAGACAACGAAAAGTTTTCGACATACAGTCCAATGTTTCGTGTTCCTGGGTTCACTTATGGCTGTCAAGCTAAGCTAGACTGTAGCAGACAAGTAATTTACATGTCAATATGTTT
Source organism: Helicorthomorpha holstii (assembly GCA_013389785.1). Taxonomy (NCBI): domain Eukaryota; kingdom Metazoa; phylum Arthropoda; class Diplopoda; order Polydesmida; family Paradoxosomatidae; genus Helicorthomorpha; species Helicorthomorpha holstii. The sequence continues at coordinate 12,720,389 of JAAFCF010006680.1, read as the reverse complement.
CAAAGACGTTGAGAACGTTGGTACTATAAATTTAAATCCTCTTCCAAGAGTGACTTATACATTATGCGACGTTCAAACTGCTGGCGTTGTAGATAAGAAACACAAAATCAAAGTTAAAGATTATTTATTTAACGAGAAAGCAATTGATGCTTTCGATCACTTTTATTACGAAGAGTTGCTCGGCTACAAAGGGGAGATACTGACTAATCGATACATAAAGAAAAACCAATTGCAAATTAAAATTTCGTTAAAACCACCGCCGCCACCGCAATCACTATCAACAGATGGTATTTTGGTATGGAAGCTAGACAAATTTTACAAGAAACGACAAGCGGTTAAAGATGAACTTATACAATCAGTCCAAGCTGTTGAATATTTCTACACTCATCCAAATGGCCATCGAGTTAAAGCAGAAATAAGCTGGGATTCACTGAGTCGATTGTACGCTAGAATATCGTTTGTTACTGGAGAATTTGATTCACAATTGTCTCAAACATTTCCACACAAAACGACGGTTACAATATATGACCAAGTAACTCATCACCACTTTATCGTCAATGTAAGCAAAGATCTAAAATTGTCAAAATGGTACAACATTGATCTTCTTTCAAACAAAGAAATCGTCGAAGGAAATTACTTAAAAGATGGCTCATTACTCCTCCGATTTGCAATTGAACCAGTCCAGTAAAAACTTTTAGGCAAAACCAACCGACATAACAATTATTTGCTATCTAATACAATAATTATGCATTTAAAATTTTTTGTTTATTTTCCAGCTAAATTTCAATCATAAAAATTAGTTTTTGTTTTACTTGTGGTCAATTTAAAGTTGATAAAGCGCATAAACAGTGCTTTAAACCACTCAATGACTTATGAGGTGCCAATTGTAATTCAGTTTTTCATTCAATTTGTGACCGTGGCCCAATTTATGCCTGCAGTACCCCTACATAATTGAAACCTAAACATTATAATTATAATTTATAAAATATATGTTAAGATTATTAAAAACGACTCAATATTTTATAATGCATCGTCAGTTTGCGTCACTTGACATTACTCTTGCATTATTTTTACATGATGCTAATGCCTGCCAAATTTAATCTGACCTTGCTTTGATAAAATCTAGATGAACACAAGGTTAGTACAGCACATTTTTTGTAATATAAATAAAATGAAAACATGAGTTGTATTGACAAATGATAAAATAAAAAATTTAATCACTGCCGGTTTTCCATACCGAATAATAGAAATTACAACATTATAAGCCACGCCTATTGTTCAGAAGGGAAGCTTCATGATTTTCCCCTCTTTTCGATTAAATTTCCTGTTAAATCAAATAAAAGCTGAATTAAAAGCGCATTTCCGATTATTGAGCAATTTATTCCCTGCCAAACACAAAGTAAAAAGTTTTGGGCATTAATGACGAATGGGGGTGGGTGGAGTTCCCAAAATGACAATAATTCGAAAGAAAAAAAATACCAACATGTATACTGTATAACTCGTGCGCAATTGGAAGTTGCGATTTCAAAGAGAAGAAAAAAAATCCCAAAAATCTGATTTTTCTGATAAAAAAATACTTTTGAAAAATGTCAAACATTACAGATAAAACAAAATTTACTACTCTTCTTTGCTTTCTATGGAGTTTACAATTAGCAAAATCAGCATCGTTTAATTTAAACAACGACAACAATAATCGAAATATACACTTGGAAATGACAGAAAATGAAGTACAAGAAATTTTTGGAACCAATAAAGGCAAGTATCAAAGTTATAAACTCTATGATGTTGCTTTACCTCACGCACACAATACAGAAAAGTGATAAAAGTCGGTATTGCAAAAGAGATAAATGAAATTAGTAAAAATCACTAAATAACCGCATAAACTTTTAATTTTTCAAACACAAATGCAACTTTAAACACAAAAATAATTAATATTTAACTGGTTCAAAAACTACAACTAAAATCGATAAAAACTTATCAAGTGTCTAATACAAAAAAATATTGAAAAAAAGTAAATTCAGTAGTTCCAAACACTATTAATAAAGCATTGTTAATAAAATCTAAACTTGTGTAAGTCAGAGTTTAACCAAAACGGTTAAAGATAGTTAATATGAAGGCAAAATAAAAATTTTACTAAACTTCAACAATAACTGTCCTTATTTGCTATTGATAGTTCCTGATTATCAAGTATTTCAACTAATTCGACATGATTCAAGGTCCAAACGTGATTCAACTGACTCAATAAATGAAGAAGTAATAATTGAAATACCACTTAATAATGATATACTTCTGGTTCATCTTAAAAGAAATAAGTAAAATTGTGTTCAGTTTACTCAAAAGAAATAGATTTAAGTTGATGAAACATCAAAATATAGGCGTTTAATAACATCTCCTTTGAAAATTGAAGAAGTCGAAGATGATGGGAAAACCAAAGTTAGTTACATATCGACTCATCCTGATTGCGTTTACCATGGAAATGTTATCGGAAGTGATGATAGCTCAGCTGCTATTTCTACCTGTGGTCTTCCGGACGGTCAAATGGTATATCAACCAAGTATATTAATAAACTACTGTATAAAAGATTTTCAATATCTGATAGACCGGCGTAATACACCACAATGGATCCCACATAATACGTCCTGTTCCTCAACGACTTATAAAATCAGAAAATCAGCCAGATCATATTTTCTACATGTCAAATTATGCCACTAATCAATATAAATGTCCACATAGTGAAGCAAATTATCAAAGTCAAGAAGATTTGTATCCAAATTTGTCAAGGAGATACCGTGATGTGGATGAAGATCTCAATAAAACCATAGAAACAGCAGTTTTTATTGATGATATTTTGTATCAAAAATTTCAGAAAGAAAATCCAACGAATTACACGGATACTATGATTAACATGGTTTTCACGTTCATTAATGCAGTATGTAACTTACTGTAGCGTTAAATCAATGCCAACAACATTTAACATACTATACATAATTTCTAATGTTATTTATTTGTAATAGGTACAGTTAATTTACAGCCAAAGTTCCTTGACCAGTCGAGTATCCATAACTTTAGTACAAGTTTCAGTGATCAAAAGATCATCGGTAATTTTTACTAAAACAGCTCTAATACCTGTTAAAAATATTTCATTTAACAGGCAGGTCCATCAAAATATTCAGGAAACATTGAAGAATATCTAGAGTCATTTTGCAATTGGCAAGAAAGAAGAAACCCAAAAAGTGACCGTAACACTAGCCATTGGGACCATGCACTTATGCTTACAGGGTAACTAATCAATTAATGTTACAATAAATTACATTCATTGCCATAAATTATTATTATGTTCATCAGGATGGATTTATACATGGATGAAAAAGATAATACAGTAGTCATAGGTAAAATATTAAATACTTCTAAATCTATTAGATTACTGCAAAAACTGAGTTCACAAAAACGATCAATTAATAAATAACTTTAAATATTTAATGACTTTTACAACTGATACAGGTTTAGCATGGGTCTCTGGAATGTGTCGTCGATTGTACAGTTGTTCAATCAATGAAGGAACAACATTTGAATCCGTATTTGTAATTAGTCATGAACTAGGACATAAGTCAGTAACTCTTAATGTTTATCGCTTTTAATGGCATGAAAAATTAATAATAAAATAATGTATAGTTTAGGAATGCAACACGATGGCGAAAAAAATAACAAATGCTCTGCTACTGATTACATAATGAGTTCATCACTTGGACCTGGCAAAACAACCTGGTCATCATGCAGCAACGAATACTTAAAGAAATTTTTCAAGTTAGAACTGTTACAAAACTTAAAAATTATAATTAGAAAATCAAACTGATTTTGCTTCAAATAGTTCAGCAGCTTCTACATGTTTAAATGATAAAGTAGTTCCAAGAGATGAGCTTGATCACCGATCAAGTTATCTTCCTGGTCAAATATATTCAGCTGATGTTCAGTGTAACTACAGCTATGGATCTAAATACAAGCCATACAAGGCTCCCGAACACCCATTTGATGTAATACTTAAAATAAAAAACAATGTTTTGTTTTCTAATCTAAATATTTTGTTTATAGAATATATGTAGAGAACTATGGTGTGCAAATGGAACTATAGCCAAACGAGCGCATCCAGCATTGGATGGTACTACATGCAAATCACAACATGTACAGTAATTTATTCAGTTTAACATTTTTCTTGTCAAATATGACGTACAGGTAGTAAAAATATTCACTATTTTGTTTATTTTATAGCAATGTTTTCATGGCAAATGCGTTCATAAACAGAAGATACATCAACAAATGTCAGCATACAATTTAATACCAATAGTGTGAACATTTATGCTAATAATGCATAAAACTTTTATAAGTTATACTTTTATTGTGACCTGTATTTATTTCCGTTTTTTTTTTTTTGGCAATTAAAATCTCTTTTAACGTTACTCCATCATAACTTATAATTAATGCTGAAAATTTGACGTCGTAATGCCACTAATACCAGGATTTTTTTTATTCAAAAAAGTATGCATTTAAAATGAAACCCAAACCAATATTATTATTATTATTCAGTAACTCAGTGTAATCTAAAAGTGTTTACACGCAAGAATTAATTTATTCGGCTATTTCCCATAATTTAATCGATCATCTGTTCTACCTATATCTTTCGGCATTACATTGTGCTGATATAACAATGGATACTAATTCAGTGGCATAATCCCATGAGAATATAATATCAAAGATACTCAATCTGCAGTAATAAAAGACTAGAAAATACCGCTTTACAGTCGGACAAATCCAAATTCCCAGAAGAACACAATAATGAATATCAATGTCAAAGTTAAAGCATTCAATGTGTAAGCCAAACTTAAGGCAGCCAAGAAAAACAAGTTCTTTTCAAAGTTCCAAACCCAGATGAAAATAAGTAAAAACACCGGTGGTGAAATGATGGAAATGGATCAACATAATTGCTTACTCAGCTCTAAACAACATCTACAAGTCCACAAACACATACAGTATAATCTAACATAATTATGCATTTACAAAATCACAACAGTAAGCGCATTCAATTTTTTGCTAATCAGAATAAAAATCTCATACAATACTGCAATTTCAATAAAAATAATATAATCTTAGCTAGATAAAATGATTGATTCTCACTAATACTGTAATAGGTCTACTCAGACATGATGTAATTATCAATTTGGAGAAAGAGCATTAATCGATTAAGTAAACATACAAAAAAATGGCCGATTTTTCCAAATTGTCAAAACAATAAATATTAGCTAACTTCAAATAATTTATAGATTTTTTTATTATTGACAAAAACTGCCATATACTGTACTGTACGTCTAGTTTAAAATCTACTTGACAAAGTTAATAGCAAACAAAAGCTTGTAAAAATGGATCAAATTGATAATAACGAAAATTGAATCTAAGTAAAAATACCATCGAGCTGAGAAAATATTTCAACAAGTGTGTAAGCTGTCAATATTGTATATGTTACTGATTAATGTCGATGTGATACATGCAAACTGTAGTTGGACGTTGGGTTTGCAAATTCTGTGAACCACCTGGCCTTTTAGAATGTACTGTATGTGAACATTGAAAGGGTATAATGTACCGTATTCACACAAATAAATTTTTAACTGCTGTAAATACTGAATACATTGAAAACTGAATTTCTATATAACACCCAAAAATATCAGAAAAACATTTCTACATAGAAGAAAATAAGGTAAAGGAAAAGGAATTGTAAGACATCATTTCCCCCTCCCTTTTCTTCATCCAAAACACTCTCCTTCACTTCAACTTCATGTCATCTATCCCCTCCCCCCCATCCCTCCCCCATATGCTTCTTTCTTCCCTTCTTATTTTCTTATTCATCATCATTCATCCCTCCACAAAGTTGAGTTCATTGAATAAATAGGGGGTATAAATGCACGAATATCTCAACAAAATTTTTAATTTCATTTCACCCATAAAATAACAAGCTGTAGATTCCCGTTGGAAATGCAAAATTGCATGGGATTTCGTGCAACCAATCATAGCTTCAGCATAATAATTTGCCCTTAAAAAGGATTTTCCATAAAGGATTATGGTCGGATTAAGATGCAAAATAAAATTTATCTTTGCAACATATCTTCAAAAAATAAAAAAAATTAAATTGTGTGTTCAAATGGTGCATACGTGAATATAACTGCTAAATTCATTTTAAATATTTAATTTAATCATCATCGACATCATGGTCAATTTATTAAGAACGAATTACTGAAGAAATAAAAAAAAGCAACCTTTGATCAGCTGCTGGATTTGTTTTCATTTTCCAACAAACTGAATATTAAGCATATAATACCGGGTATATATAAGATCGGCAACATATAACAAAAAAAAAAATATTCTGTACATCCACAAATCTAGAATAGACTTACTTATTCTTAAGGCAATCAACCTAACTCCCCTTCTCCTTTTCAATGTGTTGTTAAAATGGACATGGATATTATTTGTTAAAAGAAGCAGAGAGCTGCTTCGAGCTGAGTTAGCTCCCTTATCTCTTTTCTGCAATACAAAAATAATATTCAACTGCTGTTTGATTTCGTCTGCTGTTTGTTTGGATCAAATGTTCAAAGTGCTGATTTGAGCTTTTATTTGGCAGGACTAAGAAAGAGGTGCAAGGCAGTTCAGTTCAGCAGACCAAAAGCAATTGAGACGGCGCGCGGTGTACGTGCGGTGTGTGAGAGGGGGAACAAACCACAACATCTACGGCAAACATAGAGTGCATGTGTGGAAAGCAATCTACAGTATCTCATCGTATTTGGCATGGAAACAAATAACTATTTATTTTTAATACTTAACATCTAAATCCATCAAATTCCTGCAGGTAATTACCCATTATTTAATATAGTGAACAATTAGATATTTAAATATTAAAAATAATGTAGAAGTGCTTAGGTAGAAATGGTTGCAAATTATTAGGCAAACATGCCCATTATGCATCTATAATAACTGTACCTAAAATTTGATAAGCTGTAAAATAATAATAATATAATGTTAATAAAATAAAACGTGGATTTACGAATTTTAAATTCTTTTTTTTTAAATTTTTAACGATTTTTTTTAATAATGAATCTTTAATTAAATAAATTTTAAATACTGGATTTTTAAAAGTTGAAATAACTGTAATTATTTTTAATTATCCAAAGTTTATTCGTGGTCCTTACTTTCATTAACATTCAAAATTCGTACCGGTTACAAAGTTAAACTTCAAAAATTTCCTATTACAATCATTAAAAAAATGATTACATTATTTTTTTTCAGATAAAAATCTCAACCGTGAAAAGACGATCAACCTCCTCATAAATTCATTCGATGGACGAAATCAGCTGTTTTTGTGTTTAATGTTATCAGGAATAAAACGCAAGTTGATAAGTAAATTTTTTAAAGCAAAATAATATATGCTGAGTGAAGTTTATCGTGACGACGGTGATGTGGTTCAATTGGATCAGTGTGGCGTTTAGTGACATTAAAACTATGAAAACAACATTGTTGTTTGCATTGCACTGCTGCTTATGGACAACGGCCATTTGCACGCTACAGCAGAAGGAGACGCTCAACAACATTATTATCCATAGCAATTCAACTGATCATGCTAATAATCAATCAAAAAAGTTCAGCATAGAAGACCTCTTAAGTCATTCCTATCCACATAGAATATCAAATATTTACTTGGATCCCTGTAAAGCAGGTAAAAAAGTTAATTTTCATTTCTTGGACTTTTTTTTCCCCTTTTCTTTCACTGTCAGTGTAAACAAATACCAGTTTATGTTTCATTTTGGGAAGCACATTGACATCGCTAGTTTTATTTACACCCACTGTAAGGCTTCAATAAAACGAATAAACATTAGTTGCATGATTGCATCTCCGAACAACGTACAGTATGTGTGAAAAAACATGTCGAAAATAATCTTAGCCATTTAATATGTACTGTTTACAAGGTCTAAAGTTGAAATCACAGTGCACTTAGCTAACAACTAAAATTTTGAATAAAATCAAACCAACATTGCATATATGGAAATAATGTACTTGATAAATTGTACAGTTCACATGCTAAACACATGAAACAGAAAACAAATAAACGTTGGATTATACGAGTGTATTTGGTATGGCAACTAAAATTACAACAAAAACCAGTGCTTGTGCAATACTAAATACAAAAATATGCCATTAGAACGGGGTGATAAAATTATACGGTCTCTGAATTTTACTAAAAGCTAAAAATAACAAATTTACCTAACCCACCAATAAATAAATAAAAATAATTATAAAAAAAAAGCAATCATACTTTTTCACAGGGCAAAACTTCAGTGATAATTAATTTTCTCTATTATCATATTATGCCTTTGAGTCATAAAAGTCTCCCAATAAAAATATCAAAAGTTATGACCCAATTTATTAAGCTCCATCAATTAATGCAATAAAATCCAACATTTAACCATCACAATTAAAGTTCCACTGTGTACAGTACAGTACTACTGTACTATCAGGTCCTAAACAAGATTCTTTTGCATGCTAAAATTGGGAAACTGTTTTAATGACTGCTAAAATACTGTACTGTAATGGCTATGGTTCCTAAACAAATTAAACAGCATAGTACCCTGGAAAATTTTACAACTTTTCCATGACCCTCAATTAGTTTCCAGTGCAAGTATAATTTATAGGGTGTTTTGTATTTGATTTTCCGAGTTTTCCTTATCCTCTCTCCTTGACTTTGTATTTTTGAGTTTGTTTTCTACTGAAAATAAAAACACTAAAACGGTGCTAATTAGTTTGTTGGCCCCTGCAGCTGTTTGAATTCTTTCGATTTTTGTTTTACGATGTCTAATAGCACCCTCTAGCAGACGATTATTACCCTCAAGAAACTACAAAAACAAAATACTGTATTACATACAGTACATCCCTCAAGAACATTAATTTAACTTGCTAATAACTCAAGTCAGAAATCCATCTGGATTCTGGAAAGTCAAACACCACTAAAACGATTTACATTATCCAATCAAAATTTACATAGCAAAAAAAAAAAAAAAAAATTTACAACATAAATTTAATATAGATTCACATAAAAAATCGTCTTAATATTAATTAGACCGACAAATATAACATTGCAAAAAACACACCTGCAATTAATTAACGGTTTTTAAGATCAAGCCCCTTAATGACGCATGCGTGGTGTTTGTAATTATTTTAATGTCACGGCGGAAGTAATCATTTGATGTTTTCGCTCATCTGTTTTCACTTTAAATATATATAAATATAAAAAAACGTCTTCAGCAAGTGGTGGTGGCATCGATTGTGAAATTTTTTTAGTTAAATTCTTAAAAAGAAAAAAAACCGCAGAGAGAAAACAATTTTTTTCGTTAGTACAGTAATTATTTATGGCAAAACGCCATTTTCATCTCGTTTCATCACTAAAGACTCTTAAATGAACTTCCTCTAAGTTATTAAAGGCGTGACTACACCTTGATCGTTGCGTTTAGTCACTTATTAATGCAATTATAAGAGTACGTAACGTTTAATAGTATTTCCTAGCGTTGTTATGAAATACAAGCATAAAACGGGTTGAATCGACATGAGCATTCGTTCCGCATTATGTTTGAATTTCCATTTCTTTGGTGCTTTTGGTTGTTAATAATTATAAAGATTGACGGGGCTTCTTCAAACAATTTATGCAAGCATGTAACGTTTTGCATGATCGTTAAATTTAATAAATTATCAAACCTAAAATACCATCAACATTCCCAGAAAATCGTTACGTTTACACTTTCCAAAAATCAATTACAAGTCAAAGGTGATATTTAAGAGTGGGTGGAGGTACTGTAGATGATCAGTCATACCATTTATCAAACATGAAGTCTTGAGGGCATGTAATGTTATTTTTAAATATTTAATAACAACTGCACGCAACAAACACGTTTTTTTTTATATTTTTGAAGGTTGATAAGATATAATGCTGTTTTCGCCTATTAAACTTCTTTTTTCCCGATAAAGAAAAAAAAAACTTTTAAAGTGAAAAGGTAAAATGATGTGATGAAGATATTTTAATTAAAACTTGAATGTATCAAGTTGCAAGTGGTATTTAACAATGTTATAAAAGCCAATATTTATCAAAAGTATAACATCATGAATTAAATGAAAAATCTTAATTAAAAGTTTGAACGTTACAGTGTATGACACGTGAATACAAGCGTTGCCAACATTTGCCAATCAATTATTAATTTGCTAAGTTGTGAAGGCGTGAAATGAGACGAATCAGAAGTGCATTGGCCATGACACAACAATGTATGAAAGCAAACAAATTAGCTTTGTCAATTGATTTGAATGGCAATTCATAAAATAAATACGGTACCTACATGCACATGGCCACTTGTCAATTTGTCAACAACCGCTTTTGAGTTTTGACATTACAAAGTGATGCAAATTTAGCACTAGAGATAAACTAGACACAGCAAAATAGTAAACAGATTTTTTCAGTTAATATTTTCCCTTCTTTACACAACGCCAAAGACAAAACCACTACTGTACCCGGTACTTTACTTTTTTAAATTGATTTTTATCAACACTAAATATGCTTACAATATACTGTAATTGGAATACCAGGAATAAACTGTAAATGACAAAGTTATATAATTTGCATTCTACTCTGTAAGTTTAAGTTAGTAATTACTTTTCGCAATCAGTAATTGAGATTTTTAATTAATATGATACAGTAGAGTTGTATGCATGGCAGCTACAAATGATGAACATAATGCTTTACCAATATTAAGTTAATTTCAATTCTCATTGCACAAGGAATTACTGTACATTTTCAAAATTTGTTTAAAAAATCGTGGAAATTTTTTTCTGCAAATTACTAAACCAGAAAACTAACAAAGCTGCTTCTCTTTCTCTAAAATTGTTAGATTTTCAAGGCTGTAATTCTGAGCAACATTTTTTTCCCTTAAAAACCTAACAGATGGCATTTCTTAACAAAAATGACTGACTTGTAAGTTTTGAACAATTACTAATAAACTTGCTGACATTTAAGTAAAACTTAGCAATTATTTTCACGCATGTTTTTATGCAACTTCACTATTTAAATTTTTTTTTTGAGCTAAAACGCCTAAATTGTTGCTAATAATAATTTCACTACTGAGCCTCAAGCTATACTAAGTTATACTGTTACTGTAAATTTTTGTTTGGCGTTTTCTCTGGACATAATGTACTGTAGTAACTGTATTAGTCAAATGTATTTTAATTGGCTAAATTTAACTGTTGTTATGGTAGTATAAGCCAATGAATAGACTGATAAAATACTGTAAAGTATACAGTACTGATATAGTGTGTGACACAAAATATAATATCAGTTTGTATTGTTTGCTAATGCTAACAGGAAATTAAGCGTGTCAAATTTAATTAATTAAATGTTAAAAAGGAGCAAAATGTGATCTTGAAATTCGATCAAATAAGCAATAATAAATAACATAGCCAAAATAGTTTGCCGCTGAACTTCCTTCAGCTGGCATTTAAGCAATTAGATAATAGACAAGTGACGTAATTTGTCGGCAATACAGTACGGAACCAAAAATAGAAAATTCCCGATTTTGATCCCTCAACAACTAAAAGAGATATTGTTGGAAGTGAGATGTCGCCCTGGACATGGTCGGCATGGAAACCACATTAAAGCTTTTTCTTTCTCTCCCTATTAGTCCCACCATCCACCACCTTCGTTTCACCCAACCGACATGACTCCACTTGACAGACTCAAAATGTTCAATTTAATTTTTCAGCCAGTTAACAATCGATAAACCGTAAACGTCTTCCCCCAAACCACCCTCGTATAATTATTATTGACAGTAAATTTCCTCAAATCACCAGGATTAACCACATTGACAACCACCCTAGATATTTATCACATACTCTCTAACCAATCTTATCAATTTTAATAGCCAGACTAGTCAACAGACATCAAACAAAAGGACTAAATTGCCTGTATTTTCTATTGTATTTCAAAACCAGCAGCTGGAAAAACTTTGTACAGTACCCGGTACTGATAATCCAAAACAATAACTGTAAAAGTACAAATAACGTTGGCGACAATCATTTTCGATCAGAACTCAATACTAAATTTCGCCGACTAAATGGTTGTAAAAATAGTTAACTTTTAAAAAGAAAATATGGTTAATAATTTATCCTTTTTTATCTATTGCAATACAAAACGGTAAAAGTAATAATTTAAAAACCACCATACGTTGTGCAGGAAATGTGTTTGCCATAAGTTCTAATATAGCAATTCCCTATGCACATCGTATTACTCACAGGCAAATTAGTTACAAGTTAGCAACGGAAAGGATGTTGAAACGGTTTTCTTAGTAAAATAACTCATCCTAAAAAAACGAGGCACCGCTTAAATTTACTTTGAAAATTAAAGTGCAGTTAGCGGCAATCAATTAAATTAAATTGCCTTTCTTTTTGACATTAATTACAATTGTGTTTTCTTCCTTTCTTTTATCTTTGAACAACATAAGCTCAGACTCTCTTATTTTCTGCTCTAATTAAATTTGATCATCTAAATATGTTGATCCTTTTTCTCATTCAGTTTAATCTTTAAAGTCTCCGTGTCTGCCGGTAAACATTAATTCCATCTACCCGGTATTAGCTCAGTCAAAATCGATCATAAGGGGTTTTATTATATTTATAAAAGCCTAAAACATAATTTAATATAATCAGTCTAAACAACAAAACAAAATAATATAACTCGTACATAGACATAATGACAGTGATAAAATTCCGGTTATTTTCCTCTGTAAGTGAACCTTACGAAAAAATGACTCACTAAATTTCCAAATCAAATTCATCATGGAAATTTTGTCTACTCATTTTCAGCTAACAAAATTGCAATGCAAATGAAGTACACTAATTCCAATGTGAGTTACGTCAAATAAAACCCACCAACATTTGTACTGGCAAAACACATGTACAGTACATTTGATATCCATTATTCATAATCGATATTGGTAATAAACAGTTTGGACTTTTTAACTTAACTGATTTTGTTTCACCTTTACTTAAACAACTGTTGGCATTTATAAAATTATGAAACCAACATTTTCCTGTGTTCATTTTTTTATTTTAGTGCTTCTTAATATCTTAAAAGTCGTTAAATTATCATTTACTGTAAGTGCAGGAGCAAATACATTCAACTTCTACAGTTTAGTTCAGTACTGCATTTGCTGACTGAAATCAGTACAGTACTAAGATTAAACTTTCATCGAGGCATGTTTATTCTCATATTACCGATTGATAATTTCTGTTTCTATATACATACTGTGGTAGAAGAACCTTGAATAAAATCTAATTCGCTAGATTTGATTTAATGACAGCAAACAGCTCGACGTAATGCGATGCAATAGATCATTGGGCAAATTCAAACTTACAGTAAAAATAATTAAAAACAATGATTAATGAAATGTTTGATTAGTCGAATGATAAGGCTAATTCTCGGTTGTTGACCTAAAAAAAAGAAGCAAATGACACACATTATGACTCTTTAAAAAGAAAAAAAAAACCACTTGAAAAACGTACTGCACTTCAAAGTGGCCATCGTCCCATTCAATCAAAGTTATAAGATTCAGATACAGTAAATTATGTTAAAAATAGCAATCGCCATTAGTTCTAATCTGTATGCTTTAACATTTAAAAAAAAAAAGATGGCGCAAGGTTAAAACGTTCACTTACGATGATACAACGAACCTTCATGATAATGATGATGATATAAAGTAAAGCACACTAACTCAACTCTTTCACTTCAACTAAAATGACTTAAAACAACAAACTCAAACACTGCAAGTCGTAAAATAACTTTTATTGCCTCTTTATTTCAAAAACACATACAACTCGGCACTTTTCCACTTTTCTATTATTTTACGACTTTTACGAAATTTTACGACTTTAAAGCAAAGTAAGTTAGTAACCAACAAGAATAAAATATTCCTCAAGCATTAATGTTTCAATTAGCATTAAAAAACCACTGACGTAAAAGGTCAAGGCTGTTACAAAATGATATAAAACAACATTTGAATAACCTCTAATAACCTTTGTAAAATTACACAAGTGTTTCAACTTTAGTTAACTTTATCATTATCACACAAATATAAATATGGTAGCTGCAAAGCCAAAATGTTTTGTTTTGCATAAGATTTCAAAATCAACTAAGACAATACTAAAAAAAAACCGGTAAAAAACTTAAACCCTGTTGATGCAATAATGTTACAAAGTTAAATAATTGTCGTTAATATATTGAGTTAATTTACAACAATATTTCCCCATAAGTTAAAGCGTTGGAAAAATAAGTTTATTTTACTGTATAAACATGTACGTGTTCACTGTACAGTAAATACTTTAGCTTCCCAAGTTCCTGCTGACATTTTGCGACCTTATAAAGTTACAAACAAGCAAATTACTAATACTGTACAGTAGATAAGTTTAATTAAAATTTTTTAGTTATCATAACATGCACAAATTGAGTCCAAATTAAACATCAATTACAACCACTAAATAACTTTATTTAAAAAAGAAATAAATATTTAGTCATCTAATGGTTGCACAGTACTAACACACTGTATTATCATTTTTTTTATTTAAAAAAATATTAGAGAAAACGTTAACCCAATTCGTCGTACCATTCAGCAGCATATTTTGATTAATAAGGAGTTGAAATTTGATTATTCATTTGAAGCGGTTAAGGGTCACAAACCCCTTTTTCATTAATTGGCCAATAAAAAAACTGTTTTTGGAGAGTAATTAATTATCACTTGTGTCCTCAACGTCTAATTAACTCAAACATTTAATAGCTGGCTTGTATACTATAGTTTCCAAGTTTACATTAATTTCAATTTGAAAAGGAGAACTTGTATAAACAAACGCTAAAATTGAGATCGGATGTCGCTCTGTCAGTGGAGAAACTTTCGAATGATTGGTTTGGGATGTGTGTTCAACATATGAAAAAGCCATTAAATTTTTTTTATTTACCGTACAAGATTGAAGGGGGAAATAAAGAGTCATGTACTTGTACGTATAAATAAACAAAAGCCAAACACGTGCGCTTATTAAGTTATATGGCTTTTAAATACAAAATGATAAAGCGTTTAACAGTTAACTTACTATAGCATTTGACTTTACGAACTATCTACACTCTAAACCAGTGGTTCCCAACCTTTTTTAAACTGCGGAGCACTTTTCTGAATACAAAAATTTTGCGGAGCACCCTCAATTAAAATTTTAACAATTGAAATGCCCGCAGGTTGGGGCATGTACCTCACGTTGGGAAACAGGGGTTTAAAGTCCAGTACAGTAGAGGTCAGTCAGCAAGAGCTGATCTGCTTTTTCCTTCTTTATTTCGGTACATGCAAAGAAAACCAACTAGCATATGCAATAAAAGGTCCCAAATGACAGTCCTCTAACATAAATTAGACCACATGGAAATACTGGTACATTTAGCACTTAACACAGTGATGATAAAATACAGACATCGATTAGCATGCATTTTACAATTTGCAACAATAAAAGTGTTTTTGTAGAATTATTTATTAAAATTTGAAAAATTGTAAAAAATCTTCACTTGTAAACAAATTAAAAAAAAAATAGTTATTTTAGGTACTGTACTGTATAATTTTTGGGAGCACTTTCAGAGGGCTTGGGGAGCACTAGTGCTCCCCGGAGCACCGGTTGGGAACCACTGCTCTAAACATTAAACATGTCAAAAAAAAAAAAAAGACAAACAGCATGAGGCCCATAACGTAACCACCAATGAATCTAAAGAAAAATTCAGTATTTCCACAAAGATAAACTTCCTCAATGTTTTTAAAACCATAAAATAAAAACTCAATGTGCCTGCATAAATGACCAACAAGTTCCATTTTAAATAACAGTTCAAACCCTGAATGGGCAATAAAATCTCATTCAGTAGATTAAACAAACCGACTGCTCTCAAATCATTAAAATGCAATAAACATTTTCTGAAATGTCTTCTTTTAGTTCGCAGTATTTTATAAAAATGTCATGACATTTTAACTAGAAAAACGTTTCTGGTACATTCAAAACTTCAAGTTTTAAGATTCTCACTACACTATTATTTACACGAAAAATTATGCAGTATTACAAACATAACATAATTTTATATTTCTGAATGATTGAACCAATTTGATAATCAAATAGCACATGTACGGTATAGTGAAATGTCATAGGTGCTGTTATTTGTGGCTGGAAAATTGGCATACAAAGTAAAAAAAAAAGCAATTTAAGAGGATGCTTTCATCACATTGTTATAAATGTGATGGAAATAATGTGATGGGATGGTTAATATGCGCAGCATGAGATAAATCGATGTTTGCTACTTGCTTATAATGTGATGCTATCAAAATTCTTAGAAAAAACTAGTCCATTAACTTATTATTTGATTATATTATGTTGTACTGTAGTTGTACTTTATTTTTGGCCTAAAATAAAAACCATGGAAATGTTAACTTGACTACATGGTTGATTTTTATGAGTTTAACGTTTGAGTGAATTCAAAATATTTAACTAAATAAAATTTGTAGTCGCACAATTTTCCATCAATTAATTAACAGATTCAAAAGGATTTAACGGGCTAATAGCTCTTCTTTATGATTTTTAATAATTCATTTCACTGCATTTTTGTATTGTTAGATTTGTTATTGTAGTTGCTTTTAATTTAAATCAATCGCATTTATTTTATAGCACCTTCGCTTATAATTTTCGCCTAAAAACTCACTATGCTGTAACGCTGAATAACGGTGTCAAAAATCTCTCAACTGTACCTAAATATTTGTTGTTTATGGATATACTGACTGTATAATAAAAATCTGCATCTATTTTATACAAGCGATTTAATACCTCTTATTTGTTAATGCTTGTAAATATCTTATTTCATTTAGCACTTTTAACTAAACATTTTTTTTAAAATTTTTTTCAGCGAGTTATGACGGAGATATCGCGGTTCCTAACAAAAATTATGCAAACGAATTGGAAGAGCAAACGCACAGGGATTTAATGACTGAAAACTCTCAAAATGTGTCTAGTTCCATTTACAATAACCAACTTCTAAAAACCGACATCAAAGACGAAATAAAAACCGAAATTTCACAGTCTCAGGGGGACAATGACGGAAAACAAAATTATCAAAGGCGAAAAAAAGACGTTAACAAAAGACGACACAGACACCGGTAACAGAAAAAGTAATTAATGTTTTATAACGTGCAATTAAAAAGAAAATCTTATTTTTAAAATTAGAAAGCGGCAAAGAGGACATCATAAGCGCCGAGCGAGGGCAGCCACTGGCAGACCAGAAAGAGTTTGGGATTATGGGGTTATTCCATATGAAATAGAAGCCAATTTTAGTGGTAAGTGTCATTAATCAATTCAGAAGTACGTAAT
Source organism: Helicorthomorpha holstii (assembly GCA_013389785.1). Taxonomy (NCBI): domain Eukaryota; kingdom Metazoa; phylum Arthropoda; class Diplopoda; order Polydesmida; family Paradoxosomatidae; genus Helicorthomorpha; species Helicorthomorpha holstii. The sequence continues at coordinate 12,702,893 of JAAFCF010006680.1, read as the reverse complement.
ACCTAAAAATAACGTAATGTCTTGAGAAAACATTAAGTAGAAAATAAGACGTTTTAAATAAGTTACCCCAAACACATATTAGATGACTTATATTAAATTTTAAACTCCTAAAATAAATGTTTCTATGTTTTTCTATAGGAAGCCATAAAGCTTTGTTTAAACAAGCCATGCGCCATTGGGAAAATTATACATGTCTCAAATTTGTTGAACGAACTGCTGAACATCCCAACTATATAATATTCACTGAAAGAGCCTGTGGTTGCTGTTCATTTGTTGGTAAAAGGGGCAACGGTGCCCAAGCCATTTCCATTGGTAAAAACTGTGATAAATTTGGAATCGTTGTACATGAGCTTGGACACGTTGTCGGTTTCTGGCATGAACACACTCGACCAGACAGAGACAATCACGTGCAGATAATAAATAAAAACATTTTGGCGGGTGAGCAGATATTTTACAGTTGATTTTTAAAATAAAATTAAATAAACAAGCTGGTTTGTTTCGGTTTCTATGGAAGGTCAGGAGTACAATTTCAACAAACTTTCCGAAGAGGAGGTCAATTCTTTAGGTCTTTCCTATGATTTTGACAGTATAATGCACTACGCTAGAAATACATTCAGCAAAGGAACGTATCTGGACACAATACAGCCTCAAGAAGATCCGTCCACCAATAAAAGACCTGAGATAGGTCAGCGGGTGCAGTTGAGTAAAGGAGACATATCTCAAACAAATCTATTATACTCCTGTCCTTGTAAGTCAACATCAAACTATTACATATTAAACAACTCTAACGATGTATAAATTTCAGTATGTGGAAAAACACTGCAAAACCCAGCAGGAATCTTTTCAAGTCTTAACTATCCTCTGTCTCAACCTCCAGTTGAAGGTGAACATTGTGAATGGAGAATCTCGGCAACTCATGGGGAGAAGATTGTCATGAACATCACTGACCTTGATGTATTTGAGACTGAAAATTGTGAAACAGACTTCCTTGAAATCAGAGATGGTTACTGGCATAAATCTCCTCTAATTGGTAAAATAAAAATTAATAAAATTTAAAAAACAATAAATAATAATGTCTTCAACAGCCAGATTATGTGGATCAAAATTGTTGGAAACCATAGTGTCAATTAGCAGTCGGCTGTTGGTCACTTACAGGGCATCCCATAGACAAAAAGGTCGTAGAGGATTTTCTGCCATGTATGAAGGTATTATCATCAGCTTCTGTAATAAAGAACTTAAAATTTAACAAGTATGATATACTGTATTATAATTAAAACACAGCTGTTTGCGGTGGCGATATTGAGACTGGAACTGGAGACAGCAATGAAGGTCAACTTCATAGTCCTAATTATCCAGATGATTACAGGCCAAATAAAGAATGTACTTGGAAAATAAGTGTCCCTGAAAACTATCAGGTGGCTCTCAAATTTCAATCATTTGAAGTAAGTTAATTATATAAAATGGGTCAATTAAACATTTATTTAAAAGAAACCTCTTAAATTAATTTGTAGATTGAGAATCATGATAACTGTGTGTATGATTACTTGGAGATTCGAGATGGACATAATCCAGATGATCAACTAATTGGGAAATTCTGTGGATATAAAATACCGGAAGATATCAAATCAACGGGAAACAAATTACTGGTCAAATTTGTTAGCGATGGTTCAGTACAAAAAGCCGGATTTGCAGCCACATTCGTCAAAGGTATTTCGTTAACGCATTCTCAACGTACAGTACATAATTTAATTAAAACTGTGTTTCATTCTGATATTGTAGAATATGATGAATGTGCAACTAAAGATCATGGATGCCAACATGAATGTGTTAACACTTTGGGGAGTTTCAGATGTGAATGTAAAATTGGGTATGAACTTCATTCAGATGGAAAACGGTGCGAAGGTATGTACACCATTTTTTCCAGGCACTTTTATCTCCCAGGTACTAAATTCAATTTGCGATAAAGATGCTTGTGGTGGCCAAATTGATGCTCCCAACGGTACTATAACCAGTCCATCGTTTCCGGATATGTATCCGCCAAATAAAAACTGCATCTGGGAAATTGTGGCTCCACCTCAGTACCGCATTACATTCAACTTCACTCATTTTGACATGGAAGGAAATAACGTAAGACTTTCTAAACTTATAAAATTTAGTCTTCAATTAATTATTAAACTTCTTCATTGGTGAAATTTTAGCAAGACTGCGAATATGACAGCGTCGACATTCGAAGTAAAATGGCGAAAAATGAAATGAGAAAGCACGGAGTGTTTTGCGGTACTCGATTACCGCCTGTAATAACGTCGGAAGGAAACAATTTGCGTATTGAATTTAATTCCGACAATTCAGTGCAGAAATCCGGATTTGCTGGCATATTTTTCACTGGTAATTATTGCCAATTTCACAAATACTTCACTAAATCGTTATATTAATGTCTGGTTTTCTATCTTTTTAACTCAGATAAAGATGAATGTGCCATTAGTAACGGTGGATGTCAGCACATTTGCAAAAACACAATTGGAAGCTATATGTGCTCCTGTCACAATGGCTATACTCTTCACGAAAACAAATTGGATTGCAAAGAAGGTAAGTTTCATCTTGCAAGGCTGGCTGTAACGTTAAATTAATTGCTTAATATAAATGATAGGTGGTTGTAAACATGAAATCACTAACGCTGTTGGAGAAGTTTCCAGTCCTGGTTACCCAGATTATTACCCAGCGCGTAAAGATTGTATTTGGCATTTTACCACAACACCTGGCCATCGAATAAAGCTGGTAAACAATTATACAAACTATAACAAAGCAAATAATTTTAACTGAAGTCTATTCGCTGAAGGTGTTCAATGAATTTGAAATGGAACCGCACCAAGAATGCGCTTACGACCACATTGTGCTTTACGATGGTGACAATACCGAAGCAAATACTTTAGGACGATTTTGTGGAAGCAAAGTGCCTCATCCTATCATCGCTTCCATTAATGAAATGTACATGGTATTTAAGTCAGATGCCTCGGTGCAGAGAAAAGGATTTAAGGCCACCCATTCAACTGGTAAAAATCATTTTTCAGTTACTTTACATTTCCATCTCAAAACATAATTTTATGTAACGTTAAAAATTAAGCTTTTGATTTACTCCAGCTTTAGAGAATTATGATTACAGAAGATGAATGTTTTAAGTATTTCTGTGATTTTGTTTAGTTTGTGGTGGACACTTGCAAGCTAAAGTTTCGATGGAACATTTATACTCGCATGCCAAATATGGCGATCAAAATTACGAAAATAAAGAAGATTGCGATTGGGTTATTGAAGCTAAACCTGAGTTCCATGTTAGATTGAGGTTTCTAACATTTGAAATTGAGGATGAGCAAGACTGTGGATACGATTATGTGGAGGTCTATGATGGACCAGACGATTCATCAAAAGCAGTAGGACGCTACTGTGGAAACAGGGTAAATTATTTACTTATTAGTGTCTGATCCAACTTCTAACTTAATTTTTAAACACGATAGGTACCTCCAGAATTTCTGTCGACGGGTGAAAGTCTATTAGTTCGTTTCAGAACTGATGATACCATTAACACCAAAGGATTTTCCGCCGCTTATACAATGGTAGAAGGATCAGACGAAGATAATATGATCAGCACTTAATTAATTTAAAAATAAAACTCCAATCATAACAAAAGAAAAAAAAAAAACCTTACAAAACCTCGCAATTTTGTTGTTTTCTTATTACAAAGTATTTGCAGAATTTTCAGAAGAAGAAAACACTGCCGTGTGAGTATACGATCAGTCAATGATGGGGAAAAATCACAAGTCTTCCTTGACATTTTTGAGTTTTTCAAGGAACAAAAAAATCCCAAGAAAAAAATAATTTCGACTGAATTCACACACACACATTATAATAAAATAACATTACTATTGTTTCAATGTAAAGCGTGAATGTGTGAACATTGAAACAAATTCCGGCGATGACTTAATAAAATTTCTTCCTGTCCCTCCCTTACCTTAACTCATTAATAACTACAAAAACAGGATTTAAAACCTAAAGTTTACAGAAGATTATAATTATTAAGCAATATACATATATAATTATAGTAAAAATATAATGAATTATTACTCGGATAATAAACTTTATATATATTTAGAAAAATATTTGAATAATAAAAAACAATAATGACCTCGTGTGTACTTCAGGGCATTAATATTTTAAGTTTACTACTAAATATGCCATCAATTTTTTCCCATTTTTTCCAATCTTCGTCAAATTATATAATCTTAAAATTTGATTAGACGCTTTTTTATTTAATAGGGATTTGTAAATTTTCACCATTTTTGATGTATATTTGTGTAAAAACTACATTTTTCTGGAAAGCAAAATCAACGGTTTTAATTTCGTAATTCGAGTTTAAAATTAATCGAGTGCTGGGCACCATTTCAAGTTATCAGCATCCTTAATCAAAAAAAAAATTACCAAAATTAAATTTTGTAGTGTAGTCGTGGTTTAAAATATACGTGTTAATTAACTGTATAATAAGCAAAGGTTCACCAAATATTTCCATCATACAAAACGTATTAACTTTGGTTAATGAAAAAATTCTCACTCGCATTATATAACATGTTGTTGTAATATAAAATTTTTGTATATTATCAGTTTTAGTGTTTAATCATTCGTGTTAAGACATTTTGTAACAAAATCTAAAATCCAACAGTCACACAGAAAAATACTGTAATTGGAAGAGTAAAATCCCACAATAAAACGACTCAACTAGCTTCTTAAGACACAAATCACATTACTAGAGACACTCTTAGGAACTTAGGTTCATTGGTCTTTAGACATTTGCCGTACCTTATGCTTAGATGAACATGTTGACAATAATAAAACAAAAAATCGACTCATATTTTCGATTAACTGAATTTTAAAATACGACTTTTACTGACTATACTTGATATCTGAAATAAATAATTTAAGTTTCGATAAAGTTAAGTTTTATCATGAAAAAAATTAATTTAGACTAATTATTACCTAATGAGGCTTCCATAGAATCATGAACTGTAATTTTAAAGAGTGCAAAAAATAAAATGTAACGTAAAAGTACCAAAATTCATACTTTTATAAGTAATTTGTGAAGATTTAAGGTTAACAATTCGGAATATTTCCACTCCAAGTTACTCATTATAAATTCAAATATTGCCACCGGCACTGCAAAGCAACTTACTTCAGTAACAGTTCATAATTAACATATCGTTTAAAGATATATCACTTCCTCCAAAGTCTAATTAAAATAACTCACATTTTTTACTATTAGACAATGTGCGCATTGTTTACTTAAGAATATAATACAAGCTTCTTATTGCATCCGCTAACATAAAGGATTGGCAGGAAAACAATGCTAAACTTACAAGACAGGAATTCAAAGTTTTACGAGTTGAAGTGCTGAATATTTTATAAAAATATAAAAAAAACTCATTCTTTTAGCTTTTATCTCTGATAAAATCGAGTTGTAAATCGCAATAATTTCATTCAATACTGAATATTTGTACGTAACATTTTACTAAAACAGACTAAACAGTTTCAAAATAAAGTTGATGAATTTCAATAATGCATGGCTACTTTGAAATTGTGAGTGCAAATTGGCACAAAAACGATTAGTTAAGTGCGGATCTACGATAACGTTAAATTAATTACAAGCAAAATATGACAACATTGCGCTTAATGGGTTAGTGAAAATCATTAAAAGTAACATAATTATTTGATCACAGCAACTAAAACAATGTTAGTAACAGTAGCTAATGCTTGCTTAATTTCTATATAAAAAAATGTAAAGCCTTCTAAGAATGTCGCCAGCGTTTAATGCTAAGGAAGAGCTTAATTTTGACGAGGGAGAATAAATGTCCCATACAAATACCCATAATATTTGTAGTGATTTCCACGAATATAAAACAACATAACAATAATATAAAACGTTCAATGAGACGATCAAGTGTTCACTACAATAATATATACGGTAGTTTGTGTTTTGCAGTTCCCTAAGTAAATATTAAAAAAAAAGTTTGTGACCAATTAGTTAGGCGATGAAGTTGACTCTAAAGAATTAGTTGTTTTTGAATATTCCGTTATTTTAGCTGTGGTTTCCTTGTCATTATCAAATGGTTTAGTCGTATCATCATTTTCTTCATCATCATCCTCTGGATAAGTGTCTTTGACATCTTCCGATTTAATTGGATTTGGCGTTAAGTCTCTCTCTAATTTTCTACTTTCAGGTGGTTCTGATGTTCCTTCAGTCAAGTTTTCACTTCGACCCTGCACCGTACCATTAACACCATTTTCTTCTTCAATTTCAACATCTGGCAGAGAAGTACTATTAAATTCATCAACCAATCTTTCTTCCTTGCTGTCTTCGTCAGACAATTTTGTTGATTTTACAATCAAATCAGCGCTCTTCTCAGTCGTAGCATGTGTATCTTCAATTTCAACACTTGGTGCTTCACTGGTGCTAATAACATCGTCCGACTTTCCCGTAAAGTCTTCAGAGCTTCCACTTACATCCTCTAATTTTCCAGTAACTTCTTCAGATCTCCCTGTAACAACATCCAAACTCGGTTCTTCTGTCTTAGTCACAGAACTTCTTTCAGTTAGTTCTGGATCGTCTACATTTTCAATTTCTGGTTTCTCAGTTGTACTTTCTAATTCCAATTGTTTGGGTTCCAAAGTGGCTCCTTCTTCATCTTTAGCAATTGCTTCAGTAGCTAAATTATCACTAACGTTAAGAGGCTGAGTTGTTTTGGTCGATAATAATTTCTCTTCTTCTAAAATAATACATTACTGGCTAGTTAAATTACTTATTATTAAAACAAACAAAATAAAAAACTAAAATAATTTTTGTTTAGTGATTTTAGGTTTTTTCTGTGTATGACAAAAGTCAAAATAATAGGTATACAAGAAAGTCTGTAATACAAGTCAGTTGATGTTTAGCGTGTTAACATGTAATTAACTAATTAAACCATTAAGATGAATTTAATGCTACATAATCACAGAAATGATTGCATTAAGTAAAGTATTGTTTATGTAGTGTATAATTGTTGATGTCAAGTGATCATTTATTGTTGCATATTAAGCTGCTGAGCAAGCAAACTTTTAGTTCATGATGTAAAAAGTAAAAAAAAACTAGTCAAGGTATCTAAAGTATGTATTGAAAATGTGAATTTTAGCTGTAGAGTCTAGATATTGGTTTTTAGAAGTCAATTAAGTAAGTTTAGTCGATTAAATTGCGATGTAAGTTACTTACCAGGACACTGGTATTGTAAACAGCATTGTCCTGCAACTCTTATTATTTTACAATCGGGATGAAGCAAAGCTGGATCCTCTTTGGGGCATCGACGATAATTACAAGCAAAACCAGGTGGATGACACCTGCATATTTCGCAGGGGTCTTCAAAATCAATTACGTCACCCACGCGATATATTAATCGGTTTACCACGCAAACTGAATGGGGGCAAATAAACATACATAGACAAGTGCAAATACTATGCATAAGCGCATTATAAATCACATTTAGAAAAGAAAACGAAATGTGCACCAATCAACATTTTATACACAACAACAAAAAAGCTACATCACCAGCAGGAAAGAATTCGAGATATAGCAAATGTGTAAAAGTATGATGTAAAGACCAAACAGTGTAAAATACGAAGCTTATATGTAATTGTAATTAATAAATACATAATAAAAATAATTTACCTTCAGTGTCGTTGATTACAGTTACAGCAACATTTCTTTTATTACGTGGTAATGGAACTACAACAAATAATATTAAAATTAAATCAAATTATATGACATATTAAAATACAGAAATTAGTTTTTCAATGCAAAGAAATTAAAAAAAAATCGAATTTAATCTAAAATAAAATCTTTTTAAATGTACTAAATCTACAGTAATTTATCAATCAAACTTATCGCAAGTAATCCAATACTGGATAATGATATCATTGTTTAATTAGTAAGCATATTTACCTGAGCAGATCAAAGTCACCAACACCATTTGGACTACAATGCATAGCAAAAGCTTCATTTTCTCGTTGAATAGAAAGTTTCTGAAAGAAAATTGAAAATAAATTTTAACTTGGATTATGTCTTTTGCAGGTGGTAAAATCATTATTTTTTTTTGTATTACAGTTTTTCTTTTCTATCATTTTTAACTTTTGAATGGGCTTAATTGAGGGCATTCAAATGTTACACCTACATCACAGTAATTTATGATGTTCATACAGGATTAAAAATTAACCAATAAGTCTGAAATATTTTGTGCATGATTCGATACCCTTTTATTGGTCAACTCTACAATTAATGATGTATGTAAAAAAAAACTGATTCACCGACATGTCAAATTTAAATACATACTGAAGAAAAGTTATTTTTTTTTATCAAATAATATGGTTTATAATAAAAGTCAAGAAGGTAGACGTGCAGCCATAATAATACAGTCGAGGTGAACATCCTATCATTCATTTTCTTAATATTTTTTTATGGATGTGAGATTTGGTTTCTCTTTTGCTCTTCTTCACTTTTACTTTTACAATTATTTATTCTGTTTTATTTGATTTGAGTTGCATCAAGCTTTACATGAATACAATAGTAAGCAGTATAGCATTTCATTCTAATTTAATCATCATAAAAATTTAAAAAAATTAAAATGTTTCATTGATGTATCTTAAAATTCGAAATTCTGCGACTAATATGTTTTGAAGGTTTTCTTTAGCAAGTTTTTTTTTCAATTACACATGCAAACAAATAAATACTTCAAAAACCAGCTACAAAAAATATAAAAAAAAGTTTATAATTACTTTCTGATTTAAAATTAGATTAATTCTTTTTTTTTCAACTTGTTAATTTGACAAAATCATTTATTCTTATTGTTGTACTTTGCTGGTTGTGGCGATTTCTAAACATTTCCCGGAAACATTTTTTATTCAATTTTTTTTTAATTTAGCTGATTTTTATTTGACAATAACAACAAAAACTCGAGTAGTGCCGACAGGTTCATGGTAAATACGCCCATGATAATACGTCAGTATAACATTTTTAGTACATTGAATGTGGTATGGTGACAAAGAGTTAAACCGGACCCACACACTAACTGACCCAAATTTATCAATTACAAAACGAATTTCGAAGGACACCCATAGATAAATTGCGGAAATCATATTAACGAATAAGAATATTTAGTTCACAATAAACTACACAGTTTAAAATAAATGTATGATGCAAAAACAAATTTAATTTAGTTTCATAATATGGTTATATTAATACTTTCAAAAAAAAAAATACTAATTAAGTAAATTATTTTCAAAATTAATTTAAATTATTAAAATATTTAAATAGAATTTTCATCTAAATTTATGCTAAAAAAGTTGCCAGTTAAAATTAACTTAATTTAACCATTTAAAAATTCCCTAACTGAAATTATTATATCAATCGATTTCCTTGTAAATTAATCTATAAATGTAATCATCAATAAGTAATATAAAATCATAATCGGATTTACCTTTAATGACGTTCCCTATAACACAACAATTTCGTTAAGTAATTTACAGTGTGAGATGGTCAGTTTCCTCTGATGTTTTCCAGAAGAATGCACCTATGATGCTCAACTTCATAAACTAAACCACTTATAAAACTCAGTTCTGTCTCCCACCCCCTCCAAAAAAACTAACAAAAAAAAATTATTTTAGATCCTTCTCTCCACCCATCCAATCCAATCCATCCCATCTACTTTTCATTTCATTTCATTTCTCCCTCTGTGTTTTCATTCCTCACCACCCACCGCTCACCTCCTTTTTCCTGTCTACTACCATTTTTTTAAATAACCTTTTCTATTCTTTTAGTCCACTCCTCTTTCTGTTATTTACCTCCACCTGGGCTTTCAAAAATTATCCACCTAGACTCCTCCCAGCAAGTCGCATTTTAACCAAATGCTATACAATAACATTTTTTGAAATTGTATTAAAAATGACTCAGACTAAAAATTAGTCCACAACATCCAATTAAATCGCCTTCGCATTTCGTTTTTTTACAATGAATACATTAACTTGCATATTTAAATTTGATCCAAGACATTAATCCTTGTGACAAATTTTATTAACCAGTTTTAAAAACATGTAAAATTAGTGTTTCCAAAAATGCAAGATGGGGCAATAAAACTCCTAGGATAGAAAAATCACCAGAAACACGAAATGTATTAATTTAAAATTAACCGTATCAGGAAAACAAAATTCTGAGCTTCAAATTCAGTTTAAAGCTTGTCTTTCATGAAAAGAAATCTTGTCTGATAATACAGTACTTTAACATTTTTGCAATGTTAAAACGAAAAATAAAAAAATATTTGGTAGCTTAGAAGACTGACTTTGAAAAAAGAATTCTTTATACATTTGATGTGTAATTTTAAAAACGCAAACCACCCATGTCAAATTAAATCAAAATTAACCGCATAAAATTAAAACGAAATTCAAAGTAAATTGTTGATCTTGTTAAACTAATCCATTAGGTGGAACAATTTTACCAGGCTGAATTTTAAAAGTCCAATTTTCACTATACAAATACTTCTATTAAAATAGCCGACAAGCAGCTTCTTCGTCACGAAATGTTATTACTTTCTATAGTATTTGTTATCTTGTGTTATGAGCGTCAAATCTTCTTCATAACATTACTTCTCAGTTCTAACTACTACACTATAATGCAAGCACAACAGCACCAGAGCATATTTATTAGACAAAACTAGATGTTGTTAATGCAAGAGAAAATGTACCTAATAAAATAGCGACAGTAATAATAATAAAAGCCAAGTTGAATGTTATGGACGCCAAAAAAGTTAATTAGTCAGGCTCCAAGTGGAAAGTGATAAAGGCAATCAACTAACTTACTGATCAATCATACTTGTTTTTTTTATTAATCTTTTCCTGACAGTTGAAATAAAATGATGACAATGACCTAACATTTAAATATAAACGAATTCAGCTAAAACCATAACTAAAAAAAAAAAAACCTATTTTAATAACTTATTACAACAAAGTAATAACTTAGATAGCAAATTCAAAATTGCTATTATATCTTCTACTTGTAAGTTTTAAGTATTAGAAATACATTTAAACAGTTTAAAATGATAATATTGTAGTTAGTAATACTACGATAGTCATCTTACAAGTTGCAGCAAATAAAAATGCTTCGTAAGTAATAATGCATCGTAATTAAATAAATTACTGCAGTAGTAAAATAAACATCAACTACTGTATACAAATACAGATTTCATGCAAATAAAAATGCTCCACCGTAATGCAGACTTTTTATTTATCTAAATTTAGTATGGTAATAAATTAGACTGGAAATCTTTTGACATTTTTATTATTAAGTATAAAAATTAGCAGTAATTTTCATCTCGACGACGGTAATAATCACTGTGCAGTTGATTGACACGTTTATAAGCCTCAATTTTTATAAACCTGTTTTTTTATCAGTTACTATCAAGAATTACAAGTGAATCATTAAATCTTATTATATTTATTAGGTAACGACAGTAGTGACATCAGTTACGACATATCCGACTTTTATATTTATCTAACGTCAACAAAATTAATAGTTATCCACATTTGTTTTTAATGTAATGTTACTGAAATTTCACTTTCCGGTAAATCAATTGTAAATCATACAGTATACTGTATGTAATGTTTTTTCTTCATGTTAACGATCTCAAACAATTGAGAGTAGTTTAGTGTCAGGGCATCACTCATTTTCTCTTCTCGTTCAATTTTAGATTTAAAGAAGCATTTTATAATTTTTTTAACAGAATGCTGCGTTATTTTTATATCTGAAAATTAAATTCAGTAGCAGTTTGCTATTTTTAACATTATATTTCCAATTTAGTATTCATTGCGTGAAAACTTGTAATTAACTTTTGAGTACCGAAAACAAGACATGATTATTATTGAACTTAAAATGAAAGTTTGCAAAATGACGTTTAAAAAAACTGCAAAGAAAATTCGAGGTTGCAGACCTTGAGTTTAACTACTGTAATATTTTTTATTATCGTTTTCCTGATGTAAAGGTAGTTGTTCCCTGTTTTTTACTACACAACACATTAGCCAGAAGGTTTTTATGTTTCACAGTGGGTAACAACCGCTAATGTAGCTGTTGTGGTACCCAAAGGGCTGAAATTTGTATCTGACAAACTGTTAAACGCTGGCGCCACTTAACTTTATTATTACAGGATTTTCTTTTTTCTTTTACACATATTCAAGTTTATATTTTCCAAACTTGGTTAACGCTTATTATTAAACTTTCAAACACTAACATTTTAAAAATATCTTCCTGGAATTTACAAATAAATAACGGATGTAAGGACAGATCCCACCGGGCTGTCACTTTATAATTAAACACCATTACCGTCAAAAACTATTTTCAAAAATAATAAAAGAGTTCGACAATACTTTACTAAAAATGTTTTCATGGCTACAAAACACTTCTAATCTTATTTTCTTATACCGTAATGTTAAAGTTCAATGTCAACGAATTATTTAAAGCAACAAATGCGGTATAATTCATAGACCAAAATACAATAAATCAAAGATTAAATGATTACCACATTAACCATTAATATGCAAATGTATAATTGACTGCAGAATTAAAAAGTTTTAAAAGGTCGTTTTCAGGTAATTTCTGTTTAGTTTTTGGTCTGTCTATCGTGCATGAGCATGAGTGACTCCGGTAGCCACAAAAAAAATCCAACCGGGAAAGGAAAAAGTAAAAACAAAAGTAAGACAAAAAACAGTCCACGTGGCAATGATAGTGGTGGTAATGACGTTGCAAATTCTGGAAAGCCACCAGTAGAAAGCAGTCCAAGTAGCAATGTCAAAGGTGATAATGTAACAATTGCAAACCCAAAAAACGACCCAAGTGATGTTGTCAAAGGTGATAATGTAACAACTGCAAACCCAAAAAACGACCCAAGTGATGTTGTCAAAGATAATAACAACGTTGCAATTTCAATTCCAGAAAAAGAATCAACAGAAAGCGACCCAAGTAGTAATGTTGAAACCGAAAGCGACGTTGCAATTGCAAATCCAGAACCAGAACAAATGCAAAGCAACCCAAGTGGCAATGTCGAAACTGAAGTGGCACCAATTAAGGCTGAAACCGGTACAAAACCGATGGCTCAAACATCAGCAATTTTATATAAATGACGAAAATTAACTTTGTCAAAACCGTTCTTTTACATTTCAGCTTATCCGTATGGGCTACTATATAGCCTAAGAGACCGAGTGACAATTAATCGTAAAATCGATCCAATTTCTTTGCAAAAATTTCTTTGCAAAAGATGTGAAAAGTATACCTTTTTTTCAAGTCCAGGAACCCGGCGATTGTGCCTAGAATGTGTAGACTTTGCTGATGAAGTGGAGGATGCGTCTGAAGACCAAGCAGTATTTGATAATACTAAAAGCTTACAATGTGCACACCTAACACAATTGATAAAATTTTATTTTTCTAATTAGAAGCAATACTTTAAAGCTCAAGCCCTAATGAATGATACTTTGTTTAATTGTCCATACAAAGAGGAAGGATGTGGGTTTATGGCTATACCAGAATGTTTATATGTAACACTTTACTACTCGTATAAATTCTCCATTCCACTTATCAATAATAATTAAATAAACTAATGTTTAGGATCACATAAAAGATTGCTTTTACTCTGAAAGAAAATGCTTCCAACCGTTAGTAGACAATGCAGGTAAGCATCTTTTCTTAAAATTAATTTATATATAGTAAACAACTTTGTGATTAATTTCTAGAACTTGAATCGATGAGAGAGATAATACAAAACCAATGCGTAATAAAGGTAAACGAGACCTTTTAATAATTAATCAATGTAAATTGCAGTACAGTAGATCGACAAATCAAAAGCTTATAATTGGCCAAAAAAAATTATTCTTGGTTTAACGCTTAAAATCTAAAATACAGTAAAAGTGAACAGTATTATAAAAATATTCTAATAATTCACATCGCATTATATGTACAGTATATTTTTTAAGTGAACACGAAGTAGCTTTTTGTACAGAATGATATGAAACGCTTAAGTCAACTTTTCTTTTTAAGTCAGTATTTCGAAGCCATTTATATCAAATTTAATTCTCGTGTTTTATCTTGTAGCGTTATTTGGGACAACCTAACTCCATCGTTCCAAGCATGTCGACCGCATATACATGGGTTATAGACTTGGAAGACCTAAAAAAAAAATATAACCCCTTTGAAAAAGTTGCTCCAATGTTCCATTACCCCCTGCACGAATATCGCGACAGAACATTTCGATGTAGTTGGAGATTTCAAATCATTGGAATCGACTTGGATGCAGTTGCATACTGCACTTTTCCCTACGGTGAAGTTTACTTGAAATTTTTCCAAAAAATCGATTACTCAAAAGAACAAAAAGCTAACGCTATACGTATGACGTATGTAACGTATGACAAATGCTCCGAGAATCCATCTTTGCAATTATGTTGTCCGCGCGTGAGCTACAGTATTAACAAGTCTTGGAATCCACCTGATTCAATGCTGAATCAATTCACAATACACAGCGAACTGTACTTGGGCCAGAATGACAAAGAAGCTCAAATGCCTCATTATTTCTTCAAACGTTTCGGCCCAACCGTAATGGAAGATGTACTTAAAAGTTCTACAATGGTCATCAATATAAGCGTAGATTATCCGCCTCCTTCTGAATATTTTATACCAAAAACCCCAGAAGAAGAATTTGGAGTTGTTGAATGGAATGTTGACAACGTATTTACACAACTTTACCATTCGACTGGATCAACAGACGAGTTTGGATTTAGTCCTTATTTTTATACGGGTTGTCCTGGATACCGTTTACAGGCCAAATTTGATAGAACATCTATTGGAACGGTGGATTTCTTAAACGAAGGAAAGACTCTTATACCAATTCCCTTATTATTACATGTATTAACTGGAAACTATGATTCTCAAAAAAATCCAGCTCCACGTTTTAATGCGAAATTGAAATTCAAGAAACGTGAAGCACTTGAATTTGACGATAAAAATACCAGATTCCTTAAAATGAATAGCGTTATGGGAAAGTTTAATTTGTTCACCAGAATTGATTTTGAGGAGTTTGTGAACATGCATCCTTTTCCATTTAAACAAAATCTAACTTTGAGAATTGAAATAGAACCAGTAACAGAAGAATCGAAGCAAACGACTACAAGCTTTGACGCAAACACTGCCGAAGAAAGTATAAACGCACAAACTAGTTCTGATGTAACCACCGTATCAGATGAAATCGTAACAGATCCAAGCCACCAAAGTGAATCTGCTGATACAACGACACTCGTTACTATTAGTAACAAAATGGCCACTGCTTTAAAAAAATTTAAACAAAAAGTAACAACCGAAAAAAACCAAACCGATGACCGAAATGTCGAGTCTCAACATTCTGAAATTGAAAAACAAGTCGAGCCTCAACATTATGAAATTGAAAAACAAGTCGAGCCTCAACATTATGAAATTGAAAAACAAGTCGAGCCTCAACATTATGAAATTGAAAAACAAGTCGAGCCTCAACATTATGAAATTGAGGAACATAGCGCCACCCAAGATGTTGAAAAACCTGTAGATGCAATTGGCCACGATGCAGAGGAAACTACAGATGCCACCGCCCAAACATTTACTGCAGAAACTACAGA
>JAAFCF010006680.1:12653184-12687139 GCA_013389785.1 Helicorthomorpha holstii | reverse complement strand
CACCAACATTTACTAAAGAAACTACAGATTCCACCACACAAACATTTGAAGAAACTGTAGAAGGTTTCGAAGAAAACCTAGATATCGTCGACCGCCAAACTACTGAAAATGATGTTAACCAGACGGCTACAGAAAATAAAGATAACTTTGATCAAACGCCGGATAAGACAGAGGACCTTACAACAATCGAAACTTGTGACGACCAAACTCCAACCTGTTCGAAAAACATGGATAAACGTATAGAAGACTTAAAGGCTGCTTATTCTAAAATGATGGACGGTCTAGAAAACTACAGCAAATCCAAACATTCACATAAAGAACTAATCGATCTTGCCAAAAAGTTAACAACGGTTGCTACGATCGTGCACACTGAACTTTCTAATAAAGCTAAAGCCGTGGAAACTTTTTTAACCGAAATAACTAAAGTGACGAAAGCCTTGGAAGAGATTTAAAAATTAACTTAAAACAATCTAATTTAAAGAAAAGTCCAGTCGCATCAAGTGTCGGTGTAATCGTATAATAACTTGTATTAACTGTACAAGAGCTTTCACAAAAACCTGTAATTTAAATCGTTTTTTAACGTTTCCTAAATATCTAGTAACTAAGTTTAGCAATATTGTTTCGATAATCTTTATCTAATTATTATTTGTCAATTTTCTATGAAGTTTGTTTCCTTCTCTCAAATAAAATAATTTATTCGTTATCAAATATCGTGAAGTTTAACGTGTTTTTATTATTTTTGTTTTCCAATCGATTTTTAATTGCAACCGCTTTAACAAAATTTAACAACCTTGTCTTTAAAGACTGTAACAAAAAATTTCAATTTGATACTAAAATTGTTACCCAAATGAATATCATTTCGAGTATTTTAAATTTATTGTCAATGCAGATGCAACATTATGCAGTAAAAACAAAAGAATCAAAACCCAAAAATTCATGTTATAATAAGTTTTTGCTATTTTCAAAAATTTATTTCTACACCCTTATTTACTTTAAATACTCATTTGCAATTAGTATAAAACATTTTCTAATTCAACTTAACACTAGCATAAAGTAGCCTGTTTATAGGTACTACGATATAGTATTTACAGATACAATAATCTATTGAAAACATCAACAAGGCTAAATGGTAAAGATAACATATACAGTGGATTCTCGTTAACACGAACCCCGTTAACACGAATTACGCGTTAACACGAAGCAACTTTGCGGTCCCGAACTACAGTATAGGCTACACATTAGTTCTCGTTAACACGAAACCCCGTTAACACGAACAAAAATCTCGGTCCCGTCGAGTTCGTGTTAACGAGAATCCACTGTACTGTATATTAATAGCAAATTGTTTCTAAAAAGTGTGGTAATGCTGTGTCATGCTTAACATTAAATTGAAATCTGTTAAAAATCCAGATCGATCATGACAAAAAGATTAAGTAGATAACGACAATAAAATCAACCAAATCCTAATTTTAACTTGCAGTGACTTCTCCATATGACACCATGAAAGTTGAAACATTTTTGTTAATTGCTGGAATTATATCCAGTGCAGCTGCATTTGCGAGACGCCCTAAATTAAATTCTAAGCTTCAACCTGGAGCTGACTATGGGGAGCCACTTTTTCTTACTCCCTACATTCAACAAGGATTAATTTCTGAGGGTCAAGTTGCTAGTCTCGTTGGTCCACTAAATGGAACCGAAAGACCAAGCCACAGCGGATATCTAACCGTAAACCCAGCATTCAATTCCAACATGTTCTTCTGGTATTTTCCCGCAGAAGTAAGGCATTGTAAATTCTCTATAAGAAATTACCTTCTTCGGTGTACAGTAAAACTTAATAATGTATGTATTTATTTTTCAGGTAAACCCATCAACAGCTCCAGTTGTTGTCTGGCTTCAAGGTGGACCTGGGTCATCATCTATGTTTGGATTATTTGGGGAACTAGGCCCTTTCGCAATTGATCAAAACTTACAGTTGTACGAGAGAGACTGGGACTGGGGAGTTCAGTTTAATCTAGTGTTCTTCGATAACCCAGTGGGAGCTGGTTAGAACAATTAATATAAATAAAATAATTAATTATTAATCAATAAGATTAAATTAGGGTTCAGCTTTACGGACGACGATGCCGGTTATGCCAACAACCAAACAGATGTAGCCAATAATTTATACGAAGCTTTGTTGCAGTTTTTCACACTTTTTCCAGAATTGCAACCACTTGACTTTTATGTCACTGGTGAATCATATGGAGGTATTGCCATGTTCTAAATAATAATAAAAATTAATTTTAATATTTGCAGTTTAATCTTTTATGGTAGGCAAATATATTCCCGCAATTGGTTTTAAAATAATGAATGAAAATCCATCAGCGAGTCTAAAAATTAATCTAAAAGGAGTTGCAATCGGAGATGGTTGGATTGATCCCGAAACTCAATTTGATTATGGCGACTATTTATACAACGTTGGATTAATTGACGCAAAAGAAAGAGAGCTTTTCTACGAGCAGCAAATTCAAATGGTGGAAAATATTCACGCTGGAAACTGGATGGCAGCTACCAACAATTTCGACCAATTACTCGATCTTTATACATATTACACTCACTTGATTGACTATTACAATTACTTGAGATGGAATGAGCCACAAGACCAGAATTATTACTATGACTACTTGCAAATACCTGAAGTTAGGAAATCAATTCACGTTGGAAACTTGACATTCAGCGATGGAAACACCTGTTATAATCACTTAGAAGCTGACATGTCCAAATCGACTAAGTCCTGGTTAGAGGCCTTACTTAATAATGACTACAAAGTTCTTTTATACAATGGTCAAATGGACGTCATCTGCGCTTACTACTTAACTGTAAATATGATTAACAGTCTTCAGTGGAAAGGAGCTGCTGATTACAGGAATGCCAAACGTACCATATGGAAATTTGATCCAGACGAAAAAGAAATAGCCGGGTACATAAAAAATGTATCAAATTTTTACGAGATCATGGTACGTAATGCTGGGCATATTCTTCCATATGATCAGCCAGCAAATGCATACCACATGATAAGTAGTTTCGTCTTTGATATACCTTTTAATAATTAATGGGAGACATTAACCATTAAAATTTATGTAAAACAATTAATAAATTTGTTAAACTTACAAAAAGTTTAAATTTAATTATATTTAGATAAATATAAAAAAATCCATAAAAACGATTTTATGAAATTACAAGTAATATTCTAGATTATTCGATCAAAAAATAACTTGCATTCAAACATTAAAGTATTGTTTACTTCCCAACATTTATTTTGAATTCAAAAAGTGAGTTTGCATCAATAGAATTGATATGGGAATGATATGAGAAAACTTATTATGTTGAAAGAAACCGTAATGTAATATCAGTTAAACATACAGAGTTTCCCAATTTTACTAATTTTTTCAACAATAGTTGTAGTTGTTGTGGAAACAAGCCAGTAAACAAAACATTAAAAACATGTTATAAAATAAGAAATCCTGACTCTTTTGTCACAAGAGCAACTAACTTATAAACCAATACAAGTGTATAACGTCCAACGGTAAGTAACTTACATTACGGTCATTTAATCAAACATTTTTCTAAATGCTAACGTGTTTCATATTGCACGTTTAAAACTAGCAGTTCAAAAATGCCAGAATCAAGTCTTAAAGTCCAATTACAGCCATTATTAAGTCTTTCGGACATTTATGGGCTTTCAATTGGCAATAAAAACGACCGGGGATACCGCAAATGGCTCGCAAAACTCATTCGTTTTGTATATATAACTTTTTACATATTCATCATTTTTACTGTTATAGGAAACAAGAAAACAGTACTTAAAAAAATGCGACCAATAGCCATGTTTGGGAACTACCAATGTCTAATTGGCATCATTCACATTTACTTATTTCGACATAAACAAACCTTACGTTTATTTGTTGAGTCAACTATTAATTATTCAATAAGTTACCAAAAATCAAACCGTTTGGCAATTTTCATCAAAGTCGCAGCTACCATATTTAACATCTATGTTGTAGTAATCTCCATAGGATTCTTAGGGATTACAATTTACGAATTAATTACCGAAACCACTAGTTTAGAAAATAGTTGTATGATCCCCGCTGCAGCGTTCGTAATGTACATGATTTTTCTTACTATTTCCTTCATTAACTTCAGTGCAATTTTACTAATTATTGTGCCAATGTATTGCAATCAACGAGTCGACATGATAACCAAAGATATTACTAAAAACAAATCCCCACTTAAAAAAACCAAAAAACTCAATTCCCTAATAAATGAATATGAAAAGTTGAATTCTCTTGCAAAAATTGCAGACGATTTTTTTTCCCCGATTGTAACGTTAACCAAAACAGCGTTAGTAGTTGTTTTATCTATAAACGTGGTTGGTGAAATGACTCATAACGTTTCATTCTTTACATTTCACTTGATTCCCATTGCTATACATCTCGTAATTTTCTTATATTACTTAAAGACTACAGCTACAACCAACCAAATGGTAAAAACAAAAAAAAATAATAATAATGTTTACCATTAAAAAAAATAATTAAAGTCCCAATATTTTTACATTATAGAAGGAGAAAATATTCAGAACATTCAGCCAAATATTGGCAGATGACACAAAAAATCGACGAATTTATCTTAAACCTGAAATGCCTTGCATTAACCGCAGTAAGAAAATATCACTCCAAATGACAACGATGCAGCTTGACCAATTATTCCACCTGATGCACATTCGAATGAACAGTGAATGCTTCACCTTAGCTTCAGTGACTATTGAAGGCGACATTATTATAAATGTAACTATTTTTCATTTTATTTATTTGCAATGTCATTAAATCGATTAAATCTTTTAGTTGTTTTTAGAAACCATCGATACTATTAATACTATGTCGGTTTTCTACTCATAAACTTTCCGAAAATAGACCCCATTTTTCAAGATCGGTTGTATTACTAATTGTTACTTTCCACTAATAATGTGTAAAGATAAACTGCAAATTGTTATAATTCACGTCCGCACAAAATATAAATGTATTATACTCAAACTTCAATGTTCAAACTAATTGATGTTTCACAGCTGCATTGCAAACCGTGGAAAAACTTATCTTAATTACGTTTATCTTTAAGAAAAGCTGATAAAACACCCCTCCTTTAAATAAAATACAATCAGCATAATCCTCAAACTCACTAGACCTCATTTTTAAATCTCTTCTTATAAAGTTAACTACGTTGCATCCATGGATATAATACAAATCCTAATAATTGCTGGAGTTTTATCCAGCATTTCGACTTTTTCAACCAGACAGAAATTCAATCTCAAAAACTTCCCAATTCAACCAGGAGTTGATTATGGGGAACCACTTTTTCTTACTCCATATATTCAAAAGGGGCTTATTGCAGAGGGAAAACTCGCTAGTCTTGTTGGACCCCTAAATGGAACTGAAAGACAAAGCTACAGCGGATTTTTGACAGTAGATCCATCATATAACTCAAACCTCTTCTTCTGGTACTTCCCAGCAGAGGTAAGCAAAATTTTGATAAGTTCTACATAAATAAACAAAAAAAATCTCGTTTATTTACTGTAAATCTGTTTGAAATGAAGGCAGCTCCAGCAACCGCACCAGTTGTTGTATGGTTACAAGGCGGACCAGGTGGAACTTCCCTGTTCGGGTTGTTTGAAGAAATTGGACCATTCACAATTGACAAAAATCTCAATTTACACGAAAGAGTTTACAATTGGGGAGTTCCATTCAATTTAATATTCATCGATAATCCAGTTGGAGCTGGTAACAGAAATATATGCAACTAATCGACTATTTTATATATAAACATGATTAAATGTAGGGTTTAGTTTTACTGACGTCGACGCTGGTTATGCCAACAACCAAACTGATGTAGCAGACGATTTATATGAAGCCCTGTTACAGTTTTTCACTCTGTTCTCAGAGCTACAGCCACTTGACTTTTACGTGGCAGGAGAATCGTACGCTGGTATCAACAAACAACAAAATATAAATCACAATAGCATAAATAATAACTTGAATTTTGATAGGCAAATACATTCCAGCAATTACATATAAGATCATGCAAGAAAACCCATCAGCACGTTTAAAAATTAACTTAAAGGGATTTTCCATTGGAGATGGCTGGATTGATCCAGCAACGCAATTCAATTACGGCGACTATCTATACAACATTGGGTTAATAAATAAACAACAAAGATCAGATTTCTACGAGCAACAAATTAAAATGATCAAACATATCGACGCTGAAAATTGGCTTGCAGCTTCAAAGAATAGCGACCATCTAATGGATCTTTACATTAATTACACTCAACTGCACGACTATTATAATTACTTGAGATGGCATGAGCCTCTAGGTCAAAGCTACTACTCTAAATACTTACAAATACCTGAAGTTAGAAAATCAATTCATGTGGGTAACTTAACGTTTGGTAGCGGAGATGCATGTTACAGTCACCTCATAAATGACATTTGCAAGTCGACTAAGCCCTGGCTGGAAGCTCTACTGAACAACGACTACAAAGTCCTTATTTACAATGGACAAATGGATATAATTTGCGCTTATTATTTAACCGTTAACATGATTAATAGTTTAGACTGGAAAGGAGCTGCTGCCTATCAAAAAGCCGATAGAATTGTATGGAAAGTTAACCCCAACGACACTGAAATTGCAGGTTTTGTTAAAAGCGTTTTGAATTTTAATGAAATTGTAGTCCGTAACGCTGGACATATTTTACCCTTTGACCAACCACGAGTCGCTTTTGATATGATAACTCGATTTGTATTTGATCAACCATTTGATATCTAATCCAATAACACCGTTGCATATAAGCGGTAGTATTCTATCATATGGAAACGTTCGATCATATTAAGGTATATTTTGTCGTTACCCATTCAAATCTAGTAAATTGGCTATACCATAAGCTAATAGCAATGATATTTTTGTAACAGAATAAATAAAATAAATAAACATTAAGAGTTTTTAAGCTTCAAAATTATTACAACGTCTTTCATTTTATTAAGTTGAAACGGATACCATCAATGCCACATCTACTTTTATCGAAATTATCTCTATCATTGTAATGTATTATTTTTACGTTACAACACTGATAACATTATCCTTAAACTTGTTATAAATATACTGTAAACTGATAAAAGAAAATAACTTTAAAAGCTTTCAAGATGGCACTAAAAACTACTGTGCTATTTATTGGTTTCTTAGCCAGTGTTTCAGCATTTTCAACACGAAAACCGATTCAAGAAGAAGAATGGTTTCCTAAAGTC
Organism: Helicorthomorpha holstii; assembly: GCA_013389785.1. Lineage (NCBI taxonomy): Eukaryota > Metazoa > Arthropoda > Diplopoda > Polydesmida > Paradoxosomatidae > Helicorthomorpha > Helicorthomorpha holstii. The sequence goes on along the minus strand of JAAFCF010006680.1, from coordinate 12,679,811 downwards.
GACGAAGATTATGGCGAACCTGTGTTTCTTACACCTTACATTGAAAGTGGTCTCATTGCTGAAGGACAAGCGGCCAGTAGAGTCGGATCACTAAACGGGACTGAACGAGAGAGTTACAGTGGTTTCTTAACAGTTGACAAAAACTACAACTCAAACCTTTTCTTTTGGTATTTTCCTGCTGAGGTAAAAACTAAAATATTTTAAATTAACAATTGCCATGTAAGCTCATCATATAAATCTCCATACACAGGTAAACCCATCTACTGCTCCAGTTGTTATCTGGCTACAAGGGGGACCAGGTTCTTCGTCTATGTTTGGATTATTTGCAGAATTAGGACCTTTTGCCATTGATAGCAATCTCAACTTGTATGAAAGAGACTATGACTGGGGAGTACCATTTAATTTAATTTTTTTCGATAACCCAGTTGGGGCAGGTAAACATTCGTGAAATAGACCAATTCATTATATCACAACAATACTAAAAAACTAATTAATTTTAGGTTTCAGTTTCACCGATAATGATGCAGGATATGCCACAAATGAAACTGATGTCGCCGATGACCTGTATGAAGCTTTATTGCAGTTTTTTACACTTTTTCCTGAGTTGCAACCCCTTGATTTTTATGCCACTGGTGAATCCTATGGAGGTAACACCAATTTATTACGTTTCAACAGTCTTATTATAACTTAAAACTCTGATGTTAATCAATCAATAGTAAACATAACTTTTCAAAATAACAGATTTTACTAACAGTAACGGTCAAATTCATTAAATTAAGCATTTTAATTTCTAAAAGACAAAATTTAATGATTTCAAATAATAACCATATGTAACTTATTTCACAGGTAAATACGTTCCAGCTATCAGTTACAAAATAATGCAAGAAAATCCAACAGCATCTTTAAAAATTAACTTGAAGGGGCTCGCTATTGGAGATGGCTGGATTGACCCTGTTACTCAATTTAATTATGGCGATTACTTGTATAATGTTGGCTTAATTGATCAGAACCAAAGAGCACTATTTTACGAACAACAGATTCAGATGGTGCAAAATATTAATGAAGGCAATTATATAGCTGCAAATGGTAATAGCGACGCCATGTTATTACTCTATTCTGATTACACACGTTTATTTGACTACTACAACTACTTAAGATGGAATGAGCCATCCGATCAAAATTATTACAGCTCGTATTTACGACAACCTGAGGTTAGAAAAGCCATTCACGTTGGAAATCTAACATTTAGCGCTGGTTTAGAGTGTGGTCTTCATTTAGAGGAAGATAACTGTCAGTCAACTAAACCCTGGTTAGAAGCTCTGCTGGACAATAACTACAATGTTCTTCTCTATAACGGTCAGCTGGACATCATTTGCGCTTATTACTTAACACTGAACATGATTAATAGTTTAAGCTGGAAGGGAGCAGCTGATTACAGAAACGCTAAACGCCTTATATGGAAAGTTGAGCCAACTGATACTGAAATTGCTGGATACGTTAAAAATGTGCAAAACTTCTGGGAAATTTTAGTACGTGATGCTGGACATATTTTGCCATATGATCAACCACGATTCGCATATGACATGATTACCAGATTCGTATTTGGTCAACCATTTAATATCTAATCTAATAACACCGTTGTATATAATCGTCAGTGTTATAATACTTTATTATTGGTTTAATGTAAAAACAAAATGATTTATTAAATGGTTATCTAAACGAAACCATTAGTTAATTTTATTATAACTACTGTACCAAAAAAAATAATAATTGACGAAGCATTCGATCATATGTACGGTATAATTTGTCGTTAACCATTAAAATCCAGTAACTGTAGTTGACTATAGTGTAAGCTAATAGCGATATTAATTTTGCAAAAAAAAAAAAAAATTCAATTGCGAGTAAACTAAAGTAATTTAAATTATAAAACAGCCACTAAAAAATTATCTTCAACACTTAATTTGAACTGTATTTTAAAATAAAATACTAAAATAATAAACACAATTTTTTTTTTTTAAAAAAAAACCTTAAAACAGAAATATACTGTATTTTCTTGTCAATTTCTAATCCGAAAGTACTTTCCAATTAAATAAGCGTTCGATAGTGTTTGCCTCATTAAATCGTATTATTTACTATTTAAATACGCAATTATACCAATTCAAGTAGATTATTAGATGTCATTTAACTTTTGTGAGAAAAAAGTACAGAACAACTCCACCTTTTATGAATAAATGTGACGTAAACAGTAGTTTGTTCATCAGCGATTTCACTTATCGATGAGAATGAGTAAATTTGTATAAACACCACAATCTCTAACCACAAATTTTTAGATTAACTCCACTGTGCCTACTTTTTCATAGTAAAATAAAACAAATATGCTTGAAATTCACATATTGCCTAGCCTAGTTTACCGATAATGAAGAAATATTCGTGTCTGGCTACTGCAATATTTAGCAATTGCTTCAAATCTCATGGAGATTTCATTGTTTATTAAAAGATTTTATATAAAATCACTCAGTTTACTTTATCAAACACCGGATATGCTAAACATTTTAACAAAAGGTATATAAAGACCAGAAAAACATTGACAGAATAGTAATCACTTAGTTTCGTTTGAAAAAAATTATTGTTTAAAAAAAAAACTCTCTGTAAAATGTCTGACGTTGAAGCTAAAGGTACAGTTAACAATTTACTTCAATCTATTTTACGTTCGATGTTAATTATTTAAAAATTATGGATTTTAAGTTGAGGAAGTTAAGCCAAAGGAAGAACCTGAAAAAAAGGCTGACGAAGTAGCAGAGTCTGATGCTAAACTAAAGGAGCTGGATATTACAGATGAAAATTTAAAAAAAGAAAAACAAGATGATGGTAAGCCAATCTTTCACTTAAAACATTAAATATGATTAATTTGTTTATAAAATTTAACTCATAGTTGACGAAGAAAAAGAGGAAGCAAAAGAAGAGAAAGACAAACAATAGAAAAAAATTGCTAAAAATATTTGGTATCCAATTTAATATGCCAAATTCGGCTAATTTTGTTTAAAAAGATGTTAAAACAATTTTTCATCAAATAAATTTGTTTAATAAGTTACAACCTTCTGCCGTAATTGTTTTATTTATAAATTTATAAAATAACCACTGCGCATTACTGCACATAACTAAGCTAACTGTTAAAAAAATAAAATTGTTTCTCGGCTATTTGACAATGACTATAATTATAACAGTCTAATTAAAACAATGTCGTACTACATTTGAAAAAAAAATCAAAATAATAATAGCCAAATGTATAGTTGAATGTCACTAACAAGTTCAGCAGCATATCCAACCAAGCAACATTCGTTATACGCCATTTTATCTTGATGTTTATTATATTATGAAACCTTCATAGATTTCACAAAACTTTATCTAGTTACGAGTACATACTAGTTGTTGATAACGCTGTTTAAGAATAAAAACAATGACGATACCGTATTATTTAAGCAGGATTAACCAATGCTCAATTTCACAACTCTTTTCTAAAAATTGCATTGCAAATCAGTTTTTAATTCAATCGCATTATTTTGTTTAAATTAACTTGAAGCTTACGCTTTATTGTAATAAATTAACAGATAAAATTACATAGCAGCTCGATTAATTTCGATTAGTTAAAAACACACATCAAAATTGTTTTAGTATCGAGTGATATCTTTTTCGCAAACGTAATTGAAACCGGTAGTTTCGCAATCGACAACTGACCAACAAAAATCATCAGTATAATCCATCGCCAAGCAATGGTTCACGGAACCGTCAGAGTTGCCTTTACAAAAGTCTTGGAAAACAATCACTCTGCCAGTACCAAAGTGTACCCAATTACCACCACGAATGTTATTGGTTCCACTTGTCCACCAGTTTGTGTGTCCTTTATCTAGTAAACCAAACTTCTATTTAATAACATAATTTACCGGATATAAATCAGCCGATAAAATATTAAATCACAAGTAGATAAAGTTAGTTTTCAGTTAATGAATCTAACCGCACACATATCACACTGTCTTACTGTTTATTATACTTACACTGGCAACTAATACTTATTAGTTAACATTCCCTACTTATTTATTCTAACTAATTAACAATAAGCTAGTTAACCTCACAAAAAACATTTACCTCCAAGTGAACTAATATAGCCCTTAATGCTGTCTCGCTCAGCAGCTGATTCAACACTCACAAGGTGAGCACCAATGTTGTCACAAGCCTCTAAAGCTGAAAACCAACAGTCGACGGTTTCATTACTAAAGTAGTAACAACGAGTCATTCTGTTAACAAACTGGCCCGGATATGATTCCTCACAAACAGCAGTAAGAGCTCCACTTAACGCCACTAAATTGTTCAAACAATAAATTGCTATCATACAATTATTAACCAAAATATTAATAATTAATTTTACCAAACGAAGCCAAAACGCCTAAAGCCAATCCAAGTTTCAACATGATGGCTAGTAAATGTAATCAGCAGGTATATGAATATCAAAGAGTGTGATGTTATACCAACAAACAAGCTGTAGATTTCTTGTAAAACACATTCGTTATTGCTTATAAAGCACCGTTTTTCACGTTTATCAGTTACTTGTGATCATTATCGCCGATTCTTTTCTAGTAAACACTGACAGACCATCAAAGATAAATAGTTAAATGAATACCAATCCCATCAACACAGGAACGCATAAAAATAAAATTGATTTCTCATAAGTTCAACGTCACCTGTCATACAAAGATTCAATCTTTCAAAGGGTAATAAAAATTGTCGGCAAATAAACAACAAAACTATCAATTATTCATCCACACTAAACGGTCAATAGTTATTTTTCTACATCACAGAAAATTATTAATCGATTAGTATTAAACATTTTATTTACAAAATTTGCATTGCAGCTCCATAAGCAATTACCTAATTTTCATTAGTTTTCGAATTCGAAACAATATACTCCATTGCAATGTGTTGCAATGCATTAATCCCTTAAAACTGACAGAATGACATGTTTAACTGATGGCTATCGATAGCGCTATCTAAGTCATAGACACAATGGAATTATTAGTTGTCACTGTATATAAATCAAACAACAACTTGTCAAACCGATAACGTGTAATCGTATATCACAAAGTGCATCACATCATCGAGTAAAAGTGTCATCTTGTGTAACTACATGTTCGACTTGTTTCTATGAAAGTTTACAAGATTTACAACAAATGATGAAATAATTAAAAAGTTATTAACAATTTGTAAAAAGTCTCTAATGTTTTTTCGATTACATAAATGTGTAAAATATTTTATAAAATATTTCAATGACTAATAAACTTTATGGGGACATGACTTATAATTGTTAAAGAAACGTAATTTTTTATAAAATGCAAACTACATATATCTAAAAAGTCAGTACGCTTTCGACATTATAATGTCGTTTTTACAGGTAAACTTATAACCAATATTTAATGCTGCTTTTGCGGTACACAATCTTATAGACATCAAGTTTCATATTTAGGTGTCAAACTTCTAATTTATCAGCTGCAGCATGTCAATTTTCAGACATGTCAAATGTTTGCATTACGTAATGCAGCCTGATAACAAATTTCTCAGCAACGAATAACGATTTTTCCCAAAAAACTTGTCATCACTGAAAAATCAATTCCACGAATCCACGTACCGGTATTCAGAAGTCAAAGACTGTAAGCTCTATAAGTAAAATACTGAAATATTAAATGCCTATAAACGCAATAGTACACTAGTTTCTAATTAATCCACTTTTCTTTAATAGTTATACTGTAGTTTGAGGAGTCACGGCTATACACTCTTATGTTCTCAAAAAAGAATTCATTGATAAATGTGAATAAATTGAATACTGAATTATTATTAGACCACTGCGATATGTGATAACCGTAATTCAAAAAAAAAAAAAAAGTTTAACATACAAGTGAGTTACAGACTATACTCCCAACGACATCTATTGCATGTCATACTAAATAACTTCACAAAAATGCTATTTCTACGCAGCGCAAATTTTTCTATAGATTGCAGCAATCTACAAGATCAAGTATTGTTATAAGTAAACAAAATACTCTTACACAAGAGTTAAATGTCTATTAATGTGCCATCAACAAAATTCAGCTACATAAACTGCACTCTTTTTAACGTTTCAACAATATCTCTTTCAAGTAAGAGCAACTTAGTAAGAAATTAAAATTTTAACTACCAGCACTTTACATTCATAATCGAATAGATATATTTATTCGTATAAGTATACGCAAATTTAAGTTTTTATGCATAATTTATTAAAGTAACGTATGGTTGACTGCATCACAATAATGAATTTGGAAACATTATCATCTCCAATTTAATAGATAAGATAAGTTTGATAACTACATACAGTATGTACCGGTATTGTTAAGTGTTATATAAACACATAAATAACTTCACGTAATATTTTCTATAGCTATTGCAGCAGCTACAGTACATAAAGTACCGGTATACGAAATTCAGTTTTTAGCAAATCTTGAAAAACTATTTTGCTCATTTGACAATCATCGAACTACTTCTCAAATTACCAATCAAAATTATAGACCCAATGGAATATAACAAATCACAATTTGGTAAAAAGTATCTAAGTATAAGCTGAAGGTAAGTTTAACTAAAGATTAAAATGTAAAATTGAATATTTTATCATAAATTATACCGTACTATAAAACTAGATTTTAACAGGTAGCTTATATGTACTGTACATTTTTCTCATCTAAGCTTATAGAATGCTGATTTGAATATTATTTTCCATACAAACATAACTCGTACGAGTAGCATAAATGTCTATTCAAGTTTAACGTTATAATAACTAAAATATTATCGACCATATATATTTCAGATTATTAGATATCTTTTTCACATACCCAACAACAAGCTTAATAAAAAAAAGTAAGGTATCATGATCGGTAATTTTCTTATAAAAGATTTGGCGGTACCAGATCATTGGTATAGTACACGCGTAAAAACGGTATAAAATAAGTTATATGGATCATAGTCAGTCAGTACTATACAGTGTATAAGTTATACAGTACAATGTCGGTATACTCATTTGTAAGTTTAATACGGTACCGTAATAAAACAAGAAGAAAAAAAATTAGTAAACATTCAAAAACTTACGAAGTTTCCACACGAAGACCGCTGCTTTGCCAGCATAAGTTGTCTCAGTGTTTATAATTTCAGCACAATAAAATTTGAAGTACATTTCACTTACATCAATCGAAACTTTTTGTTAGATCTTCTTTGATAATTAACGCGTATACTATTTTTCACAATTTTGCTCCCGTTTCACTCACTTAATAAATAAAATGACTTCTATAACAAAGATGAACGACGTATGATGATCATCAAGTTATTCAAAAATGATACATGGCTATACTGTAAGTCCTAATACCACTTACCGGTACACTTAAGTAGGTAAGTTCTTGGCTTCACTTTCATGTTGTTGGGTTAATTCAATCAACAGTTTAAAATCTATAAAAGTTGTCACATACCCTAACATTATTCACAACTTACACACAGAAGAAATTTAAAAATACTGAAAACCACAAGACAAAGACGCGCACGAATACAAGTGTAAAACGACCATAAAAAGTAAACACTGAAGTTAGTTTCACATCATTAACACATAATATGAATGCCACGGACTTTCGCATCCGCAACTATGTAATATCCGCAGGCATTTTGACAAGGGTTAAGAGTAATAAGGTTGCTTCGTAACTAAAGCATTGTAAATACGCACGTGCGCATGTACAGACATCAAGTATTCCACATTTCATTAACGTTAATGCTAGACGAGTATTCGTGCATAACTTACTGCACCTTATAATAAGTATTGTACGGTATTGATGTTTACGGTCATATTAGTGAATATGGTAGTGGATAAATCCACTTTCATTCATTATTTTAATTGTACAGTACCGGTATTTAAGAACAGGAAGTGAAGTTTAAATCTAGTTACAAATTAAATAAGTTTAATGCTCGATAAAATAGTTTAGTTTATGATAAGTTTTATAAATAGTTTATCATTTAATACTTCCATCCGTTTGTTAAATTAATTTCACTTTTAAAAAAAAAAAAGAAGAAAAACCCACTTCAATATTATTATACTCTTATACGAATTGCATAGGGCAACATGACTGGGAAGACACTTGGACGAATTTTTGGCATTCCAACCAATTTGACAATTGCGCACGAAATAACCTATTACTTTATGAATCTTGATCCGCATCCGAACATTCATGTCTTTAAAATTCTTGTCCGATAGTTATAGATGCTGAAGTCGTTAGTATTTTCATTTTTTAAAATTTAAATGGTGATTTTTCTTTACATTGAAAATCACGATAACTTCAGCGTTATATGTAAACGTTTTACATCCGCATCTTCAAATTTTATTTTCAAATATCCGTTACATCACATCATAATTATTAACATGCAGTAAAATACGGAAAAACAAAACAATTTCATTGTAAATGGCTAAGTTCGTAGACAATGGGCGATTTTATGAATTTTATGGCTCAGTGTCAATCTATCATAATTACAGTATATGAGTCGTTCATAAGCAAAGTGAATCAAGTCACATGAAACTGATTCCGAGATATTGAGAGGTAAAGTTGACGCGCTGTATTTTCCGATCCAAATCAAATTTTTGTCTAGAATTTGTTTGTAAATTACTATTACACTGCAACTTAACTTTATTGGTCATTTTAGTGATTATATCTTCACTAGTAATTAAATGGTGAGCATGCAAACTTGAAAATGTGGACTTAATTTATCTTGCCACGGAAATAAATTGTATTTGTGCGTAGAGTCAAAGTGAACGAAGTCCACTTTCTATTATAAAATTGCGATTATTTGTTTAAATAATTAATAATTAAGGATAATAATAATTAACATAGTGATTGTTAATAAATTACTACAGTATAAATGAGTTAATTTTGGTTAATATACTTTCTGTTTGAATTTTTCTCCCTTGTGTAATACATTAGCTTTGGTATGCACGGAATTATGTAATTGTGATCGATTATGCTGAAGAAATGTAATTTATATGTTTACTACGTGAATCTATGACTGTTAAAATGAATTGTGATCAAAAGCAAATACTATATACCGGGTTAAATTTGTAGAAAGTTAGTTCATTACAAGCGCTATTCATTTGACCGTTACAAGTGACGTCACACCCATGCTATAGCGAATGGAGATGGACTTAATCCACTTTGCCAAAAGATATATTTCTAAATTCTTTCACAAGCAAACATGTATAAGCACCATTATAGAGTCAAAAATTAAAGTTATGACAACACGCTTTATTACATTAGAAAGATATGCAAATTTTACATTTTAATACATGTCTAACTCTGTTTTTTTGAAAATGTGACTTGATTCACTTTGCCTATGAACGACTCATATATACTTATGAATAGTTTTTAAGGTATAGTACTGTACAGTAATTAAAATATTTTTATTATTAATTTAAGTAAAACAACGTTAAATAAATTAGTCTAATGATAAAATCATGCCATGGCAATTAAAGCATACGGTAAATCATATCAGTTTCTTGAATACGAATTGCATCGCTTTATACAGTGTCGACATCTATCATTTTAAAGTTTTGTTTAACTGAAACTATATAAAGTTACGGTATGTGGAATATAATAATGTGTTTTTGATTCCAGGAAAGCCGAAATGATGATTATACCTGTCGATAAATGGGGCAAGACGCTGTTTCTCTTATACCGGTATATTCTTATATTTTTTATTAAGTGCAGTACGACACTTACACATACACTTCTACAAACAAGTTTAATTTGCAAATTGTACATGATAATGGGTTTGAGTTGTTACTTTTATAATAATGGAATGTGCGGTATTTATAGGCTAAAGCTAATATTTGTCCACTTACTACGAGTACGTTTTAATCAAGGTATAAAAGAACTTAAATAACAATGTAGGGAATTAAGTAGTCGATTTGTGGTGATTTGGTATTTTATTGTATTAACATAAGTGGATCCATATATAGAACTGAGTAAAAAAAATCGTTGTATAATTATCATAATATGCATTGTATGACCTTTTAACAAAATGCAGCACTGTAAGTAGTGAACATGACATACTATACTGTTGGTCGATTTTCTAGAAATTGTTAATGCGTGTTTACAAAAATTACATTGCAATGTTTAAGATGACTTTCCGTTTAAACTATTGAGAAAAATCAATATCGAGTTGTTATTGATCAAAAATTGGGCGTGGTTGAGCCAAATGTGTCTCAAATTCGATATACTCTACTGTATAGAATTGTTTAGTGCATTATTCGGTGTGCAAATCAAATAATCCACGTAGCAGCAATTTCTTTCCAATGTGGCCACTACTTCACAATAATCCATCAAAATCGCCAACATTTTCACATTCAGTGGCAATCGAGTGTCAAGATTCACCGTCTAAGAACATTGGGGTACAGCCAAAAATGGTTCATGATATGTTGAAAAGTTTTTCAGAGAGTTTAACTTCATTTGCTCGCCGGGCTTCTACACCGCCAACATTTCGTGTCGGATCCAAAAAGCCTGAATATGGAATATATATTAGAACCTCAGCACTCAAGCAAAAGTTGCAGTTCCAAACGAAAACCAAGCCGATCAAACCCGTGATCCAGGTAGAATTATTTTCACAGGCCGTCAGATGGTTGCTTAAACAATTCATGGTTTTTGGATTCACAACTGAAAGTAACTCTTTGGGAAAACGACTGCGTTATTACTTTATAGTCACTGATATCGTCGTTGGAATTGCAGCTCTGAGTCCAATTTTATTTTTAAGTATTCCTTTTATTCTTACTGATCGTTCTTGTGGTGATGTTCCAACTATTGATTTTTGTAATCCGTCTAACAGCAAGTTTTCAAATTTATCTTCAATCGAAATTTATAAAGAAGAATTCTGCTCAATGAGTAAAGATGGATTTCAAGCAAGAATAGTCAACTCTTGTCTGCTACTGTCTCCAGTTATTTTTTATATCACTTTTAGGACCAAGTGGAAAACCATTTGCAAAATACTTCAAATATTAAACTGCCTTTCACTTGGCTTAAAAGTTAAAGATGACCGGCAACCTACAGAAGTGGTCAAGCTTTGGACCAAAAGGTTTACTATTTACGGTGCTCTATCAATCCTTTTTATGGCAGCAAAAGTAATTGTTGGTCTGGTTCAGATTTATGGTTGGCGACCTCTGATATTTATTTTGCTGTTTGTTTATTCTACTCAATTGATAGTATTTCATTACCTCAAAATATTAGTGCAGGGACTGATCATTACAATCTGCATCTTTATTATTTGCAAGCTCAAATCTTACTCGAGAATGAATTTTCGCGTTGTAAGTCGACGCCAAGCTTGGCAAGAGTTTCATCTGATTTGCTCAGTTGTGCGAAAGCTAAACGATTTAATTAACATTACTTTGTTTACCACACTGGAAACATCGATTATGCGAATTCCACCGTTTATCAAGTCAATTAACCATCCAGAGCGTTTCTTCGATTTGGATTTTAAAGAAAGTATTCCTTGCATCATTGCATTTTTTATCAATATTATTTGCATATCGATGGTCAACAAAGAACTGTTCAAATTCAGCAAAACGATGTGGTTTAAACCAAAAGCTGAGACTTTTCCAAAAACCTTGCCTTATCCAAGTTTGAAATACAAATTAGCTGCAATGCAGGTGAGAAACTAAATTTTTGCCGAATGTTTTAAAATGTAAACAATTTTCTCATTTTATCAGGAAAGGATTGATCAGATGCTTTGTATGTTATGCTTTAAAGCTGATCCTTACCTCATCACGGTGTTTGGAACGCCACTAGAAATCTACAAAGTTGTTGAAGTACTAAAAATTGGTTAAAAAATATAAAATATTGTGTTTATGCAATTTTCTTTTAAAGATGCTGTGTACAGTTACTTTGATTTATTTCAAAAGAGCACCTCTTGAAGAGCACACTTTGTGCCATAGAAATGTTGTGTAACCGCTAAGATATTGGTAAAACATATTTGTTATACTATAGTTGTTTGTAAAATGAAATTTTTATATTTTGTACTGTGATTTGAGGTAACAAAAGTGTTAATGTTTTAATAAAGTAGCGTTGAATCAAATTTTAACTACTTTTTGAAATACAGTACCGGGTAGTTAGTTTTAGAATTTAGATTTTACTTACGGTATTAACAACAATTTTACATTTTTGTGATGCTGATTGACTGCGAAATATTTTGTTAAACGCTGTGAAGGCCAGTATTTTAATTCAGTGATTTTTATTGAAGATTGCACCGTATTATAAATAAGAAAAGTACGTGATTTAATATACGGTAACTTACATTACAGTATGTGTTCACGGTTGTCAGTTATACTGTCATTTTACTGTAAGCAGTTTGGTTTTATTTATTTTTAAACTTAAACTTCAATATAAACGGATCCTGACAGCGTTTGAATGCACTAAAATTTTAATAATAAACTAATCGATCGAATCGGCTTTTGTAATCTAATCAATATAGATTTTATATTTATAGTGCAGAACAGTACGATATGTCTTATACAGAGAACTGCGGTATCAATATTACAATTTCAGAGATTGAAGTCCAGCTTTTCTACGATATTCTGTTTTGAATTGTCATAGATATTTGCACGTGCAACACTATTAATAAGCCACTGAAAAGAGAAATTAAACCACATGTAAACAACATGTTACTAAAAAAATAATTTCCAAAACTTTATACGATATTATTATGGTCATAATTGTTTTGGAAGTGATTGTAACATTAAACCGGTTGTGAAGTAGCAAAAAGCAGTTGTGAGTAGTCAGACGTCCGATGAAAAGTTGACCAAACAAGTCTTGTTTGAATTAATCTACTGTATAACCAAAATTATAATAACCAAACATTCTTTTGACTTGTTTGCCTCCCTCCTCCTCCAATTTCTTATTTTAACTTCTTCCTCTAGAATGCTTAAGTAGGTAGTTTATATTTTTACATAGTTAAAACATTATAAGTAATTGTCTTCCACTTCCAGTGGTTTTCCCCAGACCTTGTTTTTATTTCCCAAACATTAAACGACACTTCGCTATAAAGAAAAAAAATCAGTGTATCGCATACAAAGAACAACGACCCTAATTTAATTTAAATTTTAAATAAACGAATCAAAGTATGCCAACGACACTAGCACCTTTACCAATTACAGTTATTAATTATACAATTGATTTTTATCAAACAATGTTGTTTACATAGTTAAGACCGTTACTGTAATTCTGGAATCAGTTAATAAACATGACATCTATATTTACAAATTGTCAAACTCAGGGAATTCCCCTCTCATTTAAAAACAAAACATTTGTCATAAGGTTTATAAATGCATTCGATTAATTTGAACCAGGATTTTCATTATAGTTTATAATTAATTTAACAGGAAATACGTTTGTCTTTATTTGAAATAAGACAAATTACTGAAGTTTATAGATGATCGCTTTTTATATTTAAGATTTTAGTTGTTTTTTTTGGTTAATTACTTTACCTAATGCTTTTGAATGGGCTCAAAAATGATGTTTAAATTGAAAATGAAAAAAATCTTCCAACTTCCAAGGTTAAATGATATTTATCGTCTTATCAACATTATACTGTATTTTATTGCTGCTTTATCCTCCAAGAGTGAAATTCCCAGATATGTTTTCTTAGTATTGAAATAAAAAAGTGGTGTTAGTGCAATATGTTTTACAATTGCAAATATTACTGTACTTTGCATTAGAATAACATGATGCATAACATTGTATTTTATGTGATTTTTTCCTTCTGTATTGACAACGGTCGTTTATCAAACTTTCATGGAGAAAAAAGTTGTTGAGAGCATTGAAATTATGACTTACACCATTAAAAATGAGTAAAAAAAACAGCAAAGTCATATTAGTTCTGCTTAGTGCTTTCACTGAAGCAAAATTATGAGAAAAAATTGAGTAATAAAGAAGAGGGACTAATGATTACAATAGACTAAATAATTACAATGCTATAGAAAAAAGTAACTAAAAATTCCCTTTGCCTTGAAATTTCGGTCAATGAAAAACTTTTGCTGCTGAACGACGATCTAATTTTAAATATGCGTTAAAGTAAAGTTTTTAAAAAATACACTATCATTATAAACAAATAAAAGTTTCAACTTTTTATATCAAATTAAAAAAAACAAACATTTGTGAGACCATTGCACAAGGCAGTATAATGTTATTTGTTTAAACAGAAATCATTATACTTATAAGTTTAGTTAAATATTTGTTTTACTATAGTTTGATTTCAGTTATTGACTTTTACTTAGGGCCATTTTACTTTTAAGTTCGCTGACTTTGATTCCAAATCTTTTAATTAATTTTTTTTAGATTATTTTACTTTGCAAACTTGATAATAGTTAAATTATATGCACAGTGTATAATTTGTTTGATTTACAGTATATACTGTACAGTAAGTTAGTTCTTCACAGTTAATTTAATATTTCGCAATTTTAATGGAGGCTTGGAATTATACAAGTGGGGTTAACAAATTTCAAAAGAATTTTTTAACTTTTTTTCCTTCTTTGTACTGTATTCATAAGGTTTAGATTATTTGGATATTTATTTATTAAAATTTTTATTTGAAGGTGACAGTAGTTATGAAATACATTTGGTGTACGTGAGCAACAAATTGAAAAATATATTATGATGAAGTTAGCTATGTCAATAAATGATTCAAAAATGGGAAATTCAATTTATATTCTGTTTATTTTAAAATTATAAAATGATAGTGAATGACAATAACTGAAGCGGATTTGTTCTTGCTTTGCAACACTGCTTATCAGTGCCAGTAATATTAAAATACACCGTTAATTGTCAACTAATTAATGCTTTACATTTTTACTATTAACTCTTATTATCGAATCCGGCTTATTGTCTGTTGGCAACTTCCTACAGAAATCAACACAATGCGCAAAATTGTTTTCAACGGTGTGCAATATCAATACAGTAGCTGGCCAATATTGAAAAACAAATGAATCACCGTCACATTAAATATTTGATGCTAACTTTTGCACGTAATCCTAAAAATAGGTTTGTGTGGACAACCCACTCTCAATGTACTTTTAATATCAACTACCGGTACTTCTAAGTTAATCATTGCAAAACTAGTTAAAAGTGGATTTCATAATGTTAGTGTATCAGTGCATTGTAATTGCGTAGTGCCAATTTATTTATAATTCTTGTTTTATTTTATCATTTTGACAAAAAAAATTTGTATGACCCCTAATGTAAAGTCTAAATTTTTTGTTCATTGTAAAGATGTTGTTGACATGACATGTGTAAAATGCTAAATTAAAAAGTCGCTGTGTGAGTGTGGGGGGATGGGGGAGTTCTGAGATAAACCCCTGTGGCATCTTCAAGGGCTTAAGGGGGAGGAGGATAAAGTTGCTAGTTTAGTCCGGTCAAATATCGGCTAACTCGCCCCCCACCTTTTTCTTATTGTACTGTTTGACGTCATAATGGTTTTGGCGAAAACAGTATATAAGACAGCGCCAGTTAAGAGATCTCATCACATCTTCATCCAAGAAAATCAACTGTCTACATCACTAAATAGTGGTTAATCCAAACAATTTGAAAATGTTGAACAAAATTTTTGTAAGTATTTCTAATTGCTTTGATAATCTATTGTAAGTTGAGTAGTTAATTACAGTTGTTGTAATAATTCTATAACTTAGGTTGCTTTGATGTTGCTGGCTTTGGTAGCTGCGGCCGTATATGCAGCTCCAGAAGCGGTGGCTGACGCTGAAGCTCGACGACACGGTGGTCATGGATGGGGACATGGAGGACATGGAGGACACGGAGGACACGGTTGGGGCCATGGTGGTGGAGGACACGGACATGGACATGGCCATGGACACGGATGGGGTCACCATGGTTAAACTGTAAGTATTAAAAACGTAATTAAAACCAGAAGAATAAATTTAACAATCATTTTACTTTTAGAACAACCACTTCACCTCTGATATTAAAATTCTCTCTCTTGTGATTTTGACTTGGATTTCATCAATTCAAATGTTTATCATGATGGAAAATGTGAAATACTCCTTGTTTACATTTAACATGTTTGTTATTATATAATAAAATTTTTTTGTAAAAATAAACTTTTAACAATTTTGTAATAAAATTCAGTTTTTAAAATATTGAATATGATTTGTAATTGGTGGCGTAATTACATGATTTCTAAGAATGTTTTAAAAGTTCCCTGACACTGAAAATGTTTTCATTTAATTTATTGATCTTTTTGTTTTAAGTGTTTGTTCGTGTATTGGAAGCTAATAGAATTTCCAAAAAGGAAAAACATATAAGCTGATTAAACAACTAGTTTTTGCTATTCTTTTCGCAAGAGTCTCACGATGGGTGAAAGTGTTTTTTTTTTTCTCCTAAAGTTTGATAATAGGGGAGAAGATGATTTTTGAGTTCATGGAGAAAGGTTATGCATCGGAGGTGGATGATTTTAGTTTTTTTTTTCTTCTTAACTCCCATGTCTTTTCTATTGTTGTTTATTCATTTATCATTGCTATTTTTTATCCTTATTTTTTTTTCTTTGTGGTTGGGCAAAAAAAAAGTACTGCAGGGCATAATAGGGGTCGCAAAGGTGGATTTTCATGACGTTAAACTGGTTTTGTGTCGCTCCGTTAGTGTAATAGTATTTAAACCCCAACTTCTTCTTACTTTAAATTAGAAAGTAAGTTTGAAGTTACTCAAGTTACATCAGTCATAACAATCATTTCATTTGTTGCCTCCAAATATTTCAGTGAATTTAGGCTTTAAACATAAAACCATGAAGTACTCAACGCTGTTTGTAAGTAACTTTTTCCAGTTTGAATCGACATAATGATTATTAACTGTTATTTTGCAATAATAAATTGGTATTTAATTTGTTATAGCTGGTGGTATTTGTAGTTGTATTATCGGTATCTGTTTTGCTGACGTCTGGGGCAGCTGCTCCCGATGCAAAAGCTCATCCAGCTCCTCTACCAGTGGCTAAACCAAATCCCAATCCAGATCCAAAAGCAGCTCCAGCTCCTACCTGGTGGAGACGTGGTTGGGGCTATTGGCGGGGGCCATCATATTACCACGGACATGGTCATTATCACGGACACGGACACTGGCACTACGGATAAACTCATCTCTAAACAATCATAATTTTAATACGTATTCATCATTAACTACTAACCTAATCGATTAGAAAGTACAATACTTGCCTTTTAAATTTTCATCACAATTAGCAACCACAAGTTACTAACATTGCTCAAAATACTCTCTTTTGTGTTTTTTTTTTAAAAAAAAAACATTTGGAATAAATTTATTTAAAAAATCTTAAATGTTGTTTATTTCTTTACTGTACGTTCAAAGAAAGTTTACTTACTTATCCAATTTAGTAAAGAGTATACCGTATTCAGTTAATGCTTAACTTGTTGATTATTAATAATTACCGTATGTTTTTTATGCAAAAGCAAAATTTGTTATTTAGGAAAAAGTTTAGGTTTGTTAGTTAGATAATTTAGTTCAATTAGGACTAAGGTGTTTCAAGCTTTAGTCGTTTGTATTATACCTAAAGCCATCGTAACATTCGTTATTTACTGTGCAAGTTTTTGAATAGCTACACTTTTAGCAAATTAGCAATTGCTTGTTGAATTTACATTGTTGCTTACTCTACAGTATGTTAATTTTGTTTAACTTATTTACTGTTTGTTTTAAAGTTTAAATAACAGGATTCACTCTCTAACAAATGTTATTCAGTGTAAAGATTTTTTTCTATTTCATGAGTCATCTATTTTGTGCAGTTGGTCAGTCAGTCACTCGTATGTTTATTTTCTTTATACAAGTAAAAAAAGTTCAATTCAAGGTCGCTTACTCTCTCTTTTTTTAAAAAAAGTTATTGCTGGTATCTAAAAAATAAAGGTGATGTAGTTTTTTGCAAAGATTCTATAGTGAATTTGTAGTTTCTTCAACAATAGAATAGAAAGGATACAATTCGTTGGATTTCACCCATGGAGAAAAACGCTATTATGTTGTTCTAGTAATGATTTAACAAATAAACGGATTGATAAAAACTAGTTTTGGTATTTGTTTTTATCAATTAAGTTACATTATAACTTAAAGGTAAATTTAAATTAAAATTAGTAATTTTTAAAATATTAAATTAGAGCCTGTTTATTGACTTGTAAGTTTAAGACAAAAATTTGTAACAACTTTAATATCTGCTTCAAATCATAATATTAATGTTTTATTACTTATCAGCAATTATAGATTATTATATGAATTTTTAAAAGTGGGTAAGGATATTTTACGAATGTCTTACTAATTTGCTGTAAAGGTTAATTCTCATTTTGTTTTATTATTTAACTAACTACTGCTGATTTCAAGGTTATCTTATTGACATACAGTATGAATTAATAAATTTGACTTATGACATTAAAATTATTTATAACCAATTAGCCAATTACAGTAATACTGTATAAATTTTAAATAATATTGCACAACACGATTGCTTACTTTAATTTGAACACTTTGATTTTGTTATTAACAAATTATTACAATTTTACGAATATAGTTGCTTCACTGTATGGTTAATGTACTGCACCATATGAAATGTAATACATAAACAGCAAAATAAAGCATTTTTTAAATTTTATGTTGTTTTGTAGTAAAGGCAAATGAAAATAAATGCTTAACAACATTCAACTGAGTGCCATGTAAATGAAAATCGTTTTATTATTGCTTCGTTTAAGTTATTTTATGATAGCAAGTGATTTTAGAAGAACCATTAAAATTCTTGCAATTGAATTTCTATTATCGTAAAGTAACAATCAACGTATAATTGTTAGCAGTTCGATCGTTTATTTCATCTTTTTGCAACTCAGTGGTGCTAATTGCTGTACTTAAAAAAATTCTGTTCAAAAAATAGTCATTTTAAAGTAACTTATGATTTTGATTACATTGTTGATGTTCGTTTGACAAAAAAAAAGAAATTTCTTATAAAAGGAAAATTTATTCAAGAGTAAGTTTACATTAATTATTAATAATTACTTTTACTCTTCTTTGTTAACAAATTTTTTGTTATTGTCTTTATGATTGATTGATTATAATGGTTGTTAGGCAAAAGGAATACATTACTGTCAGCGTCTCATTTTATAAATTATAATTCGAGTTTTGATACAGTCTCGTTTAAATGTGAAAGTTTAATATGCAAATTCCAAGAAATTGTATACGTCTATTTTAATGATGTTTTGATCTAATATAAGATTAACTAGTTTATATGCCGCATAACTATCGCACTTGATCAAATATTCTTAAGCTTAGCTTTATTTATACTTAATATTACATGCATAGCTCGGTTTTTTTTAACAATTGTTTTTTATTTTAAATTACATTATTATCTGACAAGAAACTTTACCGGGTTACTCTGGCATTTTACTTATGCCTATGCTGTAATTTTGTCATAAACAATAATTCCCCCGGTGTCGCAATTGTATTTACCCAAAAAGCTCATCTTTTTATTGCATAATTTTTTCGTGATTGAAATCCGTGATCTGATGAACAATTAAAAGCAATTACTTTTTGCTTGATTTCCTTTGGTGATAAATGTAGGATGATGGTACAGACATATAAAAAATCTAGAAAAAAAGCGTTTTAAATGTATTCACAAGGTTAAGTTATATTAGTAGTGATTAATATGTTATACACTGTGTGCATTACTTGTAAATATTGGCTAGTGGGTCTTCGCGTTGATATTTAAAAGACAAAATTTCCCCAATCATTTTTTTTAAAACAATATTTTCATGTCTTCCGGCTTTATGAGAATCTTTTATTTAATGCTGTTTAAATATAAAGGTCAGATAGTCATCACAATTACTTAAGATTATGTTTTTGTAAACCGTACCAATCATTATTCTTTGAAAGTGAAACTTTTTGTTTAAGCTAAAAACAAGTTTAATTATAAAATAGCTCCTTTTTTAGATTCTGACTTTTATGGGCGTGACTAAAATCCTAACTGGTTAATAAAAAATAAAGTTAGCCACAATTTCTTAAACTTGAATTTTTTATATTTTCCCCGAAGGTCGGCCATATTTAATGGACCCACACTGCTATTTAAACCCAAGTTTCACTTGCCTAGGAGTTCAGTCGTGCGTTGAACACGAATTCAATTGCATTTAACCATGTCTCAATTTACCAGATACATCTTAGTAAGTATCGAGCATCCCTTTATTTGACATTTTTCTTTTATAGTTTAAAATTATTGTATAGTGATATTGCATACGAAATTGCACCTTACTTATTTGTTTTTTTTTTTTTTAATTGTTTCAGGCAATTGCATTGCTCATTGCAGCGTTTGTCGCTATTTCTCAAGCAGGTGGTGGTTACAGCGGTGGTTCCGGCGGTGGTTACGGGTATGGTGGTGGAAAAGGGTATGGCGGAGGAGGAGGAGGAGGATATGGACATGGTGGAGGACATGGCGGTGGTATTGTTGTGGTTCAGCCAGTACCAGTAGTGATTAAAGGAGGAAGCTACGGGCATGGAAAAGGATATGGCGGTGGCCACAGTGGCAGTCACGAACATAGTGGTGGCTTTATTTATGGGAGGGGCAAAGGATACAAAAGTGGTGGATCTTACGGAGGAGGCAGTTATGGTGGAAATAAAGGTCATGGCGGCTCTTATGGTGGATCTTATGGCGGATCCTCCGGTGGATCTTATGGCGGATCCTCCGGTGGAAGTAAAGGTTATGGCGGATCTTATGGTGGTCACGGCGGATCCTCTGGTGGAAGTAAAGGTTATGGCGGCTCTTATGGAGGTCACGGCGGATCCTATGGAGGTCACAGTGGGTCTTATGGAGGTCATGGATCTTATGGAGGAAGCGGTGGATTTAGTTTTGGAGGAGGATTTAGCTTTGGAGGAAGCGGTACCGGATATAAAGGTGGATACAAAGGCGGCCATAAAGGAGGATACTAAGTTGCTGACGACTACAATACGGATATTTTTTTTTTAATTAATTGGTTATTTGTTATGTTGATTACTAATTCCAAACACAAATTGAAGAAATGTGTGAAAAAAAAACAATTGTGATGATGTAATATTGCCAGTAATTAAACCAGTTGTTTATCAATTTGAGTCTTTTTATTAGTGGTTTTAAAATATTACAACTGTACGATCTAGTAAACATGTATCGAACATACAGTAATATACATAAAGTATCACTATTTTTATAAATGTTTTCTAAGTTTTATTAATTGTCTTTACAATAAAACGAGTATTTAATGGTTTGCTTTGAATAAAAATTTCAATGTAACACGAGAAAGAAAATGTTTAAAAGTAAATTTAATTTCAAAAATTAAATGTTGGTTCTAAAATAATTTAAAGATTACTTTTCATTGTACGGTGTAAAATAATATTTTTATAATACTATACTGTAGTACAGTTCATAAACATCTTTGATTTGATGTTAATATGGCGTGAATTATTATTTTATGCTAATTTATAAATCCGGTTTAAACGTCACTAATATGGAATCCGGTTATAACGACATTAAGGGAATTTCAAAATGGATATCGTAGTATCCGAATGTAAACGAAACATCTAGTTTAGTTTAGCTTTAATTCCCTTAAATTACTGGTAGTTTCGTTTTCTCTTTCACAGTTATTATATTTTCTAGTTGTTTTATGGTTATAATTTCTATTATAATGTTATTGTAGACAACTCTAATGGCGTAAGTAACTACTATAGACGTAAGTTAAGTAAATAACCAAAAATAAAATTAAGTAGTAAGAACACCAGGTATTATATTAAAAAACACTTAGAAACACAAAGTAGAAAAGTGCAGTTTTGGAGTAAAAAAAAATCGTATAGACTTAACTTGTATACGAATTGTCGCTATAGAAAAAATTATTTTACAAGATTCCATTAGATTTACAAATTTACAATTATATTTAAAAAGAAAAATAATTTGACTTTTATTTAAATGAATACATCAAATTTAATCCGTTTTTACATAATAAGTACGCGATATAACAATTGATTTTCCAAAGTAACAATCAATATAATAAAACTACTTTAGTAGTTTATGGCTAAAATTACTTTAAGTTTATGGCAGTACCGGTATGGAGTACCGGTATGGTATAAAAATTGAACCAATCAAAAAACGTATAATATTTTAAATAAATTTTCTTTTCAGATTTTTTTATGTAGTAAATTTGTTAAAGGTGAAAATTTTCTTGAACTTTTTATTCAACGTCAACATCGTTCGTTGACTTTCACTTCAACCCTTTTTACAAATCTCAGTATGTAAATAAACCAGTTTTAACTTAAATACATGGAAATCTTTTTATTTTAAATAAAAATAAAAAGAAAGACATTGTCCATCCACATTCCATGGACCATTCAGACTATAAATTAACAGCAGCTGAGCTTGGTTTCATCCAGACAACTGTCAAACCTTCCACGACGCACAATAGTCATAAAAGTTTGTAGCAGAAAACATTTGGAAAGATGGCACTTAACATTTGGGTAAAATATTTTATTCTAACATCTTATTTGTGAAAAAATATATTATAAATTAATCGGTGTAAATATTGTTCAGGTGACTTTGATGGTTATTGTGGTCATTTCATTGATGGTTGTTGCAATGAATTTGGAAACTGTTGAAGCGGCTTCAGGATATTATGGAGGTGGACACGGAGGAGGCCACCACGGTGGCGGTCATCATGGTGGTGGACACGGCCACGGTGGACATCATTATGGTTAAACAATCATACTGTTTCCAATATTACAGGTTAGATATCCTAAATTTTATGAAAACTTTTAAACATTTCGGTACAAAATTTGAATAACTCTTATAATTCACGCTCAGTAAATTCAAAATGTAATCATATTTAATTTTTTTTGTTTAATGCTATTACATATTAAAATAGCGATTATCAATATTTTTATAATAGTTTTTATACAGTATCTAATAATAATTTTTTAATATTTTTATTAGAAATGTTGGTTCAACTAATTTCAACACAACTGTAATTGGATTTCAAATATGGCAACGATGTGATTCTCAACCGATTTTTAAACTAACCTTTATTTTTTAGGATAAAAATAATTTTTAGCCGTTCAAATAATTTGTAGACAAACTTTTTGAACACTGAAAATAAAGTCTTTTTTTAAAAAAAAAATATGTGTATTGTAATTATTCATTGTTTACGCACATGACAGTTTATTCTGACTAAATTTGATTTAAAAAACGTGATAGTACTTACTAGAAAGTGAAAATGATTTTTAGTGAAAATAGATAATTTAAGATTGTTTTGTTTTTCCTTAAAATCAATCATCAATAAGTTTTGTTAAATCTATCATTATAACTTGTCACATAATAAATCCGTGATGTAGGCAATGGAATACAAATTTTCATTCACGCTACATAATTACTTGTACGATTATTACATTTGCAGTCATTTTAAACTTTCATTAATTTTTAAGATCTCTTAATTGTAAACATTATTATTTATAAGCTTATAATTTTTTAAAAAATAAAATCTATTATAGTAATTTAAATTCCTGTAGTCAGTTAAAATGTTTCATCAGAGTTATTAATGCCATAATGGCTACATGACACATTATTATAATAATACAACTATTAAAGTACTCGTATTGAAATAAAGATTTAACTTTATCGGTTACAAGTTCATAAAAACCCAGACAGTTGCTTTTAAAATTGACGATAAAACAACTTGGTAAACTAATTGAAAGGTTAAGAAGTTATAAATAAACTCTGTTAATAACACAAGTCTATTCCTTGTCTCTCAACACAAAGTAAAGTGTTATTGGCTTTGTTTTGACGTGAATATTGATAGTTTAAACAATTAGAATGTAAATTTTAAGCCCTTGACATTGATTTGCATTTACTTTTTAAAGTTATGTTTTTTTTTTTCTTTTTTAAAAAGTTAAGGTTAATGGCTTTCTACAATTTTTTTTTGTTTGTAAATAATTTTTTGTAGAAATTTGATAATACAAGATACTAGAAACAGAACCAGTTTCTTTTCTTACTATCAGTTGGTTAACTATAAAAAAACCATAATTGTTATCAGCATTCCATAATCTTTTTCAAAACATGTCTACAGTATATCTAACAGGTGATTATTTTTGAGATGTTGTGGCCACGGTCCAGGTCAAAACTTCTGATAAACATTGATGAACAATCAATCTTTTGGCCATAAATACATGAAATCATGTTCGCATAATTGTTTTGTTTCATGCATAATTTACCATGCAAACTTTATAATTATTTAAGTTTGAGACTATAGATGCTCTAAAGATATTAATAACTCGACATATACGCTGTTTTTAAGTGTTTTTTCTTTGAATTATTATCTCATAAATAATTATTGTTTTCAAAATTGACTTGATTATCAATTATTATTTTATAGTTAGGCGGTAATTTCAAGATCGAATCACGTTTTTCTGTCAGACGATACAAGAGCATATCGATTGATGATGCAAATTTAAGGTTTTCACCAATTTTTTTCCAAAATATTCCATCATTTAAGTAATTTTTGTTAAGTCATTTAGCTCAATTGCAACACTTAATTAAATTTTTATTTTATTATATAACTAAAAATGAGATTATTCTTTGAAACGATTTTATTGCAACTTGATACGGCTGCATGTAACTAAAAATATAACAACTGTAAACATCCTCTTTTGTAGTTGGACAACTTGTCGATTATTTCCAGTGTGTGATCACGTGAAAGGGAAATTTCAGATATGACGTAACTAACAATTGCGTCAAAATATGAATTTTTCTTTCACAAAAAAAAATTACATAAAAATTCTACTGTATAAAAGTAGACTAACAATTTTTTTTGGAATTATTTGGTTACTACTTTAATTTTTTTATCGTTTAAAGTGTAATACTTAGTGTATTGCTTTACAAGTTTTCAGCGACTTTGCCATGATGCCCAAATGGACTGTTAGTAAAATAAAATTTTAATTTTGTAAAAAATCAGCTAATTTCAGTACATTTGTCGTTTAGCTACTGGTTTTGATGGTTACGTTAATATCAGTTGCTGCGTTGATTGTGTCAGGACATTCTGGTGAACGTTATCGACGGCCATATTACTACAATTACAATTATAACAGAGGAGCTGGATACCCGATGAACACCGGATATTATTTAGGAAGTCCAGGTTATTATTACGCTAGAGGACGAGGATATTACGGTTAAATAATTGGAATTTAACGAGAAATGCTTAGGTCAGTCGACTTTATATTTTGTATCTAGTTTAATAATCTGGACTTTCACAGCTGAAATGGTAACTTATCTACTGTAAATAAGTTTATAATTATTTCTCTATAAAAGATCCAGTTATGAAAGTCCAATTTTTAATCAATAATAAAATTTAATAACATAATTTTAATTTTGGTTTCATAATTATAGACAGTACCTTGTAAAGAAATAATGAGTTGGAGTTACTTTCACTAATTGCAATTTATGCTTCAAACTTTATTATATTGGTAATTATATCAATTTGTTTAATTCATTATTTCGGTTAATTAGAAATGTTTTTATGAAGTGTAATAAACATCATTTATATTGCAATTTACGCTGTGTTGATGAAATCGTTCAGATCATTGAAAATACAAATGACAAGTTATTAACTATAGCTTCATTGGTAAATATTAAAAAAATAATAGTTAAGTCAATATATTTCCAATGCCATTCAAAATATTGATTCCCATATAGGCTTCCATTAACTTCAAAACTTGAAAGCCACTAACATATATTTAATAATAATTGATAGTGCTATTATTTACCACAATAAGAAATTTTTTGAAAAAGTTTATAACCCAAAATAATCTTTAGATGTTTGATGTCGAAATACGTCATATTTCATACCCGCCACATATAATAAATAACGTTATCAAATTTGTGAAATCGTAGTTAATAATTAATTTTAATCGTACAAAAAATTTGACATTTAAAGACAGTTTCAAACGTTTACATTTAAAAAAAAATTACCAACATTAACAAACATGAAAATTCCTTTTTCTAAACAAGAATTCATTTTATCGTATATCTGAAGTTCTACTGTATAATGGAGTTCTTGTTATTTGAAATCATTTATATCCGTAATATCCTTTTCCATAGTATGGGGGTGGTGGGGGAGGAGGAGGTGGTGGAGGATACCAACCACCTTTACCTTTACTTGGAGGAGGGGGTGGTGGAGGATACCAACCACCTTTACCTTTACTTGGTGGAGGAGGTGGTGGAGGAACGTAGTATTTTTTATGATGAGGTCTTGGAGGTGGTGGTGGTGGAGGGGGAGGTGGTGGTCGATAGGATTTACTTGAATAATAATTATTATTATAACCGTAATAGTACGGGGATCCGCCATAATATCCATTGTTAAACAGTGGATTTGTTGGCTGGTAACTTGGTTGGTAGGTTGACTGATAACTTGGCTGATAATATGAAGCAGTTGGATAGTTGTATCCAGCATTATAGTTGTATCCAGAGTTATAGTTGTATCCAGAGTTATAGTTGTA
>JAAFCF010006680.1:12626685-12653174 GCA_013389785.1 Helicorthomorpha holstii | reverse complement strand
TTATAGTTGTATCCAGAGTTATAGTTGTATCCAGAGTTATAGTTGTATGGGTACGAATTGCTGTAATAACCGCCATTATTTCGGCCACTGACTACATATGCATCGCTTCTTTCGATGACCGGTCTAATAGTGGCCATTGAGCGCTGTGATGTGATGACATTTTGTGAATCGGGATTCAATGCATTTACAGAAGCAACTGCACCATCAGGAACTATAGCCGTGTTATCAATTACTACTTGGCCATTGACTAGCACTAGTACTTGAGCAAACACCAAGACAAGAATCTAGAAATAAATTAAATAAATAATTAATTTTATATTAAAAACGATTATGCTTTAGGTTTTCCATTTGAAATTTACTCTACAAATATTAACTTAAGTTAAAACATAGAGTCTTGATATCAAATTTATTAGAAATTTGGCCTTTGATTTTACCATACTTGCCTTTAGTTTATTTCCATCCATAATAGTTTGCTGTTCGATAGTCCACTATTGATTAAAAATGTTTTTTTTTAGTCGGCACTGCTGTTTGTGTAAATTCACTTAAATCATTTGAAGTTGTGTGCTGTACTGGCTAGTTCCCGTCAGCTTATATAGTGGTTGATAAAAAATTTCAATTAGAACAATGGCTATTTTATACATAGTTAATTACATTAAATGACATGGTGTAAGAGTTATGATGTGTCCTACTGTATTAATGAAAGAAAACAGTAGAAAAATTAATTTTAATCAGAAAGTACATTGATGAAAATAATTAGGACAAAAATTGAATTGTATTTTGTGGGTGGAAAATAGTTAACAAGAAAAGCCTGAATAGGAATGTCGTCTTCTCTTTTGTTTACTTTGTTGGCAACACATTTTTCATATTTATATTGTTTGTTTATGTACAGTATGAGTGTATGAGAGTTGGTGACAGTTCGTGTTCCACTATCAACGCCTCTAAACGTCTTAATCTTGGCTTAGAAAACACTTTTATACGCTGTTAAGTCATTTGGAAAACGGTCAAAAAGTTCAAAGCCCTCGCCAAAAAAAAAAAGTAAACTACAATTTCCATGACAACACTTATAATCCAAAATTATCGAAATTTAGAGTTGCTTTGCATATTTATTTCAGATGCAACCTTGTTTTACTGTAGTTTGAATGTGTGTAACTAGATTTTCAGTTATAATTTGATGGACAAAATAAGTTATTTTCACGGTTTTAATTACATAATAAACTTTTTAAACGATAAGTTATTATGTGTTTGATATTTTAAGTAAGATTTTACGTGCAAAGAAAATTGTTAATTTTTTTAAATTTTATTTAAGCAATGTAGCTAAGATTTGGTTATTTTTGTGAATTTAATTAGCAAATTTGCTGAGCATGGCAGTTGTGTTATTGATTTTCATATTACAATACCGTTTAACACTCAAGATTTTCAATCAATATTTAAAAAACAATTTCAGTAAAAATCAGTAATGTATCATACGATAATATTAATACACTAGTAAACTAAAGTGCTAGTGACGTAGTGTTATAATGGTCGGAGTTTATAAATAATTGATAGTTCCTTATAGCAATTAAATTCATATTTTAAAAAAAATAATATATCAAGGCATAGTAATTTGTATCTAACATTAGTTTTACTATGCCTAATTTATATTGCTGCATTAAAACAGTAACTTTAATTAATTTGTTGATAAAATTAAAAAATCTTTCTTACCTATGTTTTCGTATGTTTAGGTCCTGTACTTAAATGACTTACTGATTTTGATTCTTTTAATTTGTGTGTTTTTATCAACTATTTTAAATAAATGCATGCATTGGTGTTATATAGATTTACGATTTCAATGTCATTTATTATTATTATTAGCCGTTTTAAATATGCAAAAATAAACAGGATGCTTTTTTTATTACGTCATGTCTGTACAATGAGCAACTATTAGACGACCCGATCGTTTATAATAGATTTAGAAAATTTAAAAAAGAAGATCTAGGCCAGAATGTATTTAGGTGGATATTTAATATTCAAAACGGAAACAATATATTACTGTAATGCAATTGTCCATTTGGCAGTATATTAAATTTGATATTTTTATTTGCCATTGAAATTTTGTTATATGAAAACCGTTTTCATTATTTTGTAATAAATTAGGTCATGATCAGTTGTTACAACAAATTATTCTTGTGAAAGTGTTT
Organism: Helicorthomorpha holstii; assembly: GCA_013389785.1. Lineage (NCBI taxonomy): Eukaryota > Metazoa > Arthropoda > Diplopoda > Polydesmida > Paradoxosomatidae > Helicorthomorpha > Helicorthomorpha holstii. Next base: position 12,650,997 of record JAAFCF010006680.1, on the reverse strand, counting down.
ATTGTAACTATTTATATTAACTAATCAGAGATCAATAAAAAGTATTAATAAAAATTTCATCAATGTATTTATGCAAATTTATTGGGTTACTGTATTTCAGGAATTCATTTAAATTTAATTTTTGCAATTAGCATTTTGAAACGCAATAAAAGAATGTTTTTCGCTTTAAACATCAGTTTTTAGAGGCTATAGAAATCGATTTTATGCTACCAAAGACAAATTTAGTAAGCAAATACATTTACCCTCTTAAAGATAAGATTGAAGTAACTTAAGCACCAAGTTGTACAGTATTACAAATGCCAAATTTTATACTTAAAATGTAAATAATTGCAAATGCATTAATTACTTCAATTTTAATACCTTTAACTAATGCAATTACTAAAATGTTAATTTATGTGTTTTAAAAAGTAAAAATGAAACTTTAAATAAATGTTAAAGCAACATTTTCAGTATATACTGTACGTAATTAAGTCTTCACAAATATTAAGAACATCATTTTTATTTTATGAAGCATTTTATTAGGCATACTTATATATGAAATATAATGTAAACTTATATTAGATATTTTGCCAGCTGTTATTCAGCAAAAATATTAAAAAATCGATAAAAATAATTCAATTTTGACTTTCTCGCGCATGCTCCCAGCAATTTTTATTTGAAAATAATATTGAGGACAGTTTATTTTTTAAAAAAAGGCTAGGCAGCACCATCTTTCATCGATGTCCTCAAATTTGAACAATTGCTCATACTGTTACCTGCCACGATTTCTGTTATAAATAATCAATTATACAAACATTTAAACGATATCTTATAATGTCTTAATTATTTGTTTGTTGGTACGTAGTGACACCTGCGTACTTGATATGTACAGTAAAATATTATTATTGGACATTTTTAATCATTTTACAATGGCGATTGTCCTTGTGAAGATCAACCACTGCAACTAATTTTATTATTTATCTTAAAATAGATACTACACTGTATTTCTCAAATATTAAATTGCTGAAGAATGATCATGGCACTGAATAATTTAATTGTTTTGCACCAAAGCACTTTTTCCTAATTTTTCAATTTTATCGCTTGGTTGCCATTTCTATGGGTGGAGTCATAATATCAAAATAATCTTAGAAATTTAAATTGTATTGTCAAAATAATATTTTTTTAAGGATTAGAAATTGTATATAAACTCAGAATTTGCTGCAAATTGTCATCACTTGCTTCAGTTTTCAAACAAGCAATTTCAACTGCTTCAAACTGCAATCTAAAAGGGAAAATGGCCTGTAAAAGTATTGTAAGTATTATTCAACATAGTACTCAATGGTTTTATCGATTTTAATTTACAGCGGCTGCATTCACTGCAGCAGTGCAGATTATGTGGCAATTAAAATAAGTTTATTACTTATTTGCCATGCAAAGTAACTGCACTACACTTATACTTGAATAAACAAAATATAGAAACTCAAGTAATCTGCAAATGTATTGCAGTGAGAGCACAAACGTATTTAAAAAATCAATTTTTACAAAGTGTGGTAAAATTTAATTTTGTCCTGAATATTTTAGTTGGTTGTTTTGGCTTTGGTGGCTGTCTTTGCCACTTTCGCTATCATGGTTTCCGCTGCACCAGGATATGCCGGCTATGGACTTGGTTATGGCGGATACGGTCATGGCTACGGTGGATATGGATATCGTCCATATTATGGTCATGGTTACGGATATGGTGGATATGGTCCTTATTACGGCGGATATGGTTATGGTGGATACGGTTATGGAAAACCATATGGATATGGCTACGGTTATTAATAAGCACTTCGGCAAATAACTTTTTAGAATGTAAATTATGTGGGATACAATTATTGTTAAAGGTGGAAATTTTAATAGAAATAAAATTGAAGGTTGTTGGAAAAAAATAGTTTTTTTTATAATTTTTAAAATGTTTTAAAACCGACTATTTTCTGCTTTACTTACTAAATACATTTTCTTGTTATTTTACTTTTTAGAATAATATGCATTAAATTTAATGAAATTACTGAAAAATTATAAATTGGCGAATGCCCAATTGTCAAAAACTACAATATTGCACCAACAAAAAAAAATAAAAAATTTAATTTCAAATGATTTAAAAATCTAAAAGGCGTGTTAAGTATTTTACAAATAAGGAATTTTCTAACTTTTCTGTTAATGGTTTATATTTAAATTAATACGGTAGCCAATGCAAACGTTTTTTACAATTAAATGCCAAACGAAAATGCGAATCATGAACCCCCTCCTTGAAATCCATGATTTAAAATTATTTTGAAAGCAAACGCAATTAAGTTTATGCCTGTGTACATAAATGTTCATGTATGTGGTGATTGTAGCTGTTGTGTGTTATGTTAATGAGTGAGAAAGTCTCTTTTCCCCCCAACACCATTTTCCCCCACAACTTCCAATAGGTCAACGTCTGCTTATAATGTAAGCGGCACATGCACACTTTTACAGCTTCAAAATTTTCTCTCCAGGCTTCATTTTAATGCTTTTAAAAATATTATGCATGACTTTAAGTGTATTCAACTTGTACATCCAGCGATTCAAATATGCTTGAAACTGACTAAATACTACCGCGCCATCTACCAAACTCCATTAATGAATCATTAGAAAATTCAACGCCGCCTTAACATTAAGATGACTGTATTTGATTAATTTTTTTGTCGTGACATTTAAATGCATTAAGTTTGATGTAGAAAAAAACTTATACTGTACTATATTTTATTGTATGCAATTGCAAATGAAAAGTTATTTGGAAATTAAAAGTTGCAAATTAAAATGTGATTATTTTTGGTCAAACTTGGTATTTAATATACGTTATTGCAATTTATTTTATTTGCATGCAAACAGCCTTGGGGATTTTTAGAGCAATAATCGGATTAGTATATTTCACTATTTATTTGGTTAACTACTGTAATATCAAACGAATCAACTTTTGGTAGAAATTTATTTTTAAAAGTTTCTCTTGAAAGTACCGGTATTTTATTATTGCACATAATTGTACTTATGATTGTTTTTTTATCATAAAACTTTACACTGTCTTTTTTTAATATTGAAGTTTACTATATTAAGAGTTTATACTTTCCCTTTCGTTAAATTATTTTCCTATTTGATTCAAATCTCGGCAAAATTAACGTATTAATGCAATAATTTTGCATTCTATATTTGTATAAAATTGTTTATTATTATTCTTTATGTTATTTTCCACTTTTTTTTATTTTTAATTGATATACTTATCGTGATTGATTATAATGAGGCGGCCTAATGGTTTCTTGTTAATGTTAATAGATGGCGTTTGTAAAGCATCTCATCCATTTTCCATTATTACGAGTAGATAGGTAAAAAGTGTATACGTGTTAACATTTCCTTAATGTTCATCGTGTTCCCGCTGCTTATCGATAAATGTAAAGATTCTATATATCTATAGCTCTCTATTAAGCGTTGATTGGGTGGGTATTCAGCTACAGCCAATTGGCGTTGATGTAACATTTGAACGAACGAATCGACGAGATCGTTAGAAAGCGGCTGCAATCTTATGGAGGTTCTGGCCTTGCAATGCAGAGAAGGTCGCGTACAATTGTTTTCAGGGGTTGTTCATAGGGGTTTTGTGTGTATGCGTGTGTTGTGTGCGTCGGCGTCGTTTTGTGTGCTTTTGAAAAAAGAAAAAAGAAGAGAGAAACATGACGACGATGAAAAAGACCTACTGATATAGTATAGATGTACTCAAAGGAGGACACAAAAAAAAACGTGAAAGGGAAGAAAGAAGAAGAGATAGAAAGAAAAGTGGGTGGCAAGGGGAAAAATAGAAAACAGAGGGAGTGAAAGAGAAAAAGGGTAAATCGGAAAAAGAAAGAAGAAGAAAAAGAAACACATATACTCTCACTCGTTTTACCAATCAGACTCTCGGTGAGTATTGACTTCAGTGTGTGTATATATACTATTATATTTGTATAGAAAAGGGAATTCCCAAACAACTAAATAACAACAAACATGGTTCAATTCAACATCCACCCCCAAACAAAAAGACACACTCAATTTATCCTACACATCACACACATTGACCACAGAAAAAAAATACTACAACTATACTTTTTTTTTTCGCTATCAAGTTCATTCACAACACAAGTTCATGTCACACACACACACGTCATGTCATTTATTACTATGCAATTGCACGAAAGACTTTGACCTTATACAAACTTCTTTTAAACATTGCATACTACATTTAAAATGATCGATCCAATATCAATTTAGATCGATTTTTTTATTACGGTGCATGCTTAATTAATTATGTAAAAATCGATGTTGTACTCGATTATTGATTAAGATGTTACAGTATATCTTTCAAAACGGCAATGTTTATTTTCATTTTTTTAAATCTATATTATGTTGTTGATGTGGGTTTTTTTTGTAGCATGAGTTCTGTTGTGTTTATGGGGAAATGGTTTTTTTTTGTTGTTCATCTCAGCGTGTGTGTGACATCGTAATCTAATTTTACACTGGGTCATCGTCCTTAAGCTTTTTCCTCTTCTCTCAGTGTAAACACGTGACCTACATCTATGAAGAACACCACCGAGCAACCGTAACCATAACTACAATTACATCTAATTGCGTTTTTATAATTAACATTTTTTGGCTAGTTAATTATTTTTTAAGCCGTTAATATATTGTTTGTAAAAAAATTAATTTGAAAGACGATTTTTACTTGCGGATTATTTAATTACAAGTATTGGAGTTAAAATCTTTAAAAAATTTTGAGTCGTTTTTAATTTTCGTTTTTATAAGTGAAACGACGTTCTAACGCTATTGGTCGCCATTTTTCATGCGTTATTAAAAGTACACGTAGCGGTTAGAGCTGAGTGAACCTCTGTCTAATTTTAATATTTAATTAAAAAATCGATAGCTGATATAACATTTCCTTCATGTAGTACGTGTAGAGGAGTAGAAATGAGTTTATATACGTTGAAGAGAAGGATGTTGATGTTGATGAGGAGGAGGAAAATGAACACGTCTGCACATTGTTTTATTATAGAATAGAACGGTTTGCTTTTAAATTCCAACATTATTATACACATTACATACTTTTCCATTAATTTTTATCCTGGATTAAATACGGATAAGCAAGTCGCTGATGCATTATAAATTCTAGAACATGAAACATTACAGTGCAGTATTTATAATATTACACAAAATAATAAGTTCAGATTTAAACAAATAAAATTTAAAAATGTACAACAAACTTTATGCTTGTTTACAAACTTTTATAAGTTGTTTATATATCAGTTTGTAATGGGCTTAAGTAGCAAGTTGCATTTAATATAATTTTATATTAAATTTTATAATGATGCAAAACTTAAGCAGGAAATTTGAATATCAGAAAGGGGGTTTTAAAAATGTAATCGCCATGATGGGGCTATTGATGTTGGAACAGTCCATTTAAATGTATGGAAGTGTATTTAGAGAAAGGCTAAGCACTTGCGGTCTAGGAATGATTAACCAATAACCTCATAAGTGCTGCTCTGCTGCGTTGTGATCGCTTGTTCGTACCTGGTGCCATTCCCAACTTCCATTAAAGCAATGACCACACTATGCTCTTAATTATTCATTTTCTTGTTATATAAATTAATTAGAAATCGATGGTTAGATTTTAACGATTACAATAGCTTTAGTTATTTATTTAGTAATGGTAATAATGGTTAGCATGCGATTAAAAGTTTAAAACTGTAAGTAATAATATTAGTGTCGCAGTGCGGTATCGCCTTGATGCCTAATTTTACCAATTGACGTCAGAAAGTGATTAACGGAGAATATTTATGAAAGCTATTTTCATTTAAAGCGCTGGAGTACAGTTAATTCCACAAACAAAAGGGGTTGAGTGGAAACCCCTGGAGTGAGGAGAAATTTCAAATTTATTTTTAAGATAAAATACAAAAAGAAAAAAACTTTAATTTAAAAACTAAGCTTATACAGATTGTGTTGTATAAGCTTACTTTTGCATTAAAAGTCAATAGCTAAACGAGTTTTTTTTTTTAGCTAAACCTGCAATAAAAGTTTATTAAGTACTGTAAATTATACCCAGAATAAAGAAAAAATACATAGCAGTAAACAGTTAAGTAAATAATTACTTGTAGTTAGGAATTTCAGAATATTTACAAGTTATTACTTTATGGGCTTACTGCATAAAGCACCTGCAATGGTATCGAATTTTATTTGGCAAAATGTTTTTTTAATGGCTAATCTAACACTGTAGAAATATTGGATATACTGTACTATACAGTTTACTGTACAAGTATGCGAATAATATAATTTCCGATTACATTATTACAAAATGTTGAAAATATTCTTGACTGCGATTAGTCGATTGACTCTGACTCATGAAAATAATCATGTCAAGTGATGTTAAATGAATTATTTTTTGTATTCATTTTATTCATGATTATAATTGACTTTTTATTGATTTTTTAAATAATTATCCAGTCTATTCATTTACATTATACAGTAACAGTTTATGGTTGTCATTTAACATTTTTACATCCATTTCTAAAATCCTCATGTGTCGAATGCTGACCTTTTAAAATGTTGCAAAATTATACTGTAATTATATCAGCCGGCTTTAATAATTTAATAAGTAGTTAGCTGTTTTTAAGTCGGTAATTCAAAGCGATTGGATGTGTTTAGCTATACTCACATAGTCTTAAGAAAACGTTTTTAACGGTTAAAATCAAAGTTGTGTGATGTTTTGCAGTTTACCATGATAAATATATTTAACTAACATTGTATGTTTTTGTTTTTCACTTGATGAAGCTTATTAATTTCACCTAACATTATGCTTTGTTTGCTTTTAGTGCTTTCGACATGGAGTGTTCAAGTATTTTCTTTCCGATGTAATTTGAAATTATATTACCGTATTAGTTTGCGTAAATGTTTAATTGAGTATTTTTACGCCAATTTTAGTCGTATTAAAGAAGAAGCCGGTGGTGAAGGAACATATGAACCTCAAACATCAGCTATGCCAGCGGGATACTACAGTACTCCTCCTCAGTATTTTCCACAAATGATTCCAATGCCTCTTCCACCACCACCACCGTCATCCTCAGCTATTAAACAAGAACAAATGCTTACAAATTCATCGGATAACCATCTATCACCTCACCATAACCATAATCACACATTAGATAGACATCATTTAAATTTAAGCACTTCCCCGGTTAAAGGAGGTGAAAATGGGGACTTAGACAGCTCATCACCATCGAGAAGTAATTCGACTGCTGTTTTACCACCACAGACGCCAGGAACACTTAGAGCGCCGCTACCACCGATTACAATGCCTGGATATTATAATAATAATGGTCCGGCTTCATCAGCTATTGATGCTTTAACTCCATCATCAAAATACAAAAGAAAAAAGAAAAAGAAAGTCAAAGATGAACCAAAGTAAACTTTTGATTTCAATTGCTAGTACTTACACAAGGGCATGTTAACTAAGGTTTAAATTTGACAAACATTTGTAGTAATCAAGTAACAAGTCCAATTCCACCTGTACCAGTCAGTAAAAAACACATGAAACAAGAGAAAATAACGGAATCGTTTAAAGTTAGGAAGAAGGTTGATCGATTTAATGGTATGCCAGAAGAAGAAGTGATCAAAAGGACACTTCCAGATCATCTAGCTCCTGATTTAGATATTTTAATTGTAAGTTGTGCATTAAAAATCTCTTAAAACTGGTCTATTAAATGATAATTTATACTGTAGATTGGAATAAATCCTGGATTGTTTGCTGCTTTTAAGGGGCATCACTATGCTGGACCTGGAAATCATTTCTGTAAAAATTCGACATTTTTGTACAAGCTTAAAATAAACTAATTTTGTGTCATTTCTAGGGAAATGTCTATATTTATCAGGACTAATTCCAGATCCAATGACAGCCGATGATGATTATAAACTTATTGAATTAGGAATTGGGTTTACAAATATTGTTTCTAGGACTACCAAAGGAAGCGCTGATCTAAATAGGTTAAATTTTGACTAATTATATTTATGAATTGAATTGATGAATTTGTGATAACAGAAAAGAAATTCGAGAGGGAGCACAAATTTTACAGGAAAAAATTCAGAGGTGCAGACCAAAAATTGCGGTTTTTAATGGGAAAGGTGAGAATGTCTTTTGTAAAATACTGTACGATAAACGCCAGCAATTCAAAAGTCTCAAATTAAAATTTACTTTTCAATTCTTGTTTTAAGTTGAAAGTGGTTCTTTAATTCTTAAAATTTTTTTTAAATCTTTCATTTGATTTTTTGGCTTGTTGTTAATTGAATCGTCAGTTTATTATTTTATTTGGTAGAATTTTAAATATTTTTTTTTCAAATGTTTTAAAAGGTATTTACGAAGTATTCTCAGGTAAAAAAAATTTTGATTTTGGTAAACAACCAGAACCAATTGAAGGAACAAATTCGGTAAGTAGCATTTTTTCGACAGGTTTAAGACAGCTTTAGATAACTAAATAATTTTTGCTAGACGATTTATGTGATGCCATCTTCAAGCGCTCGATGTGCTCAATTACCACGAGCAGTTGATAAAGTTCCATTTTACGTGGCACTGAAGAAGTTGCGAGACCATTTGTGCGGTCGATTACCCGGACTACGTGAATCAGAAGTCTGTTTTCCGGATGTTAAATTAAAAATTGAAAGTGACGATGGGTTAGAAGGTGAAATATTATTAAGTGAAGTTGAGGAACCATCCGCATCGCCACGTAATGGTGTTGTTAATTTATCAGCTAATAGTGATGGAACATATAGTGTTAATCGTGCAGCCCTTCCAGCCACTCAGAGAAACTTTCATCAACATCCTTTAGGTCGTGCTGCTTTAGCTGCTGCTGCAGCTGCCGGCGAAGCATTAGATGAGACACTAGCTCGTGCTGGATTAACGAGAAGTGGCGAGTCATTAGATGGTGCTAAAAATGGTTCTGTAACAAGGAAGTACAAGTATAAAAAGAAGAAATTGAAAGATGAAAGTGGAGATGAAGGTGGAGAAATGGCAGATGGTGTTAAGATACATAGAATGGAGAAAGATGAACGTCAGGGACTTTTAAACGATAATGAAATTAAACAAGAACATGATAATCCGCAAAATCAGCAACAATATTCTGATGATTATCACAAATTACAATCCCAAATTGGTGGTGGACATAATTCTCCAAATGTTTCTGGGGGTTTATGTCCTCCACCTCTTCCTTCTATTCAACGTCCAAATCCTCAAGGACCACCTGGAACTGCACCTTATGGCGTTTCATACCCAACGCAATTTCCACCGTCACCTTCCAGTGACCATTCACCACTTTATGGATCGCCATTGGGTCCTTCACCGTATCAACTTCCACCTCATATAAAGCAGGAAAAAATGGATCTGTTAGATCCAATGAGAGTGACCTCGCCGACAACATCTACCGCTACAGCAGCATCTACTTCGTTGCTCAATCCATATTCAACCTCAGTTGGTTGTTTGTATGGTCCATCAACTGGTTATGGTCCTCCACAGTCAGCTTATTATGGTGCGGCATCGACAAGTAGTCCTTACGGCGCTTATCATCACCATCATCATCCATCATTTGGTACACCATCACCATTTAGTCCTCAGTTAAATCCAATGAGTCCATTAAATTCTTTAAACCAACTTTCAACAAGTGCGGCAGGTCAAAATCCAACAAATTCAACCGCTGATTTAACGGGATTTAATGGTTTTCATCATCCCACAGCTAAATATCCACCTCCTCCACCGCACCATCACCATATTCCAACGCAACACCAGCATCAAATGGCATCTCATACACATGATTCAACGCAGTATTATTCCAGTATGGCTGCTGCTGTTGCTGTTGCTTCACTACCTACTTATCATCATTCACAGCCTCAGCTACCACATCAATCTCAGTCGCAGTTACGACAAAAAGATGAAAATACTAATAATTCCTTAACTACTCCAGGGGCTTTTCACCAGTATCCTTCTCCTCCTTCATCGTCACCTTCCCCATCTCCAACTACTTCTGCTGGTTCTTATAATAATCATTTAATAACACATCAACATCCAATGGCACATCAGTATTGTCCAACTGCAGTTGAAAATACAATACCTGGACAAACAACGAGTAATTCTACTGGTCACAACTTTGATTCTTCACCTCCAATGTATGCAAATTTGGAAAATGTGAAAGTTAAACAAGAAAGAATGGACTCCAGTTATGGTGAATATTAATATAAAGTTGATTTTCATGAAAGGAAGAAAAAACGATTAGAGAAACTTTAATCAGAGTCACTCTGTTACTGTAGATTGATAATGAAAAGAAGTAAGGGTTTCGTCTTATTATGACATAGTTGGGAAATCTGGTGAAAAGTAAAATTACGTCACTAAATTTAGTAGTGTTTAACCGTTGGTGACACTTTAAATGAAAACTAACTCACTGTTATGCTTTGTTCGTTAGCATGATTATTTAGTGCTAAGATAGTCCATTAATTACTGTTTTTGTAATTGTTAATTGGTGTATACTTGCTTGGTTTTTAGTTTATAGACAAGTTTACTATGAGAGAATTTGAGAAACGATCAAAGCATAACGTTGTCAACTTCATATATGCAATATTTATGCGTACAAACAACAAAACATATTATTTGATGATGACGACAATTTAAACGTAAATTTAAGACATTTTCATACATTTATTTGGATTGAAAGAAACGTTTGAGAAGTTAAATAATGTGACTGTCAGTCATCTGATAGTGTGGTTAAATTTTGCAATTGTTTTAACAGTGCGGTTTTAATACTCAGTTATGTCGCTTGACTTTCTACTAGTGATTGTTAAATCGCGTCAGTATTTAATTTAATGCATGTACTTTAATGCATTTGAATTTTGTCGTAAAACATCGGTAGATAAAAATTCCCGGCTGCCATTTGAGTAGCTATGTTGTTTTTAATGTTTTCTATTTGATACGAATTTTTTTGTGGTAATTTTTATGAAATGGATTTTTTTTTGACTTGTACCGGTACAATAGGTGCATATTTTAGTCTTCAGGTTTAAGTAAAGAACAAGGTGTGCCATTATTGGTGAAACAACTAACTCTACTGTTAAATAAGCCTTGTAAGAAAGCCATACGAACTTACAAAAAAAATATTATGTTTTTTTTTTCTATAGTATATACTTTTTGAAAGAAGTTTTTAATGGCACTGTCAGATGACTAGGTCATGCGTAAATAATTATAGTGACTGATGGTGACGGATACAGTAGGAACAATTTCTTCGTTAATTTATTATTAACATTTTTCATGTAACAATTGTCTTCGATGTAACCCAGGTATATGTCAGAATCATAGTGCCAAAAAAAATTAATCGACGCAAACATAATCTTGTATATTGTACGCTACAAAGTCGTCGTTTAAGATGTTCGACTGGCGTAAACGTTATAATCAAGGCAAAACAAAAATTAAAATTGCAAGGATTATACAGTATAATTATATTAATAATCTTATATAGATACACACTCGCATTTAGTCCACGTGTATATGGCGCCTCAGATTCTAATTTAATTTATTTATTAATAATTGTTTGAAATTCATTATTCAAGTACAACAATAATGATTAACGCAGTTATAGAGGCAACTACATATTAATTTTTGACATAAATAGGAGGTACCTGTGAAACACCAATCAATTTTATTTTAGTAATTTCATAAAAAAAAAATAACTAACCAGTAAATGTTTATAAACCCAAATGTGATTTTCATTTATGTTCATTTAAAATGCCAGCGCTGATGATTGAAGGGTTTTTACAGTCCAATTGTGATTTATTGTATTTAAATTCCATTGATAAACAAATATAATTTATAAAATGTCTGGATATGTTAGACATAAGCTGTCCGAGCACAATATTTTGAATTATTAAGTTAGTTTTTATGTCGTTGAAATTTATCGGTAAAATTGCGATTGTTGGATTTTAAATTGGTTGAATATTTAAAACTAATTTTAATTGGTGGTGTGAATTTTGTTAATATATCGGTACAATCATGTGCGATTTTAATTAATTAAATTAGGAATTTTAATGTTTTTATGGACACATGATGCGTACTAACTGATAAGTCGTTTTATTTTCTGCGAAGTAATGACGATGATTTTAGTTTTTTTAAAAAAATCATTTAGTCATTATTAATACGCTGTATGTAGACAACAATATTTATAATTTCGATATTATATTGTAATGAAATTTAGTCATAGGGAAGTTCTTCCAAACCAATTGTGCTGTCCGCCAAAATTTGCAGTTTATATTTGCCACTTGTACAGCTTTAGACCTGATTTTAATTTTTAGTTTGGGGTAAATGTCAATTTATTATATTTTTAGAAATGGAAATATCCTTGTTTTTATTGATAACTTATAGGAAGAAAAAAATTAATTTTTTTGTGAATAATAAGAAAAAAATATGACGTCGTTTTGTATTAATCAGGTATTACAGTACTATCCGACTATGTATACTCGTCTATAAGAAAATGCTGCATTTCAGGTTTTGTGTCTTCGTTTTATTGTAATTATTTATTTAATCTATTTAAGCTGTCATAATTATGTAAATAGATTCTGATTATCAAATCAAAATGACTGTAGTGGTTGATTTTTCGGAATATACTGTACTATATCAAATGCTAGACGTGATAAAATACTGCAGGATAATACCGTAGTAAGTATAATATAAAAACAGTAAGTATAATAAGCTATACTGTGTTTTGTTTTGGAGAAAAAAAAAAATAATCGATCTGATAGTTAACTTTGCTCAAAAGACATCAAACACAGCGGATGTTAAATCTATTTTCCGAAAAAATTAATTTTCATCAAAGTAGTAAACCAAAACTCAAATCAAAATTAAAAAATAAAGAGTCAGTTCAGACTTCAGCATCGAATATTTATTATAATATTAATTTTGAAGCGTAATACTGTAATACTATACAAGGCTATACTTAAAAAATGTGTTAATAAAATCAGCTGTGATACAATCGATTAATAATTTGCATGATGATCGATTGTCGTAAAACTCATAATATCGATGCATCATTCTTTCTATCGAAACATCGGGGTAGTTTCTCCGGATGAACATCTCATCAAAATTGTTCATTAAATGATCAATTATTCAATTTTTGTATGATTTTTGTTGGTTTATTGGCTCATTAATTCATAGTATAGTTAAAATTAACGATAACTTTGGTTTGTGATAGTATTTTGAGTGCGTGATAATGCGTTGACGTGGAGAAATTACCGGTGCTATCATTGCAGCAGCAGAACACGACGTAAATAAAAATGGCAAATGTAGTAGCAAGTAACGACCGAGGAAAAGCTTTAGCTGAAAGCTTGCAAAGTGATTTTAAAACCTTATCTAATGAAGCTAAACGAAGACATCCTCCAGTGAAAGAGGTATTATATCTAATTTAACCATCAATTCAGCTAATGGTAAGGCGTCGCCCGTATTTATTTCATTCATAAGCACAATATGAAACTTGTACATAGCCTAGATAACTGGGTTATTATGTGTTTATTGAGTTTAAAAATATGAATGCGACTACCAGATGTCTATAGGTTTCTGGAATGATCGAAATTGATTGTAATTAAAATTACTATATGTTAAAATGTGTTATTTTTTTCTAGGCTGCTGAAGCTGCTATTGTTAAAATTCGAAATTTAATGAGCAGGAATGAATACCTTTTACAAGGTTTCCGTTTTATGAATTTAACATTTAACTCTTAAGTTTTAAAATTTTTAATATTTTAGCTATGCAACAAGAAAGTGGAGAAATTCTTCAACCATTTATATTGGGCTGTGACACTAAAAACACTAAATTAGTTCAGATATGTGTCAATGGAATTCAAAGATTAATTGCTCATGGAACAGTTTCTGTGACATCAGCTGATAATGTTGTGTCATGTCTGTGGACTTTGATGGAAACTGGCGTTGAAGAAGTTAAATTGCTTCAGACAATTTTACTATTACTTAACAATGGTGATCAAGTTAGAGGCCATTCTTTAGCTAAAGCTTTAGCTCTGTGCTTAAGATTACATGCAGCTAAAGATAGCACGACTGCAAATGCTGCTTCTGCAACTGTTCGGCAACTAGTTTCACTAATCTTTGATCGATTATTAGAAGAAGATAAGCTAAACAATTATTGTAAGTATCTTATAAAGTAATTGGTTTGATATCCTTGTGTGAATTTTAAGAATGATAAAAGTATTGTATTTCTAGCTGCAACGTCGAATGATGATGTAAAGCTGGAAGAACTGAAATTGTGTTGTTCGGACCCACCTAAATCTTTGTCTGCTTGTGGTGCAGACGTTTATATGTTATTTCAAGATTTGGTTCAATTAATAAATGCTGACCGAACTGTTTGGCTGTTAGACGTCAATGATGTCAGTCGCATACTATGTTTGGAATTATTGGAAGAGATTTTGACGTCGTTTGGAAAAGTTTTTGTTACTGTAAGATATATTTATATTTTATATGAGTTTTTTGTAATAACATGTTATATTAGCACCGTGAGCTCAGTTTTCTTCTAAAAGAACGAGTTTGTCCATTAATAATCAAATTATTTTCGCCAAATATTAAACACCGATTGATGTCTTCGTCTGGCTTAGTTGGAACAGGTGTTGCCGGTTCAGCTTCTGCTTCAGCTCCTGCAGAAAAACCATGTTATCCAATTACTGTTCGACTTTTGAGAGTTGTTTCAGTGTTAATTCACAAATACCATTTTTTGTTGGTCACGGAATGTGAAATATTTCTTTCACTAATAATTAAGTTTTTGGACGTGGAAAGACCGCAGTGGCAAAGAGTTTTAGCTTTGGGAGTTCTGCATAAAATGGTCATTCAACCCAAACTTATCACGTAATTAGGTTTTTTGTAATACAACAGGATTGCATTTGATAACTGTATACGTCATTGCCATTTCTATAGAGCTTTTTGTCACTGTTACGACACAAAACCGCATAGCACTAAAATTTTACGAGACATTGTTAATGCCTTAGGATCATATGTACAATCATCATTTGTTTCACTAACACCAAACAGTCAACTTTTATCAGGTAAATTTATGTTTATGATTTTTAGTTGCCCAGTTAGTGTAATAGTTTTAATCTATTAAAGGACCTTCGCAAGCTCAAGTTCAAGGAGCTCCGCCAACGTTACTGGCTGGAATGCCAGTTGGTCCAGGAATAACTCCACAATCAGCTTTTATTTATCATGGAGTATGGATACCAATTACTGTTACATTTCCTCCTGGCACTGCTAAATCCATCTAGTAATAATTGTTTGTATTTTTGTTTTTAGCATAAAATGTTATTAGATTTTTTTTATTAGTTTAGATAATTTAGAACGGTCGGATAGTGGAACTATAACTGAGGGTTATGGCATTTCAGTTGCCTATGCAGCACTTTTAGATGTAGTTCGTTCTGTTTGTATTGCAATTGAAGGAACAACACCTTTCAATGGAGAACCAGAAACACCAGCTGTTGGAGCTATGGTTTCTACGCAAGAGACAGATAGTTCCTTGGAAGTCACAAAAGAACTTAAAGAACAGATGGTTGTTTCAACATGGAGCGGTTTATTGGCGGCTTTATGTTTGTTGCACGAAGCCAGGTAATCAAGTTATTACATAATTAAACACAAACTGTTCAAAATCTGATTTGATGGCTGGTTGTGTTTAGTACCGACGAGACTATATCAGAAAATATACTGAAAGCACTGCAAGCTTATGCGCGTTTAACCAGCGTTTTGGGTTTGAACGTTCCTCGTGATGCGTTTGTAACAGCTATGTGCAAAGCTTCCCTTCCACCTTATTACACACTAACCGTTTTAACTGAATCAGCTGGGCCTCATTCCGATTATGGACCATCAAGTATGACACTTAATTCTTCTCTGTCGTCTTCAGTTACGCAGTTAGGTCAGTATGCAACGGAACCTGAATTTCGACCTCAAGTTGTAGCTGTTGGAACACCTCTGCCTACTAGCTCTTTACAAACCGGTGGAAATCAAGGATCCGTTGTGGTATTGATATGTTTTTGTGATTTAATAACTTGTTTCTGACTGGTTTTTTTAATTAGTTAACGGCTAAAAATTTGCAGTGTATGAGGTCAATATTGCTTCTTGCTCATTGCCATGGAAGCATTTTAGGAACTGCTTGGCATTTAGTTCTAACTACGTTGCAGGTATTTTTTGTTTCGTTCTATGTATGTTAGTTTAAAATTGATTTATGGATGCTATTTCATGCTTAAATCAGCATTTGGTTTGGATTCTTGGTTTAAAACCGTCGACAGGAGGCAGTTTAAAAGCTGGGAGACCTAACGATGGTGCAAATACCGTGATAACTACTGCCATGTTGGCTGACTTGCCGGTTCTTTCTGCTATGTTATCACGCTTATTTCAAAGTTCACAATATTTAGATGATGTTGCATTACATCATTTAGTTGACGCTTTATGTCGACTATCACAAGAGTCGATGGAATTAGCTTATACGAATCGAGTAAGAATTTTTTTTTTACTTGTAGGTTATTTGTAGTTATAGTAAATAAATATTGTGTGTCAAATTTTATAGGAACCGTCATTATTTGCAGTTGCTAAATTGCTTGAAACAGGACTCGTAAATTTGCCTCGTTTAGAAGTGTTATGGAAACCTTTGACTAATCATTTGTTGGAGGTTTGTCGTCACCCTTACGTAAAAATGCGTGAGTGGGGGGTCGAAGCAATTACAACTTTAGTCAAGGAAGCTTTCCAAAAGCGCCTCAAGCTAAGCATTAATGCAAATGTTGAAAACTCAAATATTGTGATTGAAGACAAACAAGGAAGAGACGCATTATGTTTATCGATTTTAACTCCTTTGAAAGAATTATCAGATGTTCCCCATCCAGATGTAAGACATAAACAGCTGGATTGTGTACTTCAAATTCTTCATAGTAATGGTGAAACATTAGGAAACGGCTGGCCAGGCGTTCTTGGGGTTATTGGAGCTCTGTCAGAAGGACATGGGTAAATTAAAAAATTAATTAAAGTATTGATCTATGAATGCGTTTATTTATATTTTTATTTAATATGGTAGTGAGACTTTAGTTCGCATGGCATTCCAGTGCCTCCAATTGGTAGTGACAGATTTTCTTCCTATGATGCCTTCTGTGTGTTTAAAATTATGCGTTGACACGGTCGCTCGTTTTGGTTCACAAAATCAGGAGCTAAACGTTAGTTTGTCTGCTGTTGGACTTTTGGTAATTAAATTGTTATTTTTGACTAAATTTATGACGTTTTTTTTTAAATAATTTTTTAACTTATTAAGTGGAATGTTGCTGATCATTTTCATCAAAATAGTGAACGTATTCGTGATACCTTAGCTGCCGTTGTAACTGATGAAAGTTCATCTATGATTAATGGAGGTGTGCCAGAACCAATAGCTCACCTTCCACCCTTTGAACGATTATGGATGAGTTTATACATGTGGTTGGCAGAGCTGTGTATTGATGAAAGGCCAGCAATTCGCAAAAGCGCTGGACAAACACTTTTTTCTACTATAAGCGCTCATGGTGATATTTTACATAGAGAATCGTGGCAAGCGGTTTTATGGCAGGTAGGGATGTGGTGAGATAAAGCTTGTTTTATGAAATTATATGTAATAAAATATATGTAGGTGTTATTTCCACTATTGGACCGGGTAAAGTCTTTGTCTGACTCTGCTTCTGCCGATAAAATGGATGTTTCAGGGAACATTTTAATTCATCATTCAAGAAACACAGCGAGGAAACAGTGGGCTGAAACGCAGGTGTTAGTGCTGTCTGGTGTCGCACGAGTTTTTGCAACTCGTAGGGAACTATTACAAACTTTAGGCGATTTTCCAAGAGCTTGGGTGCTATTATTAGAATTTATAGAAATTGGGGCCTTAGGGAAAAACGACGAGGTACAGTATAATAGTATAGTTTTCTAATACACTTTGCGGAATTGTGAATTGCTATAACATTTTTGGCTTAACACTATCAGGTTTCCCTATCTGCTTTGAAGAGTTTTCAAGAAATTTTACAGATAGGACAGAAAGACTCGGACACTCTTCCAAAACAAGCTGACACTGATAAAATGACAATGTGGACAGCAGCTTGGAAAATTTGGTGCAAAATTGGAACTGAAAGTACTAAAGAATGCACATTGGGTTTACCCACTCCTTACATTCCATCACAAGCATTCCTTACTGCTTTATTACACATATTCCCACCACTTTATCGCTTAGTAAAACCACGGTAATTAATCGAGGTTTCAATTCGTAACTAAAAACAAGTGAATAAATGTTTCTGTTTACTTTAGATTCGTTGTGTCGGACTTGCAGAAGTTTTCCAGCGTTGTTTCAGACGTTGTGGGGGTTCCAGTTCATTCTGAAACATCCGTTATTTACACAACACCGATTTTATCAGACAGCGTATTAACTCCATTACAAGATGCAACATTACAAGCTATTGAGGTTTTGCAAGCTTTAGCTACTTCTGCTGAAAGTGGAAGTCTGCATTTAGCTGTGCCCCAGCTACTTTCTCTGCTTTTACATTTGTCACAATATGCTTGCACAATTCCAAAAACCGGACAGCAACCTAAATCGACGGTAACGAATGTTTACTGAAATTATTAAAATGTGGATTAAATATTTTGTTTAATAAAGAGCCACACAATGACGACATTATACGTGCCATTTGGAGAAAAGGCATTAGATATGGCTGTTAACTTGTATTGCAAAACAGCTGCTACTCAACCTGTTATTGAAGCTGGATCGTTCAGAGATGTTCTTAAAGTTAGTTTATTTTGCTACTATAATAATGTAACAAGTAAATTATCGGCATATAACGTCATAATTTTGTAGACATTGAGACTTCCATTATCAATGAAATTTTTATGTCCATCATCGACGACTTGGAAATTAGCGGTTAAATCCTTATTAGTTGTTTTGAACGTTGGATTACCAATTGCTCATAAACACGGTAAGTTGTGGTCTTACAAGATTTGTACCTACTGTAGTTTGTAGAAAATGATTTTTAACAATAATTTGGTATAGAAAAGGAATTTGCTTCATCTTGGAGTGAGCTTGCATCAGCATTAGACGAATTTTTATTTCCGAAAAGTTCACCTTTGGCTTCTAGAACGTTAGAAGAAGCTCAATCTGATGAAGGGATTGATTGTCGAGTCGTTCAGATGATCAGAGATGAAATTCTAGCCCAATCAAAGCCTTTGCCTAAGGAGTTTGTGCTAAAAATTGTATCAATACTGGATCGTGGATCAATACATTCAGCCACAGCTTCATTGTCAATAGGTACTTGAGGAAATAATACTTAAAGTTTAATAATTTAATAATATACTGAAATGTTAACGATATTTTTTTTCAGAGCCTGATACACAAGGTGGATTAAGGGAGGAATTTGCTCGATTATGCTTTGAAACTTTGTTAAGATATTCATTTTTACCACAAAGTGGTAGAGTTCCTGGAAGGGCTATGAGAAATACCGGATCAGTTGAGGAAGATTGTGGCGATTCAGAAGGAGTGACTGGCAAATTAGCTGTAGCTGCTTTACTTCATCGTTTTCAGGAAGTTATATCTAAATATGCAGAAGACGAAAGATTAGCTGGAAAATGTCCTTTACCAAGACATCGGACGTCGGAGATTTCATTTGTATTAAAAGCAGTTTCAACTTTGACTGTAGCTTTGAAAAAAGCACCTCCATCTACTGGTAAACATTTTTTAATTGCTTTTAAAATGTATTTAAATAATTTAATTTCATTGTAGTTTCAACGGAAGTTTGGCAACAGTTAATTGGTATCTATCCATCTCTGGTGGCTTGTATAACATCTACATGCCCAACGGTGACTAGGGCGTTAAAAGAAGCTTTGGGGGAATACTGTGAATTATTGAAAGTTCCTGTAAAGGATTCGGGCTTAGCAAATGGTGTGTAAATAGAAATTTATGTGACGTAATTAATTCATCCTTATAAAATTTGCGATTTATTGATTTGCAACGGAAATTTAAAAGTATTGAACTTATAATAAAGCAATGTGGGACTTTTTCATACAACAAAATATACGTTACTATTAATTAATATCGTCGATTACCGTTTCATACATGTGTAGCGGCTTATGTTATTGTTACCACAAATGAAAAGTCAAAATAACTTAAGTGGGAAAGTTCCAGACAATGTCTGGGCCGCTTAAAAATAATTACCAGAACACAGGACTGAAATTATCGGCTTGATATCAACGTTAAAGCATTAACTAGAGTAATTTTTTTTTTGTTTTCAGTACATTTGGCGACTTTAACTGTCCTTTATAAATGTTTTAAGAATTTATGAAAATATGTGATTAAATTGAACAAGTCAGATTTGTGCAAGCGTTACAAATGAGGCTCCTCCCTAATGTTTAATGTTGAATCTTTATACATGTGCTAGTACAACAGCAGTAGGAGGAGTTACACTTTGTGTGTTTAAGCTCTGCCTCTGAGAATAAGGACCCAGACCATTCCCTAAACTGTCAGATTTACTAATGACTGCAAAGTTATCGCTGAATTACTGTGCATAAGCTATTTTGTTCGATAAATTAAATAACGATATACAGTATATTAAACTGAAAAACTAGGTTTGCTATTCATAAAAAATGATAAAGATAATTGTCTTTATCATTGGCTTTTTCGTCTCAGGTAAATATTCTTAAACGGACTATAGCTCTTGCATTTGAATGTCTCATTTATTACAGAAAAGTTTGGTGTGGAAGGACAGTTATATTTTAGTGAGGAACCCCCTTACAAAGTCGATTTCTCCAACAATGTTGGAGCAACAATCAGTTGTGTCGCAGAAGGAGGTGAAAGTAAACCAACTGTCAAGTGGGTCCTTTCAGAAGGAGCTGTCATTGATTCGGTCCCTGGGTTAAGAGAGATTTATCCTAACGGAGATCTAATCTTTAAACCATTTCGACCTGAAAACTACCGACTTGACATTCACTCTGCCGTGTATCGTTGTATCGCTACAAACTCAATTGGTCAACTTCTCAGCCGAGAAGTACATGTCAATGGAGGTTTGAAAATTTTAATAAACTTCTAAATCGATTGATATCGTACTATACACTTGACGGTTATTACATTTGCAGTTATCATTCAATCTCTCGACATTAAGGTGTATGATACTTATGTGAACGAAAAAAATACAGCTGTTCTAAATTGTCAAATTCCCGAAGTCTTAAGTAAATATGTGAAAGTGCTAGGATGGATAAGAAATGATAATTTGTTTATCCAGTCATCATCAGAAAATTGTGAGTTTGTGTTATGGCTTTTACGTAAAACTGGATTGATATTTTTGTAGCTTTTAGCATCAAATGATAAGTACGCTGTAATGCCAAGTGGTGATCTGCACATTTATGAAATAACATCTGCTGATTCAGGATTTAGATACAACTGTAAAGCGGTTAATTCACTTACTGGAGAAATTCAAATAAGCTCAAATGCTGGACAAATTTTTGTAAATGGTAATTAAGCAATAGGTATTATATGTAAATAGTAAACTAATATTTTACTATTAGTTGCAAGTGGTCTTGTGGCTCCCCGGATTGTTGAATCCAATGGAAGATTAATTGCTTTTGAAGGGCGTTCAACCACTTTACCATGTGTTATACAAGGCAATCCTGCTCCTTCTGTGAAGTTGGTAGCTGCTTATTATTATATTTAAAAATGTTATAATAAAATAAATAACTTGTATTGAAATTTGATGTTATTTTATTAATAATGTAGATGGTATAAAAAGAACAGCTCTGGTCAGTTATTGTCTTTGATTGACGGCAATCAGTTCACTATTACAAGAAGCGGATTGGTTATTAGGAACATTAAAACTAGTGATGCGGGAATTTACATTTGCAAAGCTGACACATTTACTGACTTACAACAATCTTTCGATTTTGTTGTTTATGGTATTTTTAATCGGCATTTTAAATTTACTTGTAAATTACTTGGTTTTTATTTTTAGCTCCGACGTCGGTTAAAATAATTCCAAATAAAATTGAAACCAAGACAGGTGATCATGTTGTTTTCAATTGCGATATAAGCGGACAGCCAGTGGATCAGATTGTTTGGTTTCATAATGGAAAATATGTCCAAAACAATATGGAGCCTAAATTGGTAATTGATGGCATAATGGAGTCTAGTCGTGGAATTTATCAGTGCATGGTGAAAAATGATAATCAAATGTTTCAAGCATCAGCTGTTCTTCATCTTTCCGGTAAGGAAATTTTTCTCTGTACGAAACTGCTTAACAATCAAATTATAATTTTATATATTTGATATATATTTTATATATAGAAATAACTCCATATTTTACAATGATACCTGAAGAGATTACTCTGCAACCTGGATTTTCTGCTAGTATTTCATGCCATGCAAATGGGATTCCGACACCTTCTATAGAGTGGAAATTTAATGGAGAAAAAATTGAAAATAGTTTTCGCAATCGAATTGATAACAAACTCGAAAATAAAGGAGTTTCGAGTCAGTTGAAGATAGATCGATTAGTCGTAGAAGATGGTGGGTTGTATTCTTGTGTAGCAATTAACAATGCAGGAAGCACAGAACATACCGCTAGAATTAACATTTATGGTAACATTATTTGCATAATTATTTTGGACTTCTATTTTAATAGTAGAGAAACATTTTTGCAGGGGAACTTGGAATGCATCCGTCAGTTTCTATCACTGCTGTTTCTGGCAGTTTTCTTAATCTAAACTGTCCATATTATGGATATCCAGTTCAATCAGTTGAATGGGAAAAAGGTAATTATTTTAACTGTTATATTAAATTATGTGTTATATGAAAAAACTTTGCTTTGTATTGTTTGATACAAAACAAACCAAAATTAAAATAATCATTTTGTCTTTTTTACCAATATATATTTTCTACATATAACCTAAATGCTTTGAAATGTATTAGATGGTCGGCCTCTTCCAGATAATCTAAGACAAAAAATCTTTAAAAACGGAACATTAAAAGCTACAAATATTGATAAAGTAACAGATGCTGGACAATATAAATGTTTTGTGAAGAATAAAAAGGGCAGTAAATTAGAAGGCCAAATCAACACTCGGATTTTAGGTAAATTTATTATTAATTTTTATTATTTTTGATGAAGTAAATGATTGATGACTTGTATGCCTTATAAAATGTCTGTAAAGGTAAGGAGATTTTGCCATTTAAAATATTCCATTTCAGTTCCACCCAAGATTGTACCATTTGAGTTTCAAGATGAACTATTACGAGAAGGAATGAGAGCTCGATTGCAGTGTGTTGTTAGTGAGGGAGATCTACCTTTAAAAGTTGAATGGCTGAAAGATGAAAGCACAATTCAAAATGAACTGGGAATTTTAATTAAAACATTAGACGAATTTTCCAGCATATTAACGATTCATAGCATAACACCTAAACACAATGGAAAATATACATGTGTTGCCAGCAATGAAGCAGCTACAGTTACTCATTCAGCTCAATTGTCTGTTAACGGTAAACATCCATATTTTCTGTCTCCCTTTTCTTGCAGTACCTCCGAAGGTGATCCCATTCTCATTTCTCGACGACCAGTTTTACAAAGGAATGAGATCATTGGTTACCTGTGCCATTAGTCAGGGAGATCAGCCACTCACTTTTGAGTGGCTAAAGGATGGAAAGGCCATTCAAGAAAACATGGGAATTGTCACCAGAAAATACGATCAAAATACGGATTCTCTTAGTATCGAGAGCGTGGACTCTCGTCATTCTGGAAACTATACATGCGTTGTTAGAAACCATGCTGGAAAAGCTATGCATACAGCTCAGCTGATGGTCCGCGGTAATTCCAAACTGCCAGCTTTCTAATAATCTAAAAATGCTTTAAATTGCAGTTCAACCAAAGATTGTGCCATTTCAATTTGGAAACCTTCACTCTGAAGGCTCTCTCGCCAGAGTGATGTGTGGCTTGCAGGAAGGCGATGCACCAGTTCACTTCTCGTGGTTGCACAACGACCAGCCGATTGATAACGGTGGCTCTATCACAATATATAACACCGATGGGTTGTCTAGCATATTATTGATAAGTAGTTTAAGGGCCTCTTTACATGCTGGAACGTTCACGTGCATAGCTAGAAATGGAGCTGGTGTTGATAGGCACACGGCAGTGTTACGTGTGAATGGTAATGTTGATATTATATGCACTCCTTTGGTTAATTCCAGTAGCACCGAAGATAGTGCCGTTTGCATTCCAA
>JAAFCF010006680.1:12611523-12626675 GCA_013389785.1 Helicorthomorpha holstii | reverse complement strand
AGTGCCGTTTGCATTCCAAGGGGATCATGTGTTCGAGGGAGCATTGGTCCGTTTAACATGCGTTGTTTATCAGGGAGATCTGCCATTGACTCTAAATTGGCTGAAAGATAAACAACCCATACAGACTTCATTTGGCGTCAACGTTCGATCAGTGGACACATACACTAGCATTCTGACCATTGATCTGGTGCAGCGAAAGCACCAAGGGGACTATACTTGTGTCGCTGAAAACAAAGCTGCTTCCGCAAGCCACACAGCATCACTGGTGGTGAATGGTAGGCCAATCAATCTCTCTTGAACCATGGCATCCTCTTGTATTTCAGTTCCTCCAAAGATTGTGCCCTTTGAATTTAAAGAGGAGCAGTTAGTGGAGGGTCTGATGATTCGAGTGTCTTGCATTGTGAGTCGCGGAGATTTGCCCTTAGTCTTTTATTGGGAGAAGAGTGGAGTGGTCATTGAGCCTGGGTTGCTAAGCATGCAGATTAAAATGTTTGATGAGCACTCCAGCATTCTTTCTATTCCTTCTGTTTCCACTCAACACAATGGATTATATACTTGTGTTGTTAAAAATGATGTTGGAATAGCCAGACACTCAGCTCAGCTATCCATTAAGGGTAATTTCGATCGCTAATAGGTTTACCTGAAACTAAAAATGCTTTTTTGATCAAGATATTATTTGAACTAATAATAATGTGTAATATTAAATTTGTATTTCAGTTCCTCCGCGTTGGATTCAACGGCCCTCTGATGTTACTGTGGTCAGAGATGCTGAAGCGTTACTTAGTTGTTTAGTTGATGGATTTCCTAAACCAGAAATAACTTGGAAGCATATTATTGGTTTGTAGGTTTTTTAAACTATTACGGTAACTGAAATTTAATTGTGTTTATGTAATGAATTGTATTAAAATGTTTTGTGTAGATATCAATTACCCTAGTAAAGCGTCTATTTTGGAGAGTAACCGAAATGTTCAATTGAAATCTAATGGATCTTTATTGATCAAACAAGTTACTGAAGAAACAGAAGGATTCTATTTTTGCCATGCTTCAAACGGAGTTGGCAAAGGGTTAACTGGAAGATTAATGGTCAAGATTAATGGTATTTATTTTCAATTTACAATATGTGTTGAATATAAGTTGATTTAAATTGATTGAAGTAGTGCCACCCAGTTTTAAACATACTATTAGTCGACAGAGTGTGGAAATTGGAAGTGATACTGAAATCAAGTGTTTTGTGGAGGGTGACAGTCCTCTTAAGATAACGTGGTATAAAAATGACAAACTAATTCAAAGCAAAGAGACGAGGTTAGTCAAATGAATTTTTAATATGTATATCATTTCTTATTGATAATGTATAATGTAGCCATAGAATTAATACAACGATCACAACAATTGATGTAACTTCAGTTCTTATTATTTACAAAGTTGACCGCAGTAGCAATGGAAATTATTCTTGCAAGGCCGAAAACAAATATGGGTCTAATCAAACCGTTATTGAACTATTAGTTTTAGGTTATTTTAAGAGATTTTTTTAAATATATAAAATTTAATGTGGCTTTGTAATCATTTTCTTTTATTTAATTTTAGAATCACCAGATGCCCCAACACAGTTAAAAGTGGAATCTGTTGAAAGTACAGCTGTCGAGATTTCATGGACACCGTCATACAATGGCAATGAACCTGTCAGGAAATATTTGATTCAATATAAAGATGCAGCCGGTATTTATAGTTGATAACAAATTAATAATGAAACTTTTTTTTTGATTATTGTAACTATGTATTTTTAAGCTAATTGGGAAGATGCAGTAATGTTGGAGACGGTAAATGGCGTTCCCACTAACAGCATTGTTAATCAGCTACGTTCATCAACCACTTACATTTTTCGTGTCTTTGCTGAGAATATTCGTGGCCGTAGTTTAGCTAGTCAAAATCTTAGGGTTACAACGGAAGAAGATGGTAGAGTTTTGTTTTCTTTTTCTTTCAAGTACTATAGTGTTTTATACAATTTCTTTTTAGTGCCTTTTGCTGCTCCATTAAATGTGCAAGTTGAATCGATCAATACTCAAACATTCAAAGTGACTTGGAAGGTACGAGTAGTTTGTATTTTTTTAATACAGTATTAAAATGTAATTTTTTTTATATTTACGCTAAACTAGGCTCCAAATGAAAAAACTTGGAATGGAAAGATCCTTGGTTACAATATTGGATATAAAGAAGTTGATTCAGAAAAGGAATTTTCTATTAAAACGCTTGTCACAACGGATCCAAACTCAAAGGAATTATTTGTTCACATTGGAGATTTAAAGCAGTTTACAAAATATGCTATTTTTGTTCAAGCTTACAACAGTAAAGGTAAAGGGCCACAAACAGAAGAAATAATTGCTATGACTTCCGAAGGAGGTAAACTACATACATTTTATTAAATCAGTGTTATTTTAAAAGTCTTTGCAGATTATTAAAATTTCAACATATATTTTTACAGCTCCAACGGTTCCGCCCTCTGATGTACATTGCACCACATTAACTTCTCAAAGTATGCATGTTACATGGTCTAATGTACCTGCAGAATCTTTGAATGGCATCCTTAGCGGATATAAAATTCTTTATAAACCGGCAATGGATTGGTTGGGTGGGTGAGGTGTGAAAAACACAACATATATCAATTTAGCTTTACGATTTTTTATTATGAAAATAGTTTAAAACAAGTTTATAATACATTTTATAGATGACTTTGCTGATCATTTTAATATTACTTTAAAAACGTCAATCACTTTGAATGAATTGGACAAATATGCCAATTATAGTGTTCAAATTCAGGCACTAACCAAAGCTGGACATGGACCAAAAAGTGAACCGGTTTTTTGCAAAACACTAGATGATGGTAAAGGAATTAAAACTTTTATCACTACGATACTTTAAATTTGATATATGAATTATTTTTCTGATAGTTCCTGCGGCTCCCGCCGATATAAAAGCTGTTGCTACTTCAGATGCATCAGTAATGGTTGCTTGGAAAGTTCCTGATAATCCTAATGGAATTATTAAGACGTATACATTATATTGGAAAGAACATAAAAAAGATACAGTAAGATTCATTATTGGATTTGTGACTCGTCTATTGATTTTCATTTTGATCAATCTCTAGTTGGCAAAACAGCATATTGTTTTCTCGCATGTGCATGACTATGAAATAAACGGGTTGATGAAAGACGTACTGTATGAATTCTGGGTTACTGCTTCAACCATTGCTGGAGAAGGACAAGCATCTAAAATCGTTACTCAGTCGCCAACTGGACCTTCTGTATCAGCAAAAATTCTTTCATTTGATAGTAAAGTTACTGCCCCTTGGAAATCCAATATTAATCTTCCATGTGTGGCTGTTGGCGCCCCAGAACCAACTCGTACCTGGTCATTAAAGTAAATAAATGCAAAGTTAAAATGCCGTTAATATATTGTAATTGATCAGCATTAAAACGTTTGTGTAGAGGAAGAAATGTCGAAACAGTGAATAGTGCTATGATCAGAGCCGACGGTTCACTAAGTTTACATGATATTAAGGAAGTTGATGCTGGAGACTATGTATGCACAATTCGCAATGACTTAGGAGAAGACAGGATTACTCATACAATCATTGTTTTAGGCAATGGAGCACATATATATTAAGTTATTTTTAAATATAATAATATGATCGAATGTGTAGGTCCCCCCAAGACACCCGAATTCGATGTGACATCAATTACAGCTGATTCAATGGAATTACACTGGAAAACACCATCGAGCAAAATATATCGAGTTAAAGGTAGAAGTAAATTTTATATATTTAATTTGGAAAACCAATTCTTATAAAAATTTATTAGGATATACCCTGCACATTCGAAAAGACGGTGGAGTTTGGAAAGATATTACAGTGACAAGTGATGCCAGAAGTTATCGTGTTAATAGCTTAGACTGTGGCACTAGATATGAAATTTACATGTCTGCTTACAACAAAATTGGAGTTTCTGCCTCTTCTGCCATTTTTATGTTCTCGACCAACGGTTCAGGTACTTTTAAGTTATATCTGTTATAAATCTATATAGTAAAATTCGTGACGATCAGATGGTTTAATTTAAAAATAGTTCCAGCATCACCAATGAAGGCAGATATGCTGGAAGAAGATTCAACATCAGTATCTTTATATTTAAATACTTGGAAAAGTAATGGCTGTCCAATTCAGTATTTCATGGTAGAATATGCGGTTAAATCTTCCAATCAATGGACAACCGTATCTTCACATATTAAACTCGAGCAGAGACGGTTGGTTATTCCTGACCTTAGGCCTGGAACTTGGTATAAAATGCGAATGACTGCTCATAATAGCGCTGGATCAACCATTGCTACATACGAGTTTGCTACACTAACAACCTCAGGAGGTCAGCAAGTTTTGTTTTTGTGATTTTAGGCAACATAATTATTTAAATTTTGTTTGGATGTTTGTTTAAAGGAACGGTTGCTCCGGATGTACAGATGGATTCGTCAAATGAGCAGATAGATGGACTTATGGCTGCACTGAATTATTATGTGGTGGTTCCAGTTGTATGCACATTTGTAATATTAGTTGCAATATTTGGACTTGCATGCGTGTGTGTTAGAATGAAAAAGCGTGAAATTCAGGCACGTAATCTTGCAGGTAAACAATTCTTTACGAACTTATTTTTAACAAATGATTTTTCAACATTAATATAATATAGCGAATCGTATGTCGGCAATGACTGAGTATTATCAAGGTGGTGACTACGATGTAATGCCTTATTTTCAAATGACAACCATGAATAGAAAAGCAGCTGGTTCTCGACAATACTGTGGTTAGTTGTAAATATCTATCAAATATTATTAATTTATCGTATTATATAAATCTGTAAATTGTTGCATGGATACTCTTAGAAGAGATTGCACCATATGCAACTTTACCACTTCATAGAGAACATGGTATGTGACTGTAATTCTGTTCGTTTAAATGTTTAATTAACTTTTATCATTTCAGCAACACCTTGTCGTATGCTTGACAGTGAATTGATAAATCAACAGTTTACTATTCCTCATGGGTAAAACATTACTTTCTATGTGGCAAATGTTTGATCTCATTTTGTACTGTTTTTAAATTTTTTTGTTGAATTGCTTGGAATAGATTAATTCCGGCTTCAGGACAACCTGCAGAAACAACATTTGTGTTTCCAAGTCCCCCTTCTGACATTGCATTTCAGCAGGGATTTCCACCACCGCCGCAACCTCTAAATCAGGATTATGTAAATGACCAGTAAGTACGATAGAAATAATATTGTATTGCAGTTCAATAATAAAACTAGCAATATTTTCCAGAATTAAACCAGCTGAATGAATGACAAAGACAACTCAATTTTCTCAATGGCAAGTATACATTTTTAACGTTATTCGTATTACCGTTTACAGGGAGGGTTTTTTTTTTTTTACTTAAATAGGCTGCAACAAGCTTGAACCTCGTAATACTCTCTAAATCAATCTTTTTAAAATTTCATATTTAAACTCCTCGTAAAGCACAGTGTACGTAGATAGTGCCCAGTAGTTATGCATGATTTTATATAATCTTAGTATTCATTTGTATTTGCATGCCTATTAAATAAGCATCTGAAAAATCCAGAATTAGTGATACCGGTATACTTTCTTGTTTATTCCACTTGAAAGTTCAAATTGATCCACTCAATATTTAAAAAATGGTAAAAATACAGTTTGACATTCACAAATTAAGGTTTTAATAACTACTGTTACGCAAACCGATTTTATAATTCTTGATAAACAAGCTGCTCTACAGTTTCTTTAGCAGGAATTATATCTACTTTATGAATTCTCTTTAAATGGCATTTAAGATTGTATCGTTTCCTTGCCGAGTAAGAGCACAAGTGGCAACTGTGAGGTTTTTCATCTGAGATATGCAATTTACCATGTCTTTTTAATGATGATTTTAAAGTAAATTTCATGTTGCACACGCCACACACTAACTGGTTACCTTGGTGCGTCTCTTGATGTCTGGCAAGATATCTTTGAGTAGCGCATAAAAATCCGCAGGTTTCGCACATAAAATGCTTCTGATCGCTGTGTTTTCTCAGCATATGTTGAGTTAAATCTGCTTTGCGTGGCGATGTGTAATCGCAATCATTGCACGAAAAGGTTTTTTCTGAATGAACTCTATCATTGTGAGAAGTAAGCTGAGATTTAACAAAGCACTCAAAATCACAATGATCACATTTATATTTGGGTTCTAACTTGTTACCCTGAGCATCGACTTGATGTCGAACCGCTAAATGATTTATATATCGCATTTGTTCCCACCCTTCGTAGTTACACATTGCGCATTGAAATTTACGAGATTCTTTAGCCCCTTGACAAGGTTTCGATACTGCTGGAGCTTCAACGTTATGAACTTGGCGTAAATGAACTTTTAAATCCCAGGTTCGTCTGTATTTTGCTGGACATAGATGACAGACGTTTGTCTTTTCAGTGGACAGATGCAACTTCATATGACGATTAAGCGAGCAGCTCAAAGTAAATTTCTGATCACAAATTGTGCATGAGAACTTTTCTTCGCTATGCATTTCAGCGTGGCTTCTAAGCGATGACATTGTTTTACCTCTGTAATCACATTTGTCACACTGGAATGGTCTATCTTGGCTATGCTCTTTGAAAATGTGCCTGGACAGAGCTAGTTTTTTATCGCAAACAAAATCGCAATCCGAGCAAGTATATGTGAATGAACTATGCTTTGAATGGTTCGTTTGGTAATGCTTTCGAAGTCCTTCCCAATCCTTAGAAACAAAGTCACAATTAACACATTCCAGACTCGATTTGTCCACTACTGCACCATCTGATTCCGATACGTATCTCTAAATTTAAAATAAATTGTAAAATTGAAACTATAAGAATTTATGTTAAATTTGATCCTGTAATCGATTAGTTCAGTAGTGGATAAGAGAATGTAAAAATACTCCAAGAAAACATATTTTGATTTGCACTGTTGAAGTCAAAATTGTCATCAAAAAAAGATCAAAAATTAATATTAATGAACAGTGAATTTTAGCGCGAAATTTTGTATATCGGTTTTTTTTTACTTGGAGATACTAATCTGTGACTGAATTAATTACCACTTTTCTTGGCCTTTTATTCGGAGGAAATTTAACAAACTCTGAATTAAACTCGGATTCTTCTTCCTCGTCGTCGTCTTCTAATTCAATTAAAATGGCATTTTCAAATAATGGAAGTTCAGATGACAAATCGAATCCATCTTCATCTGACTCTTCATCAGATATGTTTTCAAGATAATTAACTGGTTGTTTTTTTCTTAATGATAGACCAGAAGTTGACGGCTGACAGGAACTTCTATATAAGAATTAATATACTGTAGTTACACTAGCTTATTTGAAATATGTTTGTCTTCATTAATGTATTATATCAAACCTTGTTACTGGAGCTTTAGCATTTCTAGATTTCCTTTTATTATTCGGTGTAGCTGTTTCTGGCGCGTTATTTTGATTGATCTCATCAATAGCATCAGTCAATAACTGAAATCCTAGAATCTCGGCCCCATCTCTCAACTTGTCCAAACGTTTTCTAACCAAATTGATTTCACCTTTATATGCAAACTGTAAAATTGCTGTTAGATCGTCTTTCTCGATTTTCAAACCGTCTAGCATGCATTTGCCTTCCGATTCCGTCAAATTGGTCGAAAATTTGTTGGAAAAACAAGCAAATATTAAGCGATGAAGCTCAATTTTAAAACCATCATCACCAATCAAAACCATATCAGTCCATTGTTTACTGCTAAAATAACGCAAAATTCCGTCACATAATACTTTTGTGTAATTAGGGCATGATAGGGTAACATTTTCCGTCAATTCGCCCATCTTATAAACTAGTTGTTATTATCAAATAAAGCATTGGTAAATTTCAAAACAAAATTCTCGTTTGTCCACCACCTACTCGATGACGATGATCAATCTTTGATGGTAAAGCTGTAGGGCTCATTGACACTTTGCGTAACGTAAGTTTAACGTTACATCAAATTAAATGTGCGCTACGAAGATTTTAACGTTACATAAAGCAGATGGCTGTTCTTTTGAAATGCAATGGGATGTATCGTTTTTTTTTCGTCGTTTTATGTGGGTATTGTTTTATTTATTTTTAATTTATAATTATATACTATTTATATTTAGTGTGGATAATAATGGTTTTTGTATTTTGTAGGGCAGATGTGTGGAGCTATTGAAGTGAAAAATTCTGAAACATTGAGATGTATGTTTGGATCAAATTTAAAAGTGACATACTGTATGGGAAAATGGGTAATGCTATTGCTATAATTACATTCTTGTAAATTAGAAATAACCTTTAGCAGTTATTTCACTATTCAACTGCCTTTTAGTTTTATTTAATGTTGTTTAATATGCTTGTATAGTTGAAAAATCATTACAATGTCATGGAAATACGCTCACCTTACCGATTATGGGTGTCATCGTCGTTTAACAAAATAATTGCATGTATTCGTTTTCCAGTTTGATTACCGGTAATTTATATCATTTAACCACGAGGACTGTTATAATATTATTAATTTGTTATGAATACAGGAAATTAAATTGTTATTGAGATTGAAATATGACAGTGAAACAAGACGAGTCTTCTGTTTTGATATATCGGTCATTTTTTCATCTTTAGTTTCAAAATTAAAACTTTTTAAGTTGTTCCATGGGAACTATAAGAGATCGAGCTTTGAAAAATATACATTTTAATATTTGCATATTTATAAATGCCTAATTTACATATAAAAGTATTTGCTAATTAAAGTTAAAAATAGTTGATTCAGACAAGGTAAATGGTAATTGTTGATCATTATGATGGTTCTTTACTTTAAAAATTGGATTTTAATTTCCAGTATCATATGCACTTGTAATAGAACTTGTTAATTATATTGTAATTATGTTGTTTAAAAATAATTTAGGATCCAGTACACGTTGAAAATATCATAATTTGGACAAAGAGTACTGTGAATATTCCATTTATTATTAAGCATCTAATGTTACCGACATCACTGTTTTAACAAAAGCTGCACTTGATGGTTTGAATTTAATTAAATGACTGATATCTAATTGTAATTATTTTGTCATGTTTATAGGTGGTGCTGAAGATGCAACTGCTACAAATACGTTATCTGCATTGATGTCTCTAAATAGTGAAGGATCACCATGGCCTGCAGTTGGAATAGAAAACACACAACTTATGGTGAAGTTTCAGGCAATGTTATCTGTCCAGTTGCTCTCTGAGCTATTACCCCAACTTGTTTCCTGATATTCAATCATGGCAACGGATGGAATTGACTTGGCTGATTCGGTCCTGCAGTTTCTGCATGGTGGTGCCAAACTATTAAAAGTAAAATTACAAGAATACCAGCAATGTAAAATAGTGTAATTAATGAATTAGAAATAGGTGTGTAGTGCGGTGCAGAACCAGGATTTTACTGTTATCAGTGATTATATCATTGGCCTTAAAACTCTAATCTACTTGAGAAATATCAAAGAATTATCCAGTTGAGACGGTCAGGGTCCTCCGATGTTTCCTCGCCAAAAAGGAAGAACTCCTCATATAAATCTGAATAAGGTATGTTAAAACAAAATTAGTGATTTTTAATAATGAATCATTTAATAAGATAACTTTAATTTTAGGTTCAATAAATTGGTCCCTTTAAAAAGTTAAGAGAAAGTGATCTTTTAGCTGCTCCTAATCGTCCTGTTTTATGTTCAACTTCTATCCCAGCCGTTCAAGATGTTCAACGAATACGTATATTTTGCGGAATTATGTCTTGTCGCACGTATTTAATGTTATTTAAATTCTACGTTAATAACTTTATATTTTGCGGAATTATGTCTTGTCGCACGTATTTAATGTACTTTGCTAACAACTTTATGATGTAGTTTAATGAATGTTAATACTGTATATACAATATAATTCCTATCGATTAATTAGAATTAAAATGTTCTAATTTAACAGTCGATTTGAACATAATTTTACTCGAAACTTTAAAGTTTTTATGAAAATACGAATATTATTTTGAATTAAACATTCAATATTTACAATACAATTTTTTTTCATGTTAAATAAAAATATTAAAAGTAAATATGTTTGTTGGTATCAATTTTATTGCGCTTAATAATTATTGGCAGCTTAAATTTCGAGTAAGAGCAATCAATACCTGTTTATGATTGTGATAAAAATTAAATTAAAGTTTGGTTGAATTTTATTAAAATTATGGTAATTAAGATTTCTTTCAAATTACTTGCTATTACGTTGTTTGTTATATACCACTAGATGACGTATTTAAATGTGAATGTAGCGAGTAGGTGGCTGAGTTGGTTTATAATGAGTGATATCAAATACTAATATACTGTATTTGGTGACATGCTGTTTATCGTTTTCATATAGTACGCAGTGTGCTTTAAGTGGAATTAAAATTATAATAACGTAATCCATCACAAATATATTTATTTGACAATGTAAATAGAAGATTTTGATTTGACTTGAATTGTTAAGTCGGGTGCATCAAAGTCAGACGGTGTGCTCCATATTGTGGAAAATGACTTTTAAGTCGAGTTGCTCATACAAAACGATTTATAATCACGAGTGGACATGGATCTAAGGAATTGAAGAGACCAGCCCATAAAGGTAATGATAAACCACGTTTACATGATGAAAACTGTTCTGCATTTTATTAACAAAAAGGCAAAGGCTGACGATAATTACAACGACGACGAATATGGGCAAGGCGAATACGTTGATACAGATGGCATTCCTTCGGCACCTACTCGACCAGTGGCTGAACAGTCAAATGAAGATGAATATGGTTCTGAAGATTACCGATCCGAATTACAGTTAAAAACTAATCATGAGATTAGACCTCGATGAGTGGTAAGTTCTGAAAAACAATATATTTG
Source organism: Helicorthomorpha holstii (assembly GCA_013389785.1). Classification (NCBI taxonomy): domain Eukaryota; kingdom Metazoa; phylum Arthropoda; class Diplopoda; order Polydesmida; family Paradoxosomatidae; genus Helicorthomorpha; species Helicorthomorpha holstii. Next base: position 12,615,690 of record JAAFCF010006680.1, on the reverse strand, counting down.
ATTTTGTTGATGAAACTAAATTGATGAGATAGAATATTGCTTGATGTATTTGTAAAAAGTTGTGGAATTTGCGTCACTACATATTCCATGATCACTCATCAGCAAAAAGAATGTAAGCAGAAAAGGTATAATGGGATGGTAGTTAAAAGAACAAGAATGGAGTATAATGCTGTTAGAACACTGACTAAAATTTAAATTATATGCATGCCATAATATTCAGATAGTTTCAACATTGCTTTTTTTTAGATGTCTATACTATACCGGCAAAAATGTTTCGTCGAGTTTTGACGATTGTTCAAGCCCAACCGCAACACTTGAAGATGAAACAATTGCGGAGCGTAACTTTTCCAAAACTGTATAAAGTAAATCTGTTAAAACTTCAAAAGAAGGTCTTTATTGTTTGTGTGCAAAGGTAATAATTCTTGGAGATTTGAATTTCTAGCACCTTTTTACGTTACTTCCGCTCATAAAATCCATATGTGGCCATTGCACATTTTTAAAAAATGACCTTTTTTGAGAAAAAAAAATAAAGTTGCTTAGAATTGCATAAAAACAACTTTTTTTTATATTATTTCGACCTGCTGATTACGATTCCCCTGTTTTCAGATTGAAATCCAAACTTAATCACTGAATTCAACAATTACTCTGCCAGCAAAAACGATGAAGAAGATTTCCGCTGCATTTTAGTTGAACAGGTAAGTCGATTGCATTTTAAATGAAATTGACATCGTTTTTGTAAATTAAATATTTTTTAATGAATTTTTTAGTGCAGGTCAAATGATGAAGACAATTGGAAAGATGAAGAAGAGATGATTCGTCTTTTGGATGAAAATTAATTTCAGTTTGACTCTGTGATTAAGCTTCCACCTGACTGAGTGAAAGGAAAATTATGAATAAAAAAACCGATATTAAGAAAAAAGGAGTTAAGGGCGTTAAAAAGCAAAGCATGAAGCTTTATAAAAAAAACTCCCAAAAAGAGCGTTTTATCGTTATTGTTTAATACGTTCCCCGTTGCCTTGTAAACTAACTGGAAACTACTCGCGTTTGTCTTTGCGATCGTTGAATGTTTGTTATAAACTTATAATTGTATCGTTGTAAAACTTTGTAAAAAAAACAAAACAAAAAACGTTTTGTGTGAAGAGACAACTATTGCGATTTAAAAAGTTTTATCGACTAAAATGTAGCTAGTAAATTGTAAATGTTTCGCAGAAGCTGCTGACACAAATAGTAATTTATTTTTTTTATTAATGAAATGAAAAAGAATTATTGCAAAGTTACACAATTTATTGTATCTAAATTTATTAATATGATATATACATATCAAAATGTACCGTGCATAATTCTAATGGCAAATAAATTTTAAATTAAAAAAAAGTTACTTAACGAGTTTTACTAACGAAAATTTTAACAGAATTAAAAAAAACTTTCGTTAAATTCAACGAATAAAGTTGCTAAATACGTAAATAATAGGAAAAAAGTGGCCCGTTTTTAGGAAAAAAAGAGAGACCTGGAGGGCATAAATTTGATGTATAACTTTTAATTACCGTACGTTTCTTTAAAAAAGTTTTACAGAAAATGTATGCCTTTTAGGTCTCTCTTTTTTTCTTAAAAACGGGCCACTTTTTTTAAAAACGGGCCACTTTTGCCTTGTGCTGTCATCTAGTGGTGGATAGGTAAAACTTTTAAAGCGTAACTGCTGATCTCTATTTACTTTCATTGGAACTACTTTTATTACTCTACCTGATTTAAGCGTAACGGCTGATCACAAATTTCGCAGCCTATAAAGTGCTGCTACCTAGTAGTGGCTGATTAAAACCTTTTTTAAAGCGTAACTGCTGATCGCTATTCACTTTCATTGAAAATATTCTTTTATTATTGGGGGACCATGGGGGAGAAGGCTCTTCCCCATAATATAGAACATGTCAAATATACGATTTTTATTGGCTAATAAAATGTTATCATTGCACTTTAGATAATTAATTCGTATTATGTATTATTTTAATCTCGTATGTGGACATGGTATGCAGAGAATTTCGTCCCGGGACATGCGAAGTAACAATTGCTATTAAACAACCATCATCAGATATTTTTTCGAAGCACAGTGTACTGTAATAGTGCTAATTTCAAAAGTTTTCTTCAATTTTGGCCAACAGTAATCGCTAAACAACTTAGAAATATTTTATTTATCAATGAAAAAAATATCTTCGGCTTTTAATGAAAAATTTAGATTGACCATGGATTTTGGAAACAACAGATGTTTACAGTACAGTACATTCTATTTTAATTTTTATTTATTTATTTTCTCTCTTCAATTTTATATAATTAGCAGTACTGTAATTTTGTTAGAACTAATTGTGTGCAGTATATACAAATATTATCTGGTTTTGGATAGAAAATAGTATAAAGTCCAATAATGGCGAACAGTAATTGTACGAAAGAAATTAAGTCTGGTGTTTTACTATTGTTAACGGAAAATATTACGACAATAATGATTTCTAACAATTGCATTATCAAAAAAATAAATCTAAAATCAACGTTAGATCCCAAGATAACTTTTCTACAATTCGATCAAAGTTTCATCATTAGATTACTTTTGTACCAACATCTGCAAATACGTCTAATTACAGTACATTACAAAAATGCATATTAATTAAATAAAAAAAAATTAGCAATATACAGTACAATCAAAGTACAGTTAATTACTGTGATTATACGGATGCGAATTTAACGAGGTGTTAATTCCAGGGAATCAATTTTTTAAGGTCAGTTACTGTACATTAGCTGAAATTGAAATCGATGGTCACGGTGATTTGCACCGTTTGATCGCCAATTGTTCCAACTGACGTTAAATCAGTAAAAACATGCAGTATTTTTTACAATTGAGAAGAATTTCTAATGCATTTTCATCAATATTTAATTTGTGGGTAGTTATACCGTACAGTATGTAATTGACGTTATTTTATAAGAAAGTTATGTTTGTTTAATCTGAAGAAATCAAATATTTAAATTAGAGAATAGGTGGAACTAATTTAGGTAGGCCGTGACGTCAGACTAGTAAATGACGCCTACCAGTAATTTAATTTTAATTTAGACTTAAGCGATGGTTTCCTGGGTACGCGCACGTTTCTCCTTTCTTCCAAATATTTTCGACTTTTTTTAAGCTTAAATTATTCCACTTAAATTTTTTTCCAAAAATATTTATGGATGCACTGTGATTAAACACAAATGTAATAATGTCGATGAAACCGCAATTGATTAAGCTACAGTACAATTAAACGAAATTTTGAAGATTGTGTTCACAGTACAATGTGCATGTATTGTAGTTCAATACTATGCACTGTAAGCTTGACAATTTTTAACAAATCTTCATCGTTAATTTGGTACTTAAAATTAATCATTTTATTTATTGATTTGCCACGAAGAGAAATTGTAAATGGATCGTCGATACATCGAGGAAGTTTACAAAATGGTGAGTTTAGTTTTTGTAATGCTTATATTTTAATTCTTTTTTATTTCATCTTTTAAAAAGTTTCTTATTTTTGCCGTTAAGTTTCACAAATGCCTAAATGTCCAATAAAATTTATAATTATACAAGAACCTTAAATAGTTAGCAAGAAACTAGATGCGGCACCGCCATGTTCAAAGTACCATTGCCTAGAAGATTTAATTTTCTTTAATTTGCATATTTACAAATGACTGTCACTGAGCCAACTGCACGTCTGATCTAAGTACTACAGTACTGTAGCTTTGCAATATAAAAATGGTACGAGCGAGGAAATTTTCAGCTGCATTTTTGTTGAACAGGTAAGTATTGCATTTTAAATTGGCATGGTTTTTGTAATTTAAGTATTTTTTTTCTTGAATTTTATAGTGCTGGTCCAATGATGAAGACAGTTGGGAAGATGAAGAAGAGTTAATTCGTCTTTTGGATGAAAATGAATTTCAGTTTGACTCTGTGATTGAGCTTCCACCTGACTGAGTGAAAATTGATCGAAAGCGTTTAATCGTTGTTGTTTAATACGTTTCTTTTTGTCTTGATGTAAACTAACTGACAACTACTTGCGTTTGTATTTGAGATTGTTGAATGTTTGTTAAAAACTTATAATTGCATTGTTGTAAAACTTGTAAAAACAAAAAAAAGTTTTGCGTTTAACTATTGTGATTTAA
>JAAFCF010006680.1:12471386-12606523 GCA_013389785.1 Helicorthomorpha holstii | reverse complement strand
CTATGAAAAACGGCCATCTACAAGAAGTATATGCTTTTTTTTTAAAAAATACAGCAAATTGAAACAAACTATTTGTCATTATCAAGAAAAACTTAATTAAATGTTCGTGATTTAACATTTCGCCAACTTTGGTCGATGTTCAAAGTCACTTGCTGTTGAAAAACAATGGCTTATACGTTGCAATAGAAATTCAAAAGAAATAATTATCACGCTAACATTTAACCATTCAATTTATCAATTTCTAAATTAGTTGAGAGCTTTCAATTAAGTTGTGTTAAATAAAAATTATGAAAAATGCTTATTTAAGATTTGGATGGGGGGCGATGATGAAAGTTCAATTGCTACGTGAAAAGATTTTCGTTTCGTTTTCAATAAAAGCATGCACACTAAGCGACATTTTAAAGCCAGAATACTAAATAAATTATGGATTCTAAGTTAAACTATCAATCTAATAACTACATTTGAAAAAGCATCGAAATCAAAAACGATCTAGTTTACCATGGTTCACAATTTCTCTTTTTAAATCCAGTGTAATCCTTGACCTTCTGTCCGCCATCCTCTAGAAAAACCAAAACAAATACTATTAATAAAATGAAATCTACAGTAAATAAGTACTACAACGAATTTTAAATTTCAAGATCCAATTGAAAAAAAGAATCCTCCACGACGACAAAATAAAAAGTACATCCGTCCTGAATCTGGGCCACTCGTAGAACTGGGTAATTGATCAAGATGGCGCTTGTTACGTTTCAATGTAGGTGGCGCTGCCGTCGTAACTAAGAAGGTGACGTCACGCCTTCCAAAACTATAATAAAACGCCTCGACCGTGCCCCCCTTACCCCAAAGGAAGGTTTCATCACCAGCGCCTCTGAGGCCCTCACCCCACCCCCTGCAGGGAGCCAGGGTCGAAGAAAGCCCCCTGCGGGGTGAAAGCCTCAAAGGCGCTTGACGTCCATGCCATACCTATATACCTGGTACCATAGCAGATACCTAAACCAACCATTGGGAGGGGAATGGGACGGGAGGAGGGTTCCGCTGTTTTTAGTTGGCTACTAAACCAACTCGGCCACACCGGAGAAGACGAATGTTAGTCTCTTAATAACACACTATATACTTTACTATGTAACCCATAAAAAAAATTTTTTTTTTTTAATATTTAATTATTTTTTTAGCTATCGTTTATAATGATATTTCTTTAATCTTTAATGCTTTATCAATAAGATCTATATTAAGTACCGGTAACCAAAAACATTATTTTATAGGTATCCATAATAGTAGAAACGAATGCAGTACGTTTGAAAAAGTGTAGTATTTTTATTAACAATTAAAGTTATAAATTCAAAGTAAGCGATAAGAAACATTTAAAATAGAATATTCACACATCACAGTACCCTAATTATTAATTAAGAAAATGCAAAATGAAACTGTAACTTTAAATTTATGACCGGTATCACAAAAAAGATCATCGGAAACGCAGTTAGCTCACTACATTACATTGCACTAATTTAACTCATTTTTAAAAATCTACACCCTAGTTTTTGATAAACACGCAAAGACTTGCTTTACCACTTTTTCTGAAATTGAAAGTTCTTGGGAAAAAATTTAAAGTTACTTAGAATTTTAAAATAACAGCAATTTTAGATATAAGCCGACCTGAACTTTACTAATCTTAAGTTTATATACCGGAAATCCATCTCCAACAGCTTCATAATCGTCGAAAATGGCCTCCAAAACTAAATTTAGAGAAATTAAAGTAAAAAAGAGTTGAATACTTTCGATTTCACATATGTTACATAAGTTATAGTCATTGCACACTTGATAAAAATGATACTAATGCACCGTTTTTATTAATAGATCTATTGATTTTCTTATCTTACATAAACATGCTATATGTTATTAAAATGGCTAATTTTATCAAATGCATTTGATAAAATTTAATATTCTACAGGCTCACAGATTAATCAGTGGTCGAAATCACTTACTAACCATTTCCTTGGTAACATTAATTTCTTTTATCGCAATCAATTATTTTGGTCGACCATTTGTAACCTGAAATGGATCCATGGGGTTGACAACTGCCATTTATTCAATACTTTACAAAAGACTGTGTACTCGATTATAGGATGACAACGAAAAAACTAAGTTTACCACTGGTTGCTAACTCATGAAATCAATAGGAATATACAACATATAAAAAAATCGATTGCTTGGCAATAACATTTTTGCTTTAACTACAAAATAAACACAAAGGTGTTTAAAAGTGAAATAAACATCATAAGAATTTGTGCAATTCTAAGGAACAAATTTACTGTGAAAGATTGTTTGCATTTACCACCAAAATGTGAAAATGAATCTCTAAAGTGGAAAATTCTTAAGATCTGTACTATGTTCATATATATTTGTTTACATTAAGAAAACAATCTAAGTTATGAGGTAAGTCTCGCAAGATCAAATTTACAGTAACTTCGTCATTTACACGTATTGCATGTACTGTAGTTTTCAATATTTTTTCATCTTTGGTTTCCATTAAAAAATAGTAAAAATTCAAAATACAAGTGACGTATGCAGTTTCTTGGAGTTTATCAAAAAAAAATTAGTAAATTTAATTCACTTTGGCAATTGTTCATCTATTTATTTTTATATATTATCAGTTCATAGTCTGTCAAATTTACTCTACGTAGGCGGCACAGCATTTATTAGGCAATTTTAATTGCATTTCATATATTTATACTGTACATTCAATATTGAAACTATTTCTTTTATTTCAATTAACATTTATTTTTTGTATGTTAAGTACTTTTTTTTAGCTTTTGGTAAAGTCTAAATTAAATTATACAGTACTTTTTGGCAGATTTGTATCTATTTGACTCGTTTAAGTTATTTTGTTTAAAAAAGAATTTCCTATACCCGCGACACTCGGATTAACCACCACTTGTTAAGTAAACCAAGCTTTTATAATGACAAAAACCTGCTAAAAAGATTTTGCCATCTGCTCTACATTTAACAACCATTTATTAATTGTCATTTCCTGTTACATATAATGTACAGTACATACCATGAGGATAACTTTGTCGGAATCAGCTGAACAAAAGGATTTAACCAATTCTTATTATAATCGTAAAAAACATAGAAGAAAGTCGAAAACTAAAGATGAGGAAATCACTCAAATTAATAGTTTCATTTTTGCATAAATAATTTTTATAGCGTTTTCCTTGTAGGAAAGGATTTCTTGTAATACTTATTGTTCTTTAGAGAAGACGAGAGAAGCTGATAGGATGGGAGCAGAAAAGAAAGTGAAATCTCTAGTGGAGGTCCAAAAACAAGCCACATGCCAAGTTACTCGCATCCATCAGCTCCATTCAACAATTAAGTGCATCAACTTTAACCAGCTGTAATCTTATTTCAGACTTTCCATTCAAGAAACCATTTCAGATTCAAGACATCAAAAATCAATTTATGGATAATATTTAACATACTCACAAGGTAAACAAATTTACGCTTAGGCGGTTTTTTAACCTAAAAATATTTGTCATCAACTACATTATTAGTAAAAATTTGCCAATTTTCCTTAAAAAAAAAACCGAGAAAATTGTTTCCAGTAACGATGAGCATGTCTAGTTACTCGATTTAAACTTTTAAAAGTAAAATGAATCGAAAGTTAACTAATAAATCTAACTATACTCATTAATAGAGCTCCAGTTCTAACAGTGTGTTGTAATAATATTTACTGTGTCACTGAATGGCTTGCTATAGAAGATGGTTTGTCCAGTTGTTAGAAGGAATTGGCAGCATTGTCTTCTTCATTTTCACCGTTTCACTTTCCCCAATTCTCATCATCCTTTATCTATTATGCTGGATAAGAGCCAAACTGACATCCCTCATCTGTTCAACAAGGCAGAAAACTCTTCTGACGGGTGAAGATGCCCTAAGTGGAATGGATGTCAACTCAAATAACTGCATGATAAATGGTCTGATACTAACCAAAGGTCGTTTCTCAGTTGAGGCAATGAAAGATCTGATTCTTAACAAAGTGATTAACGCTGTAAACAAAAAAAAGAAGCCGCTGTTTCCTAAATTTACAAAGTTTATCAACTTACAAGCTGATTACTTAATGTGGAGCGAAGAAACTTGCTTCAACATTGATGACCACGTGAGACCATACTTGGGTCAACCCCCAAAAAACGAGTCCGAACTTAAAAATCTAATTGCTCAACTATGCAACGTTTCACTTCCAAAAAACAAATCGGGGTGGGAAATTCTAATAATTCCTTTGGAATGCCAGTTTGATTTGCCGTTACAGCATGACCCTCACATAAAAGTGCCACAAACGTGCATACTAATTCGTTTGCATCACGCAATTGCCGATGGACTTTCTCTGGTAAGGCTGATAGTTGAAGAACTGGCAGACAATGCGGAGGATTTTAAACAGATGTTAAATCAGCTGACCTCGAAGCTCCGACCCAGATCAAAAAATGTGTTCATCGTGCTTTTAGTTAACTTGGCCAAATTTCTATACGCTTTTGTGTTTGGGCCAGCCATACAGTGCCGTCAAGTTGTCACAAAAGACCGGAATTTAGTACATGGTCCTAAACTCAGCGGGGAAAAAATATTCGATTGGACGTCAGCTATCAAACTCAGCACTGTTAAAGACATCAAAAACGCTACTTCAACCACGATCAATGACGTTATCATGTCATGCCTAGCAGGGGCTTTACGAAGATATTTTGTAGACCAAAAAGTTGAGGCTCCTGATTTTTTGCACAGTGTCATTCCAGTTAATCTGCAGGGACCGGATGAACCAATTAACATGAAAAACAATGTAAGTTTTGTGTTTGCTCATTTGCCAACTGGAGAAATGAGCTGTTTACAACGACTGAAAACTACTAAATCAATCATGGACGAGCTGAAACGGTCACCCGACATCATTGCAAATCGATGGTTCATTCGTCATTGTGTTAATATCATTCCACATGGCATTATGAAATGGTTTATTGACATTTCACCAGTCAGCGTTATTTTTTCCAATGTCCCGGGACCACCCAATATGACTTGCATGAAAGGGCACCGAATTACCTCCATTGTTCCATTTCTTCCACACAGAGGCACTATTGGTAAGATATTAATACGGTAATCATCTCCTAAATTTGACACTGAACGTGGATTTTAAATACAGTAACTATATTTGGCTAAACTGAGTTATCTGTGAACAGTAAAACTAAATTTATTTTCTTGAATATCGTCACAATATGCAAACAGAGTAAAAAATATGCAACGATGATAAAGATGTAATATTAGTGCTGTTTGAATAACTCTAATTAATCGATGCATTTAATTTAATTTTTTATATTAGTGTTCTGTATTCAATTTTCAAAACTGATAAAGCAATTTATTTTTATAGGCATTGGAGTTTGTGTTTTTAGCTATTTTGGTAATGTGACTGTGAGCATATCAGTTGATACTGCACTAATTAATGATCGAGCACAGGTAAAATTTCTACTTGATGGATTCATTGATGAGATGCAAAACCTTTTGGATGCCGTTAAAGTTTAACCACTATAATTAGACTAAAAAATAACTAGGTAAAGAAGATGATGACTGACAAAGCGATACCGAAAAAAAACGTTTAAAAAGTTTTTAAGAATTATTTAAAAAAAAAAAAACTATGTTTTTAAAAAGTATTATTTTTATACAAAACTATTTACTGGTTGTAAAACGTCATTTCTAAAGTACTGTAAGTGCAGCTTAACAAATAATAGTGGCTCTGGTACACATTACTTCAATTGTTAAACAAATGTTTGTTTAACTTATTTGCTGTAAATATTAGGTTCATGAAATGTAATGGTCAATAGCAAAACTAATAAAATAAATGATTGCTGATCATTCGTAAACCTTCAATAGCTAGTTCACAAAAAAGTATTTGACGCTCGATATACGGTACTACATTTACAACCGATGTTATAAATACAAGAGTATTTTTTTATGGAATTATACAATAACCACTAAACTTATTTGACAAGTTATAAAATTGTCTTTAAAATCGAATGAAACTCGCATATTGGTGAGATACTGTATGTCAAATACTGTACGATAGATGCTATTATAACCTAAGTTATAGTATAACACTTCAATATAACTAGACACTAGATGTATTGAAGTAATGATTATTGACTATAACATTTACAAGCTATAAATAACCTACTGTAAGTTTCAACGTAAATACGGACACAGTTCTAATTTCATCATCAAAATGATAGATGACCGCTCTACTTAAAGACTTTGAAGCTAAAACTAAAACAAAATTCATTAGCCATGTAACCAAGGACATCTCAAATGATTAAAGTTGTTCTTTGCAAATCAAAAATATAATTATTAATAGATATTCGGTTATGCACGCTTTTGTATGTACCTTACTTGGGTTTAGTACAGTTAGGTTAAATTGCTGAATTACAGCAATACTGTACAGTGTACTGCAGTTAAATATTTTTAGCAATACATACTAAAATTTACACATTAGAAAATTTATTATGTTAATTAATAACTGTAGCAAAGAAAATAATTCTGTCTGAAATACGAAAAAATGTACGAGGTTAATGATGTCAATAATAAATTATAATGTTTTAAATGTAACTTGTTAATTAGTACAACATTTTTATTACTGTACAGAGTACTACATAATATCAATTTACAGTACGTTATTAAAATTGACAAAGCAAGATGTTGTATATTAAAAATAATACGGTATAACATCATAACATAACGTACAGTAGATGTACTTTGAATTGCTTTTATTACAAAATTTTAATTAGTAATTATACCGTATAGTGTACGGTATACAGTATAGTGTGATGATTTTAATTAATAATTCATTTTCCAATTATACTTTTATTACTGCTGCATAATTGGATTGTATTTAAAAATGATGATTTAAAACTATGTTAAGTTAGTTCCAAACTCCCAACAGCCAATTAATTCTTAATTAAATTCGAGCTAATGAATTTAAAAAAAAATCTATTGAGACTGTCAATTTAATTTTAATAAATTGTACTGCATTATTGTCGTAACAAGTGAAATTTAATCATTGCATTCAAAATGTGGTTCCCAAGTAATTATTTAATCATTAAAAATATTTCTTAGTATAATTCTGCGTATTACTGAACCAGCAGTCAGCACTGTAACACAAAACTGCTGTTTAATGAAGGTACAGTAATTATTGAACTGAGATAAAAAAAGAAAAATAATGCACCAAAGATCAAAGTTCCAAACCCAGTGAAATTTTAACTGTAATAGAAATAATTACTACAGTATATAACTATACACAGTCTACCATCGCACAGTCATTCATAACTATCACATAACTTAAAACAAGCAACAAGCGTCGCTAATACAGATTACTGCAGTTTCGTAAATCGGTGCTGTACCTACGAAAAGACCCTTAGGTTAAAAGTTAATACAAAACAGTAAAGTCCAATGACCATGAAAAAATTCAATCTGGGTCATTCCTAAACCAGTTCTCGTCCCTTTCTAGGCTTTGTGCAGTGTGTACTACAATTAACAATATCGTTTCTGCCAGTCTGCTATCGGTCTCTCAGTCAGTTGGTCGTCTGGAAATTCTCTCTCAGCCAAAGAAAAATGATGACCCCGAGATCAAGTGTCTTAAATGTAATATACCAATTTCTAGGCATAATCACGTTTGTATGGGCCATCCTGTCGTCACCGTTGATATTACTAAATTATTTGACTTTATGGACATGGTCGAAATTAGTGTCGTTTTACTGTGGAAAAGACTATCAAATTTTGGACGGAGAGGACGTCATGGCCAGCATAGATGAATTTCAGACTAACAGCATCGTCAATGGACTTTTGACTCTTAAAGGTATGTTTACCGTCGAAACGATGCAAGAACTATTCAGCTCAAGAGTCCTCAACTTCAAAGACCAAAATGGCAAGCTGTTGCTTCCCAAATACTCTCAACGCTTGGAGGAACATTGCGACTACTGGTTCTGGACGACGGCGCAAAATTTCGACATCAACGACCACATTCGTTACTACAATGAACAACCATTACAAACAGAAGCTGAACTAAAACAAATTGTCAACGAAATAATTAATCGGCCAATCTCGTGGTCCAAACCACTGTGGGAAATTTTAATTATACCGTGTTTGTTTTCTAACGAGAATTTGGGAGAAGATGTTGAACCTAAAACCGTGGCTGTTTTGCGTGCTCACCATGCTATCGGTGACGGAGTTTCATTTTTGCGAGTTATTATGTCTCAACTGGCCGAAAATACAGGCGAGATGGACTCTGTATTGGAAAAAGCCATTAGTAATCGCCAGGTTAAAGCTAAAGCCAACTTCAAACAAAAACTGATTACATTTTTGCGGTCTCTCTACAACATAATTTTAATCCCTGCCTTTCTCTTACGACCGTTTCTCATTCAAGAAAAGCATGCTCTACATGGACCCAAACTGTCTGGTGTTGTGATTAGTAATTGGACCACTCATATGAAACTGCAGACAATTAAAGACATTAAAAATAGTACCTCTACCACTGTCAATGATGTCATAATGTCGTGTTTAGCTGGCGCTGTACGAAGGTGCATCTTGAGAAAGAAGACGACCCCACCTGAATCGGTCAACATTTACATCCCTGTCAATTTACAAGGACCTAATGATGCCTTGAATAATATGAACAAGTTGAGCTATGTAATGCCTAGATTGCCTACTGGAGATATGCACTGTTTAGCTAGACTAATGGAAACTAAAATTATTATGGACGATGTTAAAGTTTCGCCACAGATTATGGCAAATCGATTTATTTTTAAATATTATGGTAGTGTAATGCCTAATAGTATGATTAGAATACTTCAATCGCTTTCCCCATGCGCGTTTATACTATCTAATTTACCTGGACCATCTAACAAGGTTTCCTTAGGGGGACATGAAGTTGAAAGTGTAATACCCATTGCGACCACAAGAAGCTCCACAGGTATCGGTATGAATATTAATTTTCAAGTTTATTAGTGATAAGTTGAATCATTAATAAAGTTGCACTCATTATTAATCAAGCTTAATGGAAAGAAGGCACCACAAAGCTTTTTTAAAAAAGCAATTAAAACCTAACGGTGATATTAAATACATTTTAACAAATCACTTATGTCACCTTGGCCTTTCCATCGTTGCCTAATTGTCATTAAAATGCATGGCAAACTTTTATAAATTTTTCCATATTTTGATCAAACATCTAATTCAAAGTGCTTTGTTTTCTATATTGTAGGTGTTGGAGTGATTGTTGTTAGCTATGGGGGCTATTTTAGCATCAGTACAACCATGGATTCAGCTTTAGTAAATGATTCAAGTGATGCTGCCTCTCTGCTGAAAGACATTGAAACTGAAGTGAATGAACTTTACAACATGACAGTTAAAACCATAGAACACAATAACAACTAATCTTCTTTACTAATCGTTAATTTGAAATTGTTAAGTTATTTTGTTGACATCTTAACCGTATTTTAACATGTATTATTGATTGATGTAGATATACACTGCAAACATCATAGTATTTTAAAATCGTAAAAGAATAAATTATAATGTTTAACAAAATATTGTCTTTGCGAAATGCTTTGAAGTTGACGGTTCTTTTTAACTTCGTAGTACACGTCATTTACAAACATACAGTATAGTCAATGACCACTCAATACTGCGCTTTGAAGTTTCAGATTTTATTTTTTTAAAAATAGAAATTCAAACAACTAAAACCAAACATAACGCCAATTTTTTTTCCTTAAAATAACTTAATTGCCAATAGTAACCGGAAAAGATCCTTATTTGCAAAATCTAGAGATTATTCCATTGTAGAAAAGTCTACAAAAATGATGTAAAAATGTCCTAAAAGTTTTATAACGTGTCCACTAGCTAAAATCTTTCCAAAGGGTCACAACAAATTTAATTTGATAATTCTGGTAATTAAAAGCAGAATTGAGGAAAATTATGAAGTAGATCGTTAAATTAGTCGAGATAAGAAGTAAACAAGTTAATAACAGTATTGATAAGTTAGTACAGTATATAAAAACACTACTTTCAAGTACAAGTGTACTCAAACATGTTTATCTTCGTCACTAAAATATTTTTAAAAGCAAGTTATATCGTATTACTAATTTCACAACAATAATTTAAAACTTTTCCTTGGCGAAACAAAAAAAAATTAGTTGGCATCGAATTTTTAATCGTTTATCAGCCCAGCACCGCATTTGATACTCTTAGCTTTTTATTAACTTGTAAAGCATCAAATAAACATGCTATAAATGAATAATTTAATACATCAATTGTACAAAATACAATATGATAATTCTCTAATATAAATTTAATATATTAAACTTGTTCATTGTTTTGCTACCTACAATACGCAAATATTGCATAGTTAAGAATTTTAGCAATGGGGTCACGGTCTGTCTACAAACAAATTAATAATATACGATTCAGTCAATTCAGTTCTGTTGTTTTAATATATCATCGACATTATCGTACTAAAACATTTAAACCGTGTAGTACCGTATACGTTATATTTATTATGATCCGTGAATCCAAGATGTGATCAAAAGTCTTGATAAATGTATACTATATCTTTACACCTTAAACAACAATTTGATAACACGTTACCAGTTGCCACCTTATTTTCTAATCCGAATAGCTACAAAAATAATCAGATTTTTGTGCCCCTATACAAATGCAGCAGGTAAACTTCACACGTACATAATCTAAGGTTACTATACAATTGTATCCTAAAAATAAAATGAAACCAAAGCCTTGATAATTTGATCTAACCAATAATCGTACATTAGAAAATTCATTGCTATGAATAGAATCGCAATTATAAATAAAATTCATTAGTATTAATAGAATAGTAAGTTACAGTATATGGTTAAATAACAATGAGTAGCAAAGTATTGCTTAGAAAAACAGCCTTTGTGTGTGCTGTAATAATTTCGCCGTTCCTATTCGTTATTTATGCCCTTTTTTGGTTATGGTCTACGTGCGTGGAGTATTGCTATGGTCGGAATAATTGTGAAAAATTAAACTGGGAAGACATCACAGCAAGTTCACTTGACAATCAAGCAAACACTATTGTTAACGATATTATAACAATCAAAGACGATTTTCCTATTGATATAATGAAGAATTTATTCACTGCCAAAGTTATAGAAGCAAAAAACAAAAATAATAAGCAATTATGTCCAAAATTCACCCAATGTATTGTCGAGTATTTTAATTATTGGTTTTGGGCACCAAAACTAAACTTTGACATCAATGAGCATATTTATTACAAGGAAGGAAACACGATCGCAAATGAAAGAGAGTTAAAGGAAATTGTTAATATAATAATTAATCAGCCACTTTCATTCTCGAAACCGTTATGGGAAATTGTCATGTTAAAGTGTTTGTTTACAGAAGATTTCGAAGTCAAAACGATTATTATTTTTCGTTTTCACCATTCAATTTGTGATGGAATTTCAATGCTAAGAATTCTTGTGTCGCTATTAGGTGAAAATGACATGGAGATGAAGAAAATCTTAGAGAAATCAGCTAGTAAACGTCAGACCATCATCAATAACTCTTTCAAACAGAAAATAGTTGCAATTTTGCATCTAATATATGTGTTCTTTTACAGTCCAGCCGCATTGGCTCGACTTTTATTTATGAGAGAAAGACATCTATTACATGGGCCTAAACTTTCTGGTGTGGCCGTTACAAATTGGTCATCAAATATCAAGCTACAAACTATCAAAGACATCAAAGAAAGCACTTCAACTACTGTTAACGACGTTATAACTTCCTGTTTTGCTGGTGCCATTCGAAAATACTTTCTCAGAAAGGAAATTCTGACGCCTGAATTCGTTTATGTCTTTGTTACTGTCAGTTTGCAAGGACCAAATGATGATTTGAAAACAATGAACCGACTAAGTTATTTACACCCTAGATTACCAACAGGCAATATGGATTGTTTAACGAGACTTCAAAAAATCAAACGCATAATGGATCAAGTTAAGACTTCGCCTCAAATTTTAGCTCACAGATTTATTTGGAGATATTTTGGGAGCGTGTTTCCCAATTGCATTATTAAAAAAATATATTCTTTTTCACCGAGTGGGATTATTATGTCAAATATACCAGGACCAAACACAATTTCATGGGCTGGTTATGAAGTTGACAACTTGTTCCCATTGGCTCCAATTAGAAGCAGCACAGGTGAGCTGCAGTACATTGAGTTATCAATTCAAAGTTGACATATTGCCGTATGTGGAATAGTAGCATTGTTCTAATATTTTGTTGTATTTTTTAGGTGTCGGAATAGTCATTTTTAGCTACGACAATACATGTAATATCGGAATAACAATGGATTCAGCTCTAATTTCGGAGCCCAATGATGTTTCACTGCTTATTAATGATGTCGAGGAAGAAGTTGACCATTTGTACAGTTGTCTAATTTAAGTTCATTAAAATAACTTACTGTAGTTGTAAAATTAAACGTGTCGTGTGGTTATGGCAAGACATTCATATTAAAATAATATCTCTAACCTCGAATTAGAATGTCCAAAAATGTATCAAAATTAGGATTTACTGTATACCACAAGTGCAAATCATGAAATACAACATTCGAAATTAGTTACCATGGCTTCTGACAAAATCTAACTCAAAATCAAAACTATGTTAATTTCTTAAAACTATAATCTAATTAAAGAGATGTTTTCTGATATCAGTACTGTATATTATAAAAATAAATGTAAAGTGTAAATGAACTTCTAAGTGCATCAGTACTCGGTCGGATTGACCTTTGTCAGATTAATTATCAACAGGATAAACTTTTAATAATTACAGTATGTGCTATAATGTTACAGAATAACTGACGTACAGTATTTAACTAAAACCAACGTAATGGTAAATGCTACATGGGTTCTAAACGTTGAATGCTGTACTTTATAAGTTGCGTAATTTAATTTTTTTTAAATAAAAACATTTCTACGTATCAGATTGTTTATATATTTAGTTTCTATATTTTGTAAATCACTGTGAAGTTACCCAGTTCAAAAAATTGAAATTGTAAAATTAGTGCACTAAGCTTATTTCAAAGATTTAGGTATCTAACCCATCTTATTAATTTTAATTTAAGTTGACTTAATTAGAATCACATAAGAGCACAACTGCACAAAAAAAAATATAATTTAATTTTTCTTACAAACTTCTATTATTTTTATAGAAACATAGTTGCTGTATATTAATAATTTTTAAATGACAACAGTGAATATTTTAAAGCAGTAAGATGTACAATTAAATAGATAAAAACTAATGTTCTATTTAATGTATTTACTTATTTTTGACAAACATTTGACTTCCTGCAATTCCTAAAAATGCAATACATCCTTGTATATGGCAAGTTACTTTTTGGCTTGTCCTCGAAATTTAATATTTATAACTATACTTTGTTATCTATTAACGAGGAAGTTACTTTAATTCGTAAATCAAAATAATTTTTTTCCTCACAGACTCAAATAAACGATTTCACTTTTTAATTGCTCATCGTCAACTAGCAATGGATTCAAATGCACTCAAGTACAAATTTGTACTAGGGATAATTGCCTGGGTAATATTAATAATCATTTCACCTTTATTAATTAGTGTCTACGTATTATTTTGGTTATGGACAACATGGGTGTCGTGCTATTATGCTAAAAATTGCCAAAAATTGAGTTGGGAAGACATTGCTCCCAGTGTAGACCAATTTCAAACTAACAGCATTTCAAATGGACTTTTACTACTAAAAGGAAAACTCACCACTGAATCAATTCAAGAATTAATTGCCAGCAAAGTTATTGATGCCAAAGACAAAAATAACCAGCGGCTATTTCCAGTCTACACTCAACAAATTGTTGAGCATTGTGGTTACTGGTTTTGGACATCAAAACAGAATTTTAACATTAAAGAGCACATCCGTTATTACAGTAAAACTATAATACAAACAGAAAAAGAGCTAAAAGAAATTGTTAATGAGATCATTAATCAACCAATACCGACGTCAAGACCACAATGGGAAATAGTGTTAATTCAGTGTTTGATTCCCAGTAATAAGTCCAATGCTAATGTGGAACTACAGACGGGAGTCTTATGTCGCGTTCATCATGCAATTGGCGATGGCGTTACGTTTTTGCAAATTGTTGTATCTCAATTATCAGATAATTACAACGAGTTAAAAATTATATTGGAAAAAGCGACTAGTAATCGTCAATCTAAAATTAAAAAAGATAGCAGACCTAAACTAACCACAATTTTACAATTCATTTATTTGTGCTTTTACAGTCCACTGTGCATACTGCGACCATTCTTTTTCCATGGACCAAAATTGAATGGAGTGGCAGTGGCAAGTTGGTCTTCGAACATTAACTTACAAACAGTCAAAGACATTAAAGACCGTACTTCTACTACAGTAAATGATGTCATAACGTCTTGCCTAGCTGGTGCTATTAGAAAGTATTTCCTAAAAAAGAAAGCAGCACCACCCAAATCTGTACATGTTGTTATCCCCGTAAACTTAAAAATGATGAATAATAATTATTTAAATTGTAATAATAAGTTAAGTTTTGTATTTCCTAATTTGCCAACTGGAGAAATGGACTGCTTAACCAGGCTAAGAAAAACCAAGTTAATCATGGACGAATTAAAAATCTCATCGGAAATTGTAACAAACCGATTAATTTGGAGATATCTGGCAGGAGTGCTACCGGTTAGCCTTATTAAAAAATGTTTCTCCTGTTCTCCTTATGCTATTATATTTTCAAATATACCTGGCCCAAGTACTATTTATTTAGCTGGGAACGAGGTAGAAAATATATTTGGATTGGCTACTATCAGAAGCAGTACAGGTAACTAACTAACTTGCAAATTTCAAAGACCATTCATATTTTACACGTAGAAAAAGTATTAATAATTCAATACAGCCTAGTTAAATTTACTAAAGTTATTCAAATTATTAAAACGAACCATCAACTAAAATGCAAAGAATACTGGAACTTACTAAACAATTTCAGATCAAAAGTCATAAGATTAAGAGTGCTTATACCTTAAGATTCCTTTTGATTTGATGGTGTCTTTTCTTTCCAATATGATTAGATTATTTAATACTATCCATTTATTTTGTCATCAATTGCTGTATAAAGTGTACTTGACAATTAATTACCGTAGATTGAACAATGATCAACAATCAAAATGTATCAATCCAAATACTAATGATTTCTCGTCAATGTTATAGGTGTCGGAATATTAATTATAAGCTATGGAGGATTTTTCAACATAAGCATATCAATGGACTCTGCACTAATCTCCGATCCAACTGACGTTTCTATATTGATTAAAAACATCGAAAATGAAGTAGACCAATTATGCAACAGGGTGGCTTAAGTAAATCGTTCAATAAACTAATTTATGTAATTACATGCCTTACTCTTTAAACACAAATGCATAGTTAATATGTAAAACAGATATTATGAAACCGTAAGAAAAAAGCGCATTGATAAATCATAAAAAAACTCCAATCTTGATTTCAAGTTAAAAACAAATTTTTGGTTTTTTTTATAACCTATTAATTTTGCTACAATTTTTATGCATTCTTTGCAAGTCATTGTACATGGACTTCAATACAAATTCCAAAATTTAATTTAAGCTAATGTGTTAACAATATTAACCAATATCTCATTAATATTATATAGCATTTATATCCATAATACAGTATGTCTGTTTAGTCGTACAGTATCACAAGAACTGATCTCGCAGTACTATAAATTCAATAATATTATTTAAAATAAAAAATATCAATTAAATAACACTGTCTCGGTAATTAAATATCTTTAGAACTCGTGTCAAAGTACTCGATCTCTCGTGCAAAACATTCAAATTGCCAAAAGAAAAAAAACCCTTACCGAAGTCCAAATAATTACGGTATACATATCACTTTAATTTTTAAAAAAATACATTTTCCATGTCAAATGATACTACAATTTAAGTGCACTCGATGCGCACGCTGCACTTTTCGTTACTTAACAAGACGTGCAGCAAGTAGTACACGGTAGTAATTAGCTAGAAATCGGTTCTAGTACCTTACAACAACAACAGTGAACCACAACAATGGCTTACGGAGTTCATTTAATCGCATCAATAACTGCATTTATATTGATGGCTA
Organism: Helicorthomorpha holstii; assembly: GCA_013389785.1. Taxonomy (NCBI): domain Eukaryota; kingdom Metazoa; phylum Arthropoda; class Diplopoda; order Polydesmida; family Paradoxosomatidae; genus Helicorthomorpha; species Helicorthomorpha holstii. Next base: position 12,590,298 of record JAAFCF010006680.1, on the reverse strand, counting down.
TCACTTCACCATTTCTTATCAGCATCTACTTTATGTTTTGGCTATGGGCTTCATTAATTTCATGTTTATATAAATTCAGCAACTGTGAAATGATGGACGGGGAGGACGTAATGGCTAGTTCGGACGACTATCCGCACAACATCATTGTCAGCGCAATTGTTATTCTCAAAGGTGAATTATCTGTAGAACGAATGAAAAATCTGTTCACTTCCAGAATACTCGATGTTAAAGACCAAAATAACAAGCCATTACTCCCTAAATTTACTCAGTGCATCGTTGAGCATTGCAATTACTGGTTTTGGACACCAAAACAAAATTTTGATATTAAAGATCATATTCGAAATTACGAAGGAAGTGCCATACAAACGGAGGATGAGTTAAAGAATGTGGTTAATAAAATAAATCATCAGACAATCCCATCGTCAATACCACAATGGGAAATCATAGTTATGCCATATTTAGCCGAAAATGAAATAAAAACAGTTTGTGTATTTAGACTTCACCATGGCATTTGTGATGGGGTTTCATTTTTGAGAATTATAATGTCTGAACTAGCTGGAAATAACAGTGACATGAAAATGATTCTAGAGAAAGCAGCTAGTAAACGCCAGGCCAAACTTAAAAATAATTTCAAGCACAAATTAACTAAAGTTCTTAAACTTATTAATGTGTTAGCTTACAGTCCATTTTTCATTTTGCGTCCCTGGGTCATTCAAGAAAAACACTTGTTACATGGAAGTAAACTGAATGGCATTCATATTAGCGACTGGTCAACCACTATTCATCTAGATACAATTAAAGACATAAAAAATGCTACTTCGACGACTATTAATGATGTTATCACGTCATGCTTAGCTGGTGCAGTACGTAGATACTTTTTACGGAACGAAGCAAAGCCACCAAACGTTATAAACGTTGTTATGCCTGTTAGTTTGCAAGGACCAGATGATGCCTTACAAAATATGAACAAACTGAGTTTTGTAATTCCTAGATTGCCAACTGGAGACATGGACTGCTTAACTAGATTGCAGAAAACCAAAATAATTATGGATGAAATCAAAACTTCGCCACAAATCATAACAAATCGGTTTATGTTTAAAATGCTTGGAAATGTGTTCCCTAATGCTATCTTAATAAGGATGCAATCTAAAGCTCCTTTTGGCATCATCTTTTCAAATGTGCCTGGACCTGGTACTAATATATATTGGGCTGGACACGAGATGGTCCAGTTGTTTCCAGTGCCGCAAATAAGATGTGCATCAGGTATATTTATTTAATAATATTAGTAAATACAATTTCATGGAGGTTTTTTCTAGGTGTTGGAGTAACAATATTTAGCTATGGAGGGATTGTCAACGTTGGTGCAACCTTAGATTCTGCCCTAATATCAAATTCCATGGATGTTACTATGCTGCTTAAGGATATTGAAGATGAAATTAATCATTTGAACAATTTTGTGGTTAAAAAATAAAACTTAACACATTTACCGCTACCCTTAAAGTTATCAATGTAAAAATCTTAACTTGTTTATCCAAAAGAATTGTATAATTATAATACAGTAGTTTAATTGTCCCATTCATAAGAAACGCAAAAATTGAGAAATTTAACGAAATAACATCCGATACGTTAAAGAACTTCACAATCATTAAATGGATAAATTATCCATCAAATAATTGTAATAAACTACCAATCATAATCAAAAGAATACAGTATTATGTTCTATAGATTAATTAAAAAATCGGTATTACCTTTTTCCATGAAAATTGTGATTTAAGTACCTATACACTTCCATTTGAATTCACGCGAATCACACCGTTAAAAATAATGGCGTGTCTTACGAAATTCGGTTGTAGTACAACTTACTAAGACTCAATTTTTAGTCAAAAATAGCTTTGAAGTCCATTTTTATCCGGAATTTTAACCAAATAGTGATCTACAGCTCATTAAGAGTATGGTTCTGTCCTATTTCATATAACTTCACTGCGATCTACTGAACGGTGCACTGCGATTGTATTACGGTATGATTTGATAATTAAATGCCTCTTAATAGTTACTCATTTTAGGACGACATTTCCAGACGGTAGACACGATAGAAGTACAGTATTAACATTATCACACGACAATAAACGATGATTATTATCCACATATCCACCTGATTATGATCCTTAATGAAAACAGTTGTTCGATAATCTCGATTGATTCACTAATGAGCTACTCGACTCAAACGTGAACTTGACGTCGGCTTAACGTTTTCAACTCAAAAGTCGTTTTTGACTCTGTAATCTACTTCCACAAAAGTAATAAAAGTTCCGACAATGGAAATTCTGGACTGTGAATATTTATAAAAATGAGCGAAATTCTAAATATTGTAGATGGCGCTTTCTGTCATTTCGGTATTTAGCATTAAACTTAACTATTGTATATACAGTAGTACCGTATAGCAAAATTAAGTGTATTACAATTACTGATCCATTGGTACAGTACCAAAAATACGAATGAAGCTCATTTGGTTTTAGAGTAGTAGCACCGATTTCATTACTCTACTGCTTATAAATACCTAAGTAATTTGTCATTTTCTAAACTCGCAGAGTTGATCTGTGGGAAGGTGCGGTTACATCTATTTCTTTAAGCGATTATGGCAAATTTTGAGTTTACAAATCTTTGGTGTAAAATGTAATAAAAACCTTCTGAACTTCTAAGTTAGGATAGCAATAATAACTGGAATTACAATCTAATAGTTTAATAAAGTATTAGAAGCTTTACATAGACGCACACTGTGATTGTCTAAACAAATTTCACATTCAGGATATTAATAATGTTCATACAAAAAAGGAAACTAAAGCAGCCACATGACAAGTAAAAATGAAATCAGTAACATTTAACTAACATGGACTGTAGTTTATGTCATATTTACAAAACATTTACACTAGAAGATGAATAAAATAAAAACCTTAAAACCAAAGAAAAAAATAAATGAGTTTGATGTAAAAATCTTAGGTTGATTTATGATGTAAAAACAAATATAAATGATAAAATTTCTCTTCGTAAGTAATTCACATCGTATTTAACAATAAGTTTATCAAAATACCTTAATTAATTTCATTAAAAAACTTAACAAAATAGAAAAAAAAAACAGGTAATTGCAAGCCCATTTAAGCACGTGTATGACCATGTGATTAAGAGAGAGGCAGAGCTAAAAATACAAGTGAAAATGTTGAGACTAAAGAGGATTGGTTATTGGTTGTGGTTTATAAGATTGAATTAGAGCCTCAACTCGTTCAGAAGTTGGTGCCCAAAGAGCAAACCCAGCATCATTTTGTAACCAGATGGCAATCGTCCCGTGAGCTGATCTTACATTCATTTCATTTCTGAAATTGACAGTCATTTAAACACAATTCTCATTCAGTACCATTTAATAGCTTATCAAGGAAATAAGTGACACAATTAGGCACCAAACTCAGTGCTGTATTTAAAAAACCAACTTTCATAAGATTAATGTGCTTTTAAAAGCAAAATTTTTCATAAAATTTTTGAATTCCTAGTGATAAATCTAGAATTTTAAATTTATTATAGCAAGTACACTTTATCATATCACTATTCCTAGATACGCTATTAGATATAAAAACCAATCAATAGGTTAGTTTACTTGTTACAAACATGCTGATAACCACTTCGATATTCATGTTCCATGGCTGGTACTGTTATTTGATGTCTCTTATAATTGCTCATCTCTAATTTGGCTATGGGAGCGGGTGTTGGATTCCTCCATTCGGGTACAAATACTATAAACGATAAAGGTTCGTTGGTTGCTCCCAGCAGCCTATCAAACTGGTCAAAAACAGCATCCATCAACTCTTCACTAAATGGTGGATTGGCTTCAAAAGATCCAGAAAGAGGTCGGAAATCCAGGATTGGCCTGTACATTTGGGTTAATAAAATTTCTAACTTTTAAACTAAGATTTGATATTTTAAAATACCCTCTAGAACCAAAATAGCAGTCCGTGTCAGGAAAAGCTGAACAAAACTGCCTAAAATAGCAGTTAAGAGGTGAAGCAAAGCATTCAAAAGTAACTCCAAAATGCTTTTGAAGACATTCAAACACTGAAACAGGCAACGCTCCTTGAGTACTGTGGCCTTCACTTCCAAAATACGTCTGAAACGATTCAAATTATAGATTAAAGTAAATCATAATTTCTTTTTAACAAAAGTAGGAAAGGAATCGCAACCTGATAACGTTTTAAAAGGCACCAGGTCCGTGTAAGAAAATTGTCAAATTTTCGATCATCAGTACAATTCCACCTATACAGCTGCTCCTAATAAGACAACAAGCTCATATAACTCAAAAACAAAATACAGTGATTAGTCGTTCCAAACCAGTTTTTGAAAGTATAATGTGCTTATTTTGACCACATCTCCTTTGTACCGTAATGCTACAGTTTCTTTGTCCTGCATGAATTCAACTACTGGAAGTCGAGGTGATGAGATTACCATTTGAACTGGATAACAATGAACTGTACGTGGATTCGAGATTTGTAATGGACTTGTTATTTCTATATAATATTGTGGGTATTATATTCTAGATACTTAAAATCAAATTCAGATAATGTATTTAAATTATACCTTCAATTCCTTCGGCGCTTAATGTCGCCCAGTGTTTTTCATGAATTTTCTTGGCGTAAGCGCATGATAAATTATAAATTTTTGAACAAATTCCTTCAACTGATCGTTTGGCTGCTTCTATTAAATGCGGTTGACACTGTTTCTTCAAATGAGTTAAACGTTCCTAAAAAGGAAGAAAAAATTTTTAAATCAGACAAGCAAAGAACATTTGAAAATTTAATTCAAATATTTATTATCTATTAATGTATTCCCACACATAGAGTAAAAGTGACAGTTTGAAAAAAAATAAAATTTGCTTTAAATCACCACTTTCGATAAATATTAAATTATTTAAGCAAATAAGTGTCACAAAATCATAAATTATAATGTCAAGTCACCTTTAATAGACATATGCTAACCGATATTAAAGTAGCCTCATTCGCATGATTAAAATAAGCGTTACTTTTCCCAAAAATTCATTAAATAAATATTAAAATTACAAGATAATCATCGTAAGTAGCGTTTTGGGATTTTCTCAGCCACTGAAATGCATCTTCAACGTTCCATTTGACAATTTTTCTACTTTCTGGAGTGGCATTTCTGTTCAAAATCAAAAATAACGTTACTTTAATCCATTTCTATAATCTTAAAAGCAATTAAAGAAAACGAAACCTAGATTCGATCATTTTCTTTGCTGCTTCCGCGTATCGCGATAGCTGTTTCCTCGCATCAGCAACAAATTTTGGTCGCGTAAGTTTGACAGGAATATCGTTCATTATTTCTCTGTACATTGCGGGAGATACTTCAGGATAGCATTTGGAGGGAAGTAATGGATCGGTTCCCGTATCTACTGCCTTTCTTTCCAACAACCACCGATTAAATGATTCTTTTGGCACATCGATGCCTATATTTCATTCAATTAAATGTAATTGAAACATTCAACTGACAGAAATAAAATAAGAATTTGCCTTCTCTTGATCGTGTCATTTCTTGATAGTTTTGTCTCAATTTGGCAACCAGCGTAGCTCGATACATTTCGACGTCTGGATGAATTGGAGGAAGAAGTGATGGTGTTTTTTCTAAAATCATGACATTGCTAGCGACTTCCAAATCACAAGGTCCACTAAAAATAAATTTTTTTGCTATTGGGCTGGCTTCTTCTGACATTTCAGAGGCTCTTCGCTTGAGAAATGAAGATGCAGTTGGTTGAGGTGCCTCTACCGGTGTCTGGGGACACTGAATTCCCAATGGATCCGTTAGAGGATCATACTAAATATTTTTTAAATATTTTGTTAAGGTTGATTAATGCATACTATAAGTTTAACAGCACTAATAATGACCTGGGCCATAGACCCTGAACGTGGCGTTTCCCATAAAGATTCGTTAGTCAATTTGTTCCAAAAATATGGCCTATTCTCCCTTTTGCTCCAAAATTTTCTCCATCCTTGTTGAAGTAGTTCAGGGCTCAAATCTTGAATTGACGGGTCCGGTGACATTGGTGGCATTGCACTTGCATTTTGATTTCCTTCGACTTCAGGTCTACTAACTACTATATATTGTACTTCTTAAAGTCACAACAATCACAAACTATTCAAATGAAAGTTACTAACAAATGTTTTTACTCACCAGCTGAAAGGTCAACTGAGTTCGTTGCATTTGGCGCCGAATTAGTCATTAATTTTGGAGGCGAAACTGTGTCCATGGTTGTCATGTTAACGTTATAAAATATCAATTGTAGGTTCTACCACATGTCGACAATTTATTCTGTAAAAAGTATACAAAAAAAACACCCTCAGTTGACAAGTATTTAGAGTTAATTCCTTACTAATGTTAACCCTATGGCAGAATATAACAACAAGTGAAAATTTCAAAATTAAGTCAATGTCTCGCCTCACATTTTAATTCAACAAGCTACATTACGTTCTAGGAGTCATAAAATATGTTTTGCAAGTGACACCATACCGCATTATATAAAATCAAGAAGTTTCATTCAAAAATTAACGCAGCGAAAAACAAGCTCCTCCACCAGAAACGACGCCATTTCTTCTTCTCTTTTTAGTTCTCAACGCAGACGCTGTCAATCACGTGACCAAAGCTTTTTCTCTCATGGGATCTAAAATACTCGCCCCTTTCAACTCGCTTTTTAACAACTAGTTCTACAATTATGGCCCCATAGGAAGGCTTTACCGGTATAGATCTTCAAGCTATCTGTTATGAGCTAGTTGTGCATAAGCGGGTTGTGAAGGCTAAGCTTCCGTGCGCCTTCTTCATTGGATAAATGTTTTGATAATAAAATTGTATTAGTAATTTGAAAATAAAACTGCAATAGAAATTTTAAGCATATTAAATTGCAATGTACAAATACATTTTAACAAATTTAAATCGAATTTACACTAATGTCTTCAAATGGTGTATTCATAAATGCATTTTTTAAAACTGACATCAAATGCGACTACATACTTTTGTTACCGTACCTTCACTGCTTTGCGAACGCTACTAAAACACAATGCTCACGTGACACTAATCAACGATAGGGATTTGTCAACTGCTGTTTTTAAAATCGTCCAACATAATCTAACGTAAATTTGAATTATCGGTAATGGTATGAGTACATTATTTGCCGTATTATATCTTTTGTTTCTTAAATTATTCATTTTTGTAGAAATTGTAAAACTTTCCAGTTAAATCTTGCGCCTATAAAATTCTGAAATGACGGATAGTGATTGTAAATGGGAATTTGAATGTCCTGTTTATGTCGACTTTCAAAATGGGATTAATAACGACGAAAACTCGCAAGAAGACTGGTTTGGTAAGTTAAATGATAAAGGATGTATTGCAATTTATTACAGTATTATGCAAGTCTAATCTAACGTTTAAACGCCACATTTTATTGTATTAATCGTAGATCTCGATCATGAAAACCGTGATTATGACCAGTCATATCCACCCAAAACAAAGCGATTTCCAATCATGAAAAGCCCACTGAAGTAATTTACATTTGTGCCATTAAAAATCTCGTAAAAATATGGTAATAATTTGACGGTTTTACAGAGAAATTAATGTAGTAGCACAAGCTACAAACAATCCCCAAACAAACAGAAATATACTGGCCGACTATGACGTGAAAAAATCCAACGATTTTCAGCAACTTAGGACATTTCACGTAAAAACTAAGCCGTCAGCTGGGTAAAATGCTTTAAAATTTGAAATACAGTATAAATTCGGGTTTTAAATTGCAAAACTTGTTACATTTAACAGACGATTGACTGAGCTGAAAAGGTTATCATTGGTTAAACAGCCGAAAACCAGACGTCTTTCAAGTAGCTCTTCGATTAGCTCAATATCATCACAATCAAAAAACAATAAAAATAAAGAAAACAATTTTGTAGAAAATCTTCGTAAATACGACTCACCCGAACCAGTAAGTTTTTTTTTAATATTCACGTCAATATATAACAATTAGATCAATTGTCAATGCCTCCAACGCCAACACATTGACAAATCAATAAATTATTTTGAAAATAAGTTTGATAAGTTCATAAACTCTTCTGGTAATGCTTCTAATGTTTATTTGTTTCTTTAGGGAAAAACTTACGTTCCTAAACCGACAATTCCAGTGCCATTCAATTTCTCTCGAGAGCCATGCCAAAAAACAGCTGTGAACGAATTCCGTTCAATTGCTCAGCAAGTAATTGCTTACCAAACTGTAACTCCAGCTAGATTTCGTTTGAAACCTCGTCGTGCTTCAACTGGTGAGAAGAAACCAACGCATAAAGAGACGATCACTAGTTATTCAGCAAGAAAGTCTTGCGTTCCTCGTTCTCCGTCATTACAGACAAAAGCCAGAGTAAGACCTCCAACGGTTCAAAGTCAGCAAGAGCTTGAAGAACTTGAATATGAGAAAATGAAAAGGTAATATTTATGGCAATTTGTAGTCATGTTTTATAAAGGATTGCATGTGTTTAAATCGTTATAGTTATCGCTTCCAAGCCAAGCCTTTGAAAAAGGATATATTTCGTGGTTCATACTGTCCCCTCCCTCAAAAACAAGTTAAAGGTTCAACGGTTATTAAACCATTTCATTTTCATACTCGTCTCACTATTAAGCCACCTAAATCATCATTCAGTGAAGCTCAGTCCACATTTAGAGCCCGAGCCGTTCCTACTGATATACTCCAAAGACCAGTGGTATTTTTGTTTTTACAGATAAAAATAATCGATATTTAATTTAAAATTGTCCTCAAAGGGAATTCCCCATGTTCCAAAACGTCGTCCAGTTAAGCCTGAGCCTTTTTCTTTTGAGGAATTTGATAAGAAGCGTCAACTAAAGAAAGAGCAAAAAATTAATGAATATTATGAAGAAGAAAAAAGACTCAGAGAATTTCATGCAAATCCTAAACCTGACTTGCAAATGAAAGGAATCCCGGAAAAGCAACCAAAGCCAAAAACCGTACTAAAGCCATTCGATTTCATTGCTAACCAAAAGGAGTTGCATACTCTAGAAAAAAAGAGAATGGTATTAAATGACACATTAGTAATAAATGAACTGCCAAATAAGAAACTAAATTTTATTGTTATTTAGGCGGCTGAAATGGAACGAATTAACTCTGTATTCAAATTTAAAGCTCGACCGCTGCAAAACAGTTCGCCTTTTATTCCTAAGAAGCCGAACCGATTTCTCACAAGTAAGTTACTGGTAACTGGTAGTGGCGTGCATAAAGATAGTACCATACTTGAACTGTCATTTCACACTTATTTGTCAAATTCGTAAAATCGCCAACAATTTGCCGTCAACCAATTAGTTAATGCTGGTAACTATGGTAAAATAAATAATTGCAATACCAGTGAATTGTTGGCAATGAGTTGTCCGTAAATCTAACAAATTAGTTTGTTAAAACTGCTAACAATATTATTTGACTAAACGGTTAGCTTTCAAAACAAAAGTGTTGCATTTTGTTTTGAGAACACAACTAAAGCCTGATAAAACGCCTTATTCAATCATTACAACTAAACTCTATACTGAAATCCAAATATTGTTGGTCAAAGTTCGATTTTGGAATTTCCTTTTCATAACTTTAATAAGCCAAAAGAATTCGTTTATAGATTAACTAAAAACTTTTTTGTCTTAGATGTGGTTACACCTCCTTTACATTCAACACATCGAGCAACGTTGAGAGAAAACTTTAATCAGTTTTTAAAAGAAAAAGAAGAATATCGTATTGCTCAAGAAGCCGAACGGAGACAAAGGCAGCAAGAAGACGAAGCTGAAGAGATTGTGAAATTAAGAACCAGTATTGTTCATAAAGCTCAACCTATTAGACAATATAAACCCATGGAAAAACCTACTGTAAAGGAACCAACTTCACCAGTTTCACCACTTTGCCTTCTTAATCCACTTGTAAGGGGTAGTAGCACTAATTCCCTGTAATTTGTAAATACACTTTAAAGGTCCCTTTAGGTACTTGTTTATATCAATTGAATGTTACTATGTAATGATTTTTGTAATCGATTTAAATTTTCTACAATGCGGAATATTTTATAAGCATACTCCACCTTTCTTTATAAATTAAAATTAATGTAGCCTAGTTAATTTCCTTTTTTCGGCTATTTAAAAACAGCAGTATGCTAAGTTATAAGCAGAAAAATTTGATATCGTTATTGCTCTTACTACCATCTAACTTATGGAGTCCAATGCTTAATTTCTTTGCCATTCGAATCGCAGTGCGATCTATAGACTACATATGCACGATATTGCCATATAGCTCTACTGTACTTTAGCTCTTGATTATATGACTCCAGTTTAAGGTGATTTGAAAAACATTAAAATAACTTAATTTTACTACAATTTAAAATTTGGTTACGCACTAAACATGCGAGGATGCAGTGATACTAAAATCGACATCAAAATTTTATCCTAATAATGTTTAAATGCATAATATTCATTACAAAGATGAATTAGATAATGTAACTTTTAGCCATATTACTTTACAATATACAAGTAAAGTATTGCTGATAAAAATACGTTAATAATTGTCAATCTTTTCTTACAAAATATACTAGAACTTGACAAAACGAAGTGCAGAAATCTTTAAATGGATCAAAATGCTCAAAGTGGTTAACATTTTAAGTTTATTAACTTCGCAAATTTTAAGAATGTATCCTATTAAGACTGGCGGATGAAAGAAAAAGTGGCGACTATATAGTATTGATTTGGTGTTAAAAAGTCAACACAATTTTTTTTTATAACTTCTTATGTTGATTATTTCTTTTGCAAATGAGTGGGCGAAATGAGGAGAAGTCGGTCCCTCATAATATGAAAGGGGGGAAAAAAGTTGAAAATGGAATCGCCTAAATGTCTCATAAAAATGATGCATGCCTTCATTATTTCAAAGTAATTTACACCAGTCGATAGCTAGGAGATTACAACATAAAACTCTTCTCTCATTTCAGAAAAGGAAGAGAGAGAAGGGGGAGTTGAATAAGAAAACGAGCCCCATACTGTATATAAGGGCACAAATGGATTCAGACGCCCCTGTTGATGAATTCAATTTAAAAAAAAAAAAACCCTTTAAGAAGTTGATAGGGTGGGTTATGAGGATTAAAGAGAGAAAGAGTAATAAAGTATGGAATATTTTGATTCCACTTTTTACTGTACTATGTTATTTCTACGAGAACTAAACTTCGTTATCATTTTGTGTTAATATGAAATGAACATTTTCTCGCTCACTCTTAATATTTTATATATACACATATACTTTTTTTTGTTGCATGTGTGCATTTTTAATCGACACCCCTAACTTCCCCTTCTCTCACAATTTAGCAGTTTTAGAAATGATTTTACAACTTTAGAGAACTTGGATTTACGAAAACATCACAGCTAGATGTTTTAAGGTTAGGGCCTAGCTATCTAAAAAATTCATTTATATCCTCTTCCTAAAAGAATTTCCTACTTAATTAGCTCTCTAATTAAATTCTTTGCAATTACATGCTGGCTTTACTTTGATTAATCTCCACATTTAAGTCATTAAAATTATGGTTAAAATCTTTGTTCTATACAACGATCTGTTAACTATGAAACAACCACTATATTGAGAGCATATTATAGCCCATATGTGTCTAATATTGTCTTAAATAACCAATTACTGTATAGTAAAAATATACAATAAAATTAGCGTTTAGTTTTAATTTCAGATCCTTTTGACCCTAACAATTCGAAATAACTACTAATCAAATGTGACACCAACTGTAGTTTATGTAACTTTATAATGTGCTAATAGTTCAATACTCAATAGAGTTAATTTGTGGTTTAAATAAGCCATTGTTATACAGTAAGTCCTATAAATGTTAGTCATGGGCCTTTTAGCGGCGCTGGGAGTGCTTTAATGTGGATGGTTGATGGAAATGTCAAAGTAAAGGGGAAATTTGTTGAGTTATTTGTAGTTATTATGTGCGCGTATGGATTGCCACTAATTATAGGCTTTTCCTTAAGATGTAAATGTTGAAGAAGTTTCTTGACTTCCCCTCATAAATAATAATGTCGCCCAAACTTCAAATTAAAAAGAATTAATGGCAATGCTATGCTTGTTCGCCATTACGATCAGCTACATTGCACATTCAATACATTAACGCGTTTGCAACATCCGCCTTTTCAAAAATAACCCATCCACCCACTCTCTCGTCGTCTTCAATGTTCATTGGAAATTAATTTCATAAACAATTTACTGGTTAAACATAGCCATTAAGCAACTTTAATAGTATTAGTTTTAACTTATAAACTTGACCATGACATGCAATAAGCCGCAAAATGTACTTTTCAAATTTGAAGTAAATTTGGATTTTAAAGAAAACGAATACCAAAATTAGTTTGATGAATTGACTAAACTCTGCCAAACTATCAGTAATAATTATAAAATTCATAAAGCCTCTAAGTTTTAAGTATAATCGTTGTGCCACAATGAACTATTTGCTTAACTTAGATAAATTTGCTAATTAAAATATGTACTATACAAAATATTGTTTAAAATTTGTAAGTCCAATACCTGTATAAAAGTTTGAAAAACAATCGATTTGGCTTTTATCTGTGAATATCAGAGTTATATTGATTTTTCATAAGCTAATTTTCTTATTTTTAATACTACTTAAGTCTAGATAAAAACGTTGAATGTCCTAAATTAGTCCATATGTCTGTTATTTTCACAAATGCACAATTTTTCTTAATTACGCTTATAGTTCACAAAATAATCAATTGCTTTATCATTTGATTGATATCATATTTAAACTGACTAATAAAAATTAGTTAAGCAATGTCAAATGAAGTGCCAAAACAAATAAAATTATCAACAATAGCTAATAACAAAAACCATAATTATATTTTAAACTACAAGTGTATATAAGTGATTTTTCTTGCTTTACAGACCACCCAACTTTTATTAGTTTGTACAAACGTTTATTTGAACTAGCCATTGTACAGTATTATGTCAGCAAATATTTTTTTAAATGCTTGTTGAATTTTTTGGCTAAAGATGCTTTTTATGGGTGGTGGTAGGTGTTTAATATTTTTATTTTGGTGATGAAGAAGATGATGATGATGAGTTGCGTGGTGATAATTCAAATAAACTGTTGGCGCTAACATAATTTATTTAGCCTGGAAATTTCCAAATTAGTTATTTTTGCTGGAATGATCTATTTAATGGGGGCTAAGCGAGTGTAAATCACCCTTTAATGCGCCGTTTGAATGCAACTGATGCAAGCCATTCATCTTCACAAGCGCATGCGCACTTTACACTACCTCGTTTCCATCTCAAAAACAGTCCACACTGCATTTTCACTCAACTCCACCTACTAAATTCTCCACAACCAAAAAAAAAATAAATAAAACACACATACACATTTGATCCTTTTAGCTTTCTTTTTAAGTTAGACAATGCAAATTACGTTTAAATGCATGAAAAGGAACGGTAAAATTAAATCACTTTATAAATGTTATGTTTATACAGTAAAGTGAAGTGATGGACAATAGGTTTACACTGTTTGATCATTGTATATTTCCTGTCGCTTGCCAACAGTCAAATTAAAGGAAAACTCAGCAAACTTACTGAATTAACTTATAAAACTTTTTAAAAGTTATCTGATTTAATATAACTTTATAATAACAATTGGACCACTTCAAACAGTTTTTAACAATACTTAGTTATGAGCAGTTATGACAAAATTAATAATGTGTTAATTAAATGTGTTTTTGACCTAATATGTCACTAATACCATTTAACATACTGTATAACCATTTTTAAGGACGTCTTTATCATATATTTTGACCATTGTGATCGTTTTTGACTACACTAGTATTTAATAATGTGATTAAAACAATCTTTTGACCTGCAATGATTAGGCAACAATGTCATACATGGGTTATGCGATTTTAAGATTTTCGATTACAAAATAATACAAAACAATAAATTGAAAGTATCTTAATACACAAGTGATTTCAGTTACCGGATATATAGAATGATGAACCGGTAAACATCATTTGTGTTAAATCGTAGTATGAGCATGTACAGTTACATAATAATCATAATCAATAGGCTAGCGCACGAGATGTTTTCTATTGTTGTACAGTATAATAATAAGTTATACGAAAAGAAAGCATAAGCTAGGTTTACATAAAAAATATAAACTGCACACAAAATGGAAGATAATTTTGCTGAAGTTCGCAATAGTTCCTCTCAATTACTTTTCAATTTTGCTATTCACCTATGAATTAGTACTGTATAACCTCATTCTTTACTACAAATTTTACGAAATTACGATTATAAGACATTTTGTAATAAAGCTTCAGAAAGAAAAAAAAACAGCGTATACAGCTTCATTCAATATGATTGTGCACAAATCGCAGTTGAAAAGAAAACATCTGTATTCTTTACATATAAAAAAAATCATTAACTAACTTAATGGTTTTCAACTTAGAGGCACGCGTACATTATGTTGGTCACGCATGGACACTCTCAAGGAATGACCAGAAGAGGGTAAATGCCTCCTCGTCGGTTTGTAGATTATTTTTTTTAAAAAAGGTTCAATATACAATTAAGACATTTCTATCACGAGTTTGAAATCAATCAAAATGTGGCATGTTAGGATACAAAAATCAGCTGATTTAAATTGATTAAAAATCTAATGACAAAATCTTCACTGTGCGACAGGGCTACTTTTTCTTTGAGGGACCTGCTGGACAACAGAATCTCTGACAGAACATCCAGCACCTTAATAACTGTACTACCCCACTATACTACCAATGGCTTTACAAATTGAGTATTGTACTTATTTTATAATTAGTCTAGTTTTCTCCTCTATTTACATATTTCACAGACTTCGTTATAATACTTTGCCTAATTAAACTCAACTTGATAAAAAAATTACATTTCACCAAAGACGTTGCAACATTATTTTTTATTGTCCAATCGTTCAGAATTTCAAATAAAACAATACTTACCAAGCTCTAGTTAAACAGTGAATTTGTTTAAAATGTAAATTATAACAGCCGGTTGTGTAAACAAAACCAAATTACGAAAAAAAACAAATGATGAAAAGAATTTTCTCACTCTTGTGACGATATCCAGCATAACATTTCCTCCTAATCATTATTCATACTCCAACAGTTGGCGTGTCATAAAATATAGAATATTGACAGAAAAGTTACTGTAACAAGTCAACAGAGGTTACAGAAATCAATGTACTGTACTTGGCGTACTGAATGGGGGAAAATATATAAAAACTGCAAAGTGTACTTTTCATACTCTAAGGTTACTTTTAAAGTTAAAGAAAACTTTTTAATGTATATTACTATATTAAACAAAAATGTACTAAGACCATGGGTGAGAGAGACAAACCAATAAATCAACAACATAAATAAGCGGAGTATTTATACTTTTTGTCACATTGAAATTAGCCACAGGGTGATTAAAACGCAAAGCAATTTACCAATAATAAACTATAACAGTATTAAATTAAAAATAATACCAACAAATAAAAAAGTTGAGAACCGCACTTTATAAGCTCAATTTGAACCATAATGAGCACCATATTAAGTCTTTAAAATGTAAATTAACTCTTATTTTACCAATGACTCATTACATTGTATATTGTTTGGAAGTTTTTATGCTAAACCATGCATACGCTAATATAACTTACTTGTTGCATTGTCCCAATCAAACTTAATTTCCAAAGTGCATAACATCAATTGTCTATTTACCACCTGCAGCTTCAATGATTCAAAGACTAACTAACAGATACTGTAATACTCCCTATCAATATTTTATTCTTTAAAAAATTGTCATACAGCAAATAAGTTATTAACAAAATGTATAAAAACACAAGAAACGTTGACGGGGGTGATATTCGTGTGTGAAAGATATCGATTATGTTTAGTGGGTGTTGAGTGTGTGATGTGTGTGGCAAAACAAGAACTTAAACGTGGTTAATGATAGCTTTTAAATGTTTGCAATGAGTCGCAAGGGAGATTGCAAACAGCGTCACAAACACACAGCACAGTGACGGTGACATATAAGACACAGACTCAGTGCACTTAGTAAGGACACAAAACTGACAACAAAACACGCTGTCATCAACCATATACTATACCGTATACGCTATATAAAGATATCTCCCATCACATAACACATATTATTACACACAATCGTTTTTGCTTTTTATATTATACGATTTTTTTAAACCCATTCAAAGATATTTCACCCACTATTCACTAGGGGTAGAAGCTATGACTATGAGTGAAAATTGACTGTAGATTAAACATTTCTTTTACTTTAAAAATATAAGCCCACAGTCACTAACAACAACACATAAGACAATTTGTGTGTCTTCCACCCCCTCACCACCCAAACCCCGCTCCTACCCAGCCCATCACTCCTTTTATTGCTGTCATCATCAACATCGTCATTGACGTCAGATACTTTTACAAAGTATTCGCAAATGGCTGTCCTGATATGAAAAATAATCGCAGACAATGATACATCAGCTACTTCTTTTTTTCCAAATTTTAACGTTATTTATGCATTGAAAATCTTAAAAGAAATGAGTTAGTAGAATTTAAACTACTTTGATGGGTGTCTATTTGCAATATTTATACTCATCCAAATATATATCCACACCATTGTTTTCATTTTTTTTTTTTTTTTGCATTTTAAGTTTGTTAATTAAGGCTTACTTTGAGAGCATCTTATTGATGATAATGTAATTCATAATTACATTTCAAGTAAGTTAGGTACGTTTAGTTAAATAATAACAAGTTTTATGCCATAATAAATTGATTACGCTATGTTTTTCTTATAAAATCAAGTCTTTACAAACTTTTCGCGTCATTTGCCAATGACCGTTCATCACCACTTTGAACTTCACTGATCAATTTCTAAATGATAATGTGTGGCAATGTTTTTCTAACGTTGTTGAAATCATCAATTACACTGCCTTGATAATTAAGGTATTGGTAGCATTTTTGACCTGATTAGTCATTTCTGGTATTTCTAACAAAAATATTTGACTTGGTTTCGTTACAGAAATGTTTAAATCAATTCTGGGTTATTCTTTTTGTCCTTTTTTATTTTTTTTAATTAATGACAATTTAGATACTGTATTGTCATTTGAAAAGTTGCTTGATCATTAGTACAGTTTTGACAATAGCTAAAAAACTAACTTTTTAAGTTTTCAACCATCCACAATTTTCAAAATTATGTAACAAGTTTATCTGCTTATTTTTTATCTTGTGATTTTAATAAACTATATAATAGCATTGAGGCTTATCTTGATATAATTCAATAATGTGTCAGTATACAATCTAAAATTTATATCATTCAGCAGCCAAACGAATTTATATATATATATGGATTTTCATAGTCGAAATACTAAAAAAAAAACAATAAGTTAACCCATCCATTGGGTAGGAAAACATCGTCACTTAAAGTTACACAGTGATACAGTATTATCACTACATAAAATTTTAATTATTTATTAATTTAGTTTATTGATCTATCATGGCATCAGATGTCAATAAAGATCATAGTTAAGCCTAACCAAACTCATTTCCAGCTGACATTACACTGTTTGTTTAAAAAATTCATACTCATTTAGTTAGTTAGTATGTAACTGTGTACATATACTATTGCACTGTATGCGTGCATATGTGTTTAGTGCGCATGAGTAGGAGAGATGTGTTGAGGGGGTTAAACAAAATCAATATAAAGTGTCATTTTCATCACCTAATGTTCGTTGTCATCATCATCACCATTGTAGACGTCGACGTCGTTGTCATCCAATCAACCATATCAAACGCCTCTATCTCCCTTCCAGCCCACCTTTATCCCCCACCCACACACCCCACAGCTTCTTTTTCTTTTATTTCTCTTCACTCCCCCTACCCTCACCCACCCATCTACTTCTTTACTTTTTACACTCAACCAATGACAAATACACACTTTTCGATATTTATTTGTTAAGTCATTTACACTCCCCCTCCCCTCGCCACCCAAACTCTATCGTCTTTCTTTTCATATTATAACCCCCCTCCACTCACTCACCCCACTTCTAATACGTAACACATTCATCAACTGCTATAAACAACAAAACCATCCAATTAAAATTGAAATGACAGCTAAACTTCACTCCAAACAATTTACCACACACACACACACTAATAAATACAGCAAGATTTTTAATTATAATTAATTAGCTAAAAAAATGATTTCATAATAATTTTGGAAAAAATGGGTTTATTTTTGATTGGGGAAATTTATAAATGCATTTATGCGAGTTTCAAAATACTGTATCTCTGTTTCCAATGGTGTAATTTCTAAAATCTAGCCCTTCCATCTGATGGTACAATGGTACACGTGTCGATGCTCTGTGGAGTCTCTTAAAGTTAAGTGATTTTGAAATGTGATCCAATAAATATGGTTTAAAATGTTTTTAATTTAAAGTTCACTGTTTGGCAAATAAAAATTAAAATTAAAAAAAAAACAGAAGACGATATGAATTTGGTTTTACTTGATAACAGATTTAGCTTGAAGTACAATATATCTTTTCAATGCAAGAAATATTTTAATTTGCAAACTAAATTTTATCATGTTCATATATAAGTCCTAAAGGTGCTAAATTCTCTTTAAATGTCATAATTAGCTTGTTACAAGCTTTAATATTTTGCATTAAAATACTTTTAAACTACATGTCAAATTCACGTTACATTTCGAATGAAGCGCAATGTGCACTTTAGTGTACAGCCGGTAGATGTCGCCAGACAGTTCAACTTAAGACGTCACACATTTGTAGGTCAGACGAATTAACTTTGCACCTCATATTAAACCATTCACCAACCAAACTTTAATTGTAATTAAACAATCAAACGTTTAACAATGAATATCAACAGTGTGCATTGTCACAATGATTATCACCTTAGAGTTGGACGGATAGGCGACGGGAGAAAACGATGCTAAAGATGTAAAGTTATTTTGAACGTTGATTGACGTGCGTTGAGGGGGTTTTTGAGTTGATGATTGACATGTCATGTCACATGCGCCACATCAAACACATGCCTTCGCACCTTTTTCACCACTATCGAATAATCCAAAAAGACTACTACAAAATGTGTCAGTTTAGAAATTAAGGGGATCTAGGCTATTAAATCTAAAGAAGAAAATAGCAAAAATGGCGCTCGACTGAAAAGAGCAAAATGAGACGATGGAAAAAAGAAAAGAAAAAAAATATATTGAAAGAGATGAGAAGAGTAAAACTGTAATTTCTGATTACCTTCCCACAACCCACTCAAAATCACGCACTAAACAAAAACACTCAAAATTCAACACGAATAGCCAGCTGGGATTACACGTTGACAACAATGGTATAGCAAACAGTGGTGTAATTATTTTATCACCGGTCATAGCCAAATTAGACGCCACTGGCAAAAACTATTCTCAATAGTTACCCTTAGAGAAATTTCGATTAATTCATTTACGCTACTTTACGTATCAAAAACGCCACATTTTGCATTTAATGTACATTAGTTTGCACGGGAAGCTGAAGTTGACATGTTAACTTGCAAAGCTATGAATTTTTCTTTTAGCAAAATTAGTTTCAAATTCCTAAATTTAGTTTTACAGTACAGTTGTTAAAGTTTGCAATAGTTATTTCATAATTTGTCGTCATAACTTACATAAGTATACTATGCATACTTAGGAGTCCAATGTTTTAATAACGTAATAAGAAACATTTTCAACTTCAGACATTACATTAATGGGTAAGAAACAAAAGTTATAATTCATGCCTGAAAAGTGTTATTTAATGTCTTTAGAAGTCCAACTAAGTCACTAGACAACCAAATTTATATTGTTTAAAACAAAGGTACTGTATACACATTGCTAGATAAGTTGATAGTCATAGTCCAATTTGGTTATGTGTTAAATTGTATATTATTAAAGCAAAATGTAGCGTTTAAAAATAAGATTTCGGTGTCCCCTTCAAGTGACGCCCATAGAATGGACCTTATATAGACAAGTCACTAATTATACAAGTAGACCTAGATGGAAAATAAGGCATAATAAGGTTTCATCCTAATAATAATAACAGTAATAATAACAATAAGACAACAAGCAGCAGCAGCAGCAAAAGTTGTGTATTATCAAAACCCAAAGAGTCACATGATCATGATCATCATCATTGTCATTATACACCACAACCCCCTCCTCAGTATAATGTATATGTATACCTAGGACCAGCTACCACCCAGTTTCACTCTAACATTACCCCCACAAACACTAAATCTTGTTTTTTTCTCTCATTCTGTTTGCAGTTGAATGGCGTTGCTGTGATGGCTGCTGCTGGCGCGCACAGTCGTTTCTCTTTTGCCATTATCCTTGTCAGCCATCCATCACTTTTATGTTTCCTGCCAACGACTAAAGTCTCCAAACGACTTTTCCCTCAAAACACCCACCCACCTAACATAACCACCACCCTCCTATAATGTTCCTTTAAATCCAAAAACCCCCAATCCAAAACACCACACAAACCACCCACTCACATTCTGTTTGTTTTCCAATTTCAATTTCTTTCCCACCCATTCTATCTCCCCCTCACAAAAACTAACTTCAAACTTTTTATTTCCCTTTCACTAAATCATTTCTATACTAACGAAATTTTTATGAGTCATTTTTAATTAGCTGCTGGGGGTGATATCGTGATACTATGCACAATGTAAAATAACAGTTTTTCCAAATGTATGGAAATACTGTAAGTTTTTACATCATTTTTTACTTGAAAAGAATTTAAAAATGCAAATTCTAACAAAACCAGCAAAAAAATTTGATTTAAAAACATGATAAAAGTTAGTATATTATGCCAGATATGCTGTAAACTGAAAAAGGTGAAAACGTACAACACCTGCGTAAAAAGTCACTTAGAAATTAGCAAAAATCAAATAAATATTTGCTACAACTTTCCATACGAATAACTAAAACTGTTTAAAGTTTCCATTTTAAATTCAATAAGAATTAACTTACTTGATCTAAATTCTATATGTTATAAAATTAATTGAAAAACTTATTCACTAAAATTGAGTAAAACTTTAGCTGAATGGACTTGTAAAGTTGTATACACAGTATAAAGTGCCATCATTTATTAAAAATAGATCATATTTCGAAAATATTTAGTAATCCTACTACTAAAGGTTGAATTTGAAGTTCTGTAATTTTTTATTCCAGAGCACTTTAAAGTCTCAGCCAATAAAACATCTTGATAGAAAGTTCGTAACATCCCATATTAATCAATAACTCTCATTAAAACTAGTCGAAACATATTTAGAGAATGTTTGCAATGCAATAATAAAATCAAAATCTGTTTCTCAATGTTATGTAAATCGAGACGTCTTCGCAATGATTAAACTTATTCAAAATAGTACCACGAGTTAAAAGAATGGGAGTCAGTTTAAAATAAAGGGATCTGCGTGTGCTTTTCTGTTTACTGCTCGGTAGTTGAAACGAGAGAGAAAAAGAGGATGTCCCGTATAAATTTGCCATTTCTATGCACAATGGTGCAGAAAAGTGTTGTAAATCACCGGACGGACGTGACGTCTAACGCACACATATAACGTATACAACATATATATATAAACGTAGTTGCGGATGGTTATACGTAATGTAACGCATCTTTTGCCAATCCATCCCATTCAATCTCACAGCATGCCATTGCAACACCAACACTCCCACATCTTCATTTTCACCCCTTAAAACTAAATACAAAAACGGTTTAATTAAAAAAACCGTACCGTATTGCACTTTTTAGCACATTTTCCCATTTACAAATTAGCAATAGTTAACAGGTTTAACACCGTACAAAGCCACATGAATTACTCATTGAATAGCTAAGGAAATCCGAAATTTAGCTTTAAAATAAACTGTTTCAAATTTCAAATGTCATATGGAATGATAACCAGCAAAACTTTGATCACTAAGCTTATTTAAAAATTTGAATTAATAACTAAGAAATATAATTAAGTTTACCATTAATTAAATTTTAATTATTTTATATTTATAATGGACGAATTAGGCATCTGATTCTCTAACTAGAGTATTCGAAACACCAGAATTAGTTACTAACTTAGTAACCAGACTTTAGTTAAATTCAGTTAAAGATACATTATGTCAAACAACTTCCTAAAACTTAAAAATCAAATTCGATGCATGTAAGATTATAAAAATACTACATAAGTAGCCAAATATATCCTATGAAATACTAATTAGTTACCTTATAATAAACATTCTATTTAAAAAGCTAAATTCAGTAATAAAAAAGCGAAATTTAATAATATCCTATATAATCTACGGCACATACCCGTCTAACTGTGTTTACAACTAACCAAAGCCTATTTCAAAATCATATTTTGTTTGACAATTATTATTTTCTGCATATAATATTTTTTTTAAAAAAAATAATGAAAAAAATGATCAAAATAATAAAAAGGTAAGTGTATTTGAATTGTGTGAGGTTAGATGTATGTGCAGGGTGGTTGGGCGGGTAGGGGTTATAAATACAATTTAGTTGGCAACAATAGACACACACAAAGTAAGAAAAGGGGTTTTTTTTGTATTTTTCTTTTCGTATTCTTTTCAGCTTCTTCAATCCGTCTCGCTGCGTCGAATACATCATGACGTTGACGTTGCTATAGCAACAACGTCTCTCTTTCTCTTCAAGCCAGAATGATGCCATTTTACTTTCGGTGTCACGTCATATCGAACGTTAAGGCATCCATCACTCTCATTCACTCACTCACTCGCAACTCACATACACACAGACTGAACTTTAAGTTACGCAACCCAATGCGCAAAAACTACCCAAAACAAGATACTTTGAACAGCCAGAACCGACACTGCAACCTGCTTTAATATTAGAACTTTTAGACAGATTAAATCTACACATATTAGATTAAAAAGTAATGAAAATAGCATATTAAAAGTTATTTACTGTTAATTAATTAACCATACTGATACTGGTTAGTGGTAATATTAACAGTATTAACACTAAACATTTAAATCGCTTTGGAAATATTTTCTAAATCAAGCCTCTGTATTCGCTTATAATCATTTTTCAAAAAGGTCATAACTTTTAAATAAGGTCAGATTAAAGCTAAGTAATGCTATTCACGCGAAATGTCTTGGGCATTGGCTGTACTTTTTTAAGACAAATTTTTGCATTATTTCATTGATATTAGGTGCTTTTTTTGTTCATTTATTTATTTTTCTAGCCGGTTGTCAGATGATTTTTTGTTATGGGGGCATGTTATCCCAAAAACTTGTAGATAAGTCAATTGCAGTATTTATAACATGAAATTTTTAAAAGAGTGAAGCAAGGTGTCATTAATCAATGCGAGGTTTTCATATAAAGTAGGGAACATTAATTTCAGTCATTATTACATGCTAATTTTTTTTTTAAATACTGTAAGTTAAAACTACAACTGCTATTATTTCATTTTATTTTGATAATCATCTTAAAAAAAACAATGCAATAAAATGCTTTAAAAAAAGTTAATTATTATTACACCAATAACTAACAATTATTTGAAACACCCCAAGCAAGCATCTTCACACCTTTAAGTTTAGTGATCAAAAGTTATTGATAAAATCACTAAGTTGTCACTTCTTTAACTTTGACCCAATAATTTTGAATCATCTTGTAAACTGTACCTGTTTATCAGAACCAGTTTTGTGTTAACTTCTGCTCATCAATATATTTCATTTATAATAACTTCCATTTTAAGAAGAAAAGAAGAAGTGCCTAAAAATTTTATATTTTGCCACAAAATACTCCTCAAGAATTCAATTACAATACTGTATAAACAAAAACTTCATTTAAAATTTCCCATCACACTTTTAGAAATTATTAACATTCTTTTTCTTGTAAATTAAAAAAAAAACCCTTAAAATTTCAAAGTTGATTCTGTTATCCGACGCCAGAATGATGGAAATAACCATAGAAATGCAGTTAAAAGTTGTTAAGTGGTGAAAAGTGCAATGAGGAAGTGACGATTGTGCCTAGATTTTGTGTTGGGAGTTGCGTTAATTTTGGTACATGTAATCTAAAGCCAAAGCAAGTGAAGTGAAGTCGGCAGTGCAGACGTAAGTAGGCGTGTCGATGATTGACAGATTTATGTCCGAGTTTTCTCTCTCTCTTCTCATACAGTACAGTAGTTGCTTTGCTTTTCTCTCCTTCCCATTATTGTGCCACTCACACCCCTAAACAATAGCCACCCATCCACCCATAAAGCAACAACCTCCATTGATTTTTCTATATATACACATAAGTGGCGTTTGTGTCGTCGTGAAAAGAAGAAGAAAAGTCGAAATGATGTGTGTTTTTGAATGACTCATTTAACTGCTACGCCAACGACATAGATGCTTTTGCTTCTACTGCTGTGCAAAATCCCAACTGAAATTAATACCACCCCACACCCACCCACACCCACCCACCACCCAATCTTCATTTTTAAAAATTTACTCCTTCCCTCCCCCTGTAACACCCAGCATCTCTTGTGCATGAAGAAATCAAAGTTTATATATATTAAATGTTAGCTACGCACATTATGCAGATGATGAGATTGAAATAGTTTATGACCAGAAAAGGAAAACGAGAAAAAAAAATTATTTTGTCTTGCTAGAAGGCGCTGGGGTTATATGTTTAGATTTTAGGGGACCAATTGCGTCACTGCTTAAGCTTATATTACATTTTATAACTTATTCGCTTAATTTTAATCACAAAAAAATAAATTAAAAGATTTAAAAATATGGTGGTTCCTCACTCTACACTTTTATTGTCAAGATTTATTGGTGATTTTCTTTTGCCAAGTGTTGGAGCATGCGTAATTAAAGTTTAAAAAGTATTTGTCATTTCTCATTAGTCACTTTTGACTGACTTTCCGTTATTCTAAGTTACGAATTCACACTGTAGTTGTTAGATAAAATACCTATACAAGTAAGCTAGTAGTAAGTAAGTGGTTAATAAATAACAGCTAACTTCTATCAAGTTACTTGTGAAGTTGTGCAGCATAAAAAATAAAATTAATACAAATTATAGTTCTCAAAAAAATGTTAATTACCGCAAAAGAACACAACACATGTTTTTAAAAATAAAGTATAGTTACATATTAATCAATATTTTTGCAAAACATGTGTGTTCATGGTAATACAAAAGTGCCGTGAATTTAACCAATTAAAGATTGAACTGACAATTTAATGGCACATATAAACATTGAGTTACATATTAACAACATTAATTCGAAACAGCAAAACACACAGTATGTTTGAATCATACCAAAACTTGGTAAATGAAACTTTCAAATTTATAAATAAAGAAGTTTGACAATAATACAGTACAAAAATATACCCAAACAAAATGTACTTCAGTGCTTATCGCAAAAACAGTAATATTTTCATACAAATCGGGACGATGGTGTAAATTACAAAAAAAAAAAATAAGAGAAAATTAAAAAACCTGCCGATAATGCAAAACACTCTACAAACTTTCAAAGTAAATCATACAAAATACAAACTCAAATAGTTGTGGTCAAAATGAACAATAACAAAATTACAATTAAACTTATTAATAAGAACGATTTATCTGCGAATTTGTGTCTTCACAAAAAAAATTTAAACAAATTATTGCTTTTTTATTTTAATTTTTTTCAGCAGGTGAATTGCTCTTATAATTTTCGTATGTCTCTGTCTCTAACCCCTCTTGTCAGACCGGTTTGTCCACTAATCTCTTATCACCGGAAATCCATAATTATACCATCCGTTTCGATACGTAAATCACAATTACCCCGTGAAATTTTTGTACTGTGTGAGAATTAATCAGAGGTTGAGAGTCTTTTCTCCCTTGTGTGTTTGTGTAACTAATCAAAAGAAAAGACGAGGTGGTGGGGTGGGGGAGGTAAGGTAATGTCGATAGAGGGCGGCTCAAAACTAAACATTTTTTATTATTATTATCTCTTTACAACACAGGTATGTGCACACTCTTCATATTTAACCAGCGAATTTTAAATTATGCTACGTAATTAAGTCGAAAATTTAAATAGATAAAAGCAGCCGCCACTTTCACTTTTCGAATTGGGGGCTTTAAAACAAAGGCCCCAAGCAACACTAATGTAATTTGCCGCCAATTACCATTAAAGACAAAGCAGACGCAATTTAACAACATTATGACACCAAAATTTAGCGTTATAATCCAATTTTAAAACTGAAAAATTGAATAAAAAATATATTCAACACGATGAGGAAGTTCTTGGATTATTTTCAAATCGTTCCACAAATGGTCTTAAAAACTGAACAAAAACCAAATATTAGGGTCTTAACTTTTCTGAATGAGTTACTAAAACTCAAAAGTTTAAATATTGAGTGAATTTTAGTCTAACATTAACTAAGAAACCTGATTTAGTCTCATACAAATTATCATTTGTATCGTAAGCATTGAAATTCCAAATTTAGTTACAATTCCACAAACATTCCACATAATCCTAATTAAGCTACCGGTATAGTCCGAGCCACAATACCGTGCACATCCAAAGTCTATCGAGCGAAATGAATTTCTAATGTCATTCAAAATGGTACAAGTAATAAATATATATACACGTATTGTCGTATTGTAACACATTTAATCATTCATAATGGCAGTAGTGGTTCAAATGTCGTAAAAAGTTATTATTTAGTTTAAAAATTATTACAAAAAAATAAAAACTTTTATCCCATCAGCTAAAGCTAGGCAATTGTAACAGCTACTGAAAAATGGCTACAATGGGCCATTTTTTTGTTTTGTCATGTCACACCATCCGTATATACGGTATAGTGAGTCGTATGTGAAGAAGGAAACGAAAAATGTATATAAAAATGCAACGTGTATAAGAGTGAGAGAGCTAGCTACTCATGGCTTTGGTGATGGATGGATGGCCACAGCAGCCGACATGCATTTCTAGCGCCGGAAAATGTCCTATAAATCACTGCAAAGTGAGAAACACACTTTCTCTTTTTGTTCAAAAAAGTTGTCTTCGCCTCTGGCTTTGCCTCCACCACACTTCCCCAGTCCACATCCCCACCCTATCCAACACAGCTAAATAACTACAGATCACCCACCCTTTTACACAAATCCACCAATATTTTAAAATAACAGTAACATAAATAAAAACAATAAAATATTTAATGTCCAGTATGGGATATTGGATGTGGCCTTAATAATCATTGGGAATGTTGTTATCATGAATTGTCGGTATCATGTACCAACACAGTCAATTAAAGGCTTGTGTAAAAAATTAATAATAAAATCTTTGAAATACTATATGTACCTTATATTGACAAATGTGTATTAAAACTGTAATTACCAAAACATAGCCAGAAACTGTCAAAACATCAGATAAGGTAAAATAAACAATGTAATGAATAGAATATCAGAAATATTTCAGTTAATGTTAAAAGTGACGAAAACAATTTTCAAAACAACAAAAATGTCATAAAACCAAATAAAAAAAGAAGTGCTATTCAATCAATAGGCCAATAATTGTAGCAAATGTCAAAAATTAACATTTTTATGAAAATTTCACTGCTTCACAGTTACTGTTCAAATTTCTTGTCAATTAAAATGCAAAAAGCTCGTAAGCGAATGTCATAATGCGCATGCGCGATGTTATACCGCCGTTTTAATGTTTCTTAATCAATTCATTTGTGTCTGTGTCCAAGTGACAGCAAGCTGTAGAAAAACGTCAAGCGAGCTAGAGCGCCTGCAGTTAAATCGGCCATTTGTATGCATGACAGAATCCGCGCCACAAGAGAAAGAAAAGTATGGTAACAAAAAAAATTGAGCGGGAAAAGTAGGAGCCACGCCCATCTGATGTTTTCCAGTGTTGTTCTTCAATTTTGTAAAAACACAAAAGCCAGCCCATCTAATTCACACTCGACAACTACCTTATTTTTCATTTCTTATCTCAAACTCAATATTGGTCCTGTATGTTATACGAACCATGATTTGGAACTTTTATACGCATAACTTGCTTATTTATTCTGTATAATTATTATATTAATAAAAGTTCGGTGTCCTACCTTAAGTCCATTCAGGTCCTTATAAGCAGAGCATCTTTCAGCATAGCGTTATCTGACATTGAATAAAAGATTTGATTAATTAAATTAATATTTGTTGGTCATTTAAACTCATAACTCTATCCAAAATTTGATTTAAATCTCAACATTTAGCAGATATTGAAGACTTTCTTATTTATCTTAAGAACTACGATACACAACAGTATAGCGCATTTATAATCGTTCACGTGCCACCGTTTGAGTATCACTAGTAAGTATCAAATTAAATAAAAGCAGCACTTTAATGACCTTAATAAATTGCTACTGACCGAAACTCAAAGCTCACAGATTGACAATCAATTAACATAAAATCAAAATTTCTAATAATAATTTCAGCTTAAAAACATTGAACGCATGCGCAATCAAGTAGCTCCAGCATCCCCATCTATAATTTCCCCCAACCACCATTCCCCTCCCCTCTTCTTCTCTAAAATTGGTGCCAAAATAAAATATGCATTCAATTAAAAGCCGACAGATTTTCGGACTTGAGAAAATTACGCGTGTAAGAAAATAGTTTCCGAGTTAAAAGAAGAAGAAAAAAAAATATGACGTAATTAATGGCCGACAAGCAGAAAGCAGACGACTAATTATATTTCACTCTTTACACGTTAGGCAAAGCAAAGCACATAGCACACATTTTTTCACGTTTAAAAAATCTTCAATTGGCCAATTAAATCAGATGCGTTTTCTAATATGATTTTAAAAAAATGAATTTCTAAGATAGAGAGATGAAGAAGAAGGAATAGATGGGATGGGATGGGAGGGATGCTGGGAGAATGATCATATATGCATGATGTGAGGGTGTGGGAGTGGGGTATGGATCGCCCGGGGATTTGCGTTGTAATGAGATCACATTTAAAGACGTTGGTATTTTATTAGGCCTTTGAGGTTAATCAAGACAAGCTTTTGTAATTACGTTAAACAAAACAACAACTTCCATGTCAAAACATATTTTCCATTGCTCTCTTTGTATATTTATGTTTGTATCCATGGATACTCTCATGGATATCCAATCCAAAATTATTTCAGCAACTTTAAACTCTCGTGTGTTGTCATCTTTTATTTATTTGAAGTTTGGTTGTTGTTTTTTTTTTTCAAATGATTTAAATTTCTTCCAACTAAATTCAAAATAGCACATACAGTATGAGTATGCCAGTTTTGTTGTCACTTTTTAAGTTTTTTTAGTAGTAATATGACAAACAAAATATTTTTTATTATAACTTTTTGTTCTGTTGACCAGGTTAGGTGATTGTGCGGACCCTATCGATCCACTAATATTTATAAACTTTAAAAAAATCCTATTCAAATGCAGTACAATAATTAACGTTTACATTAAAAGTAACTAATTAAACCAATTCAAAAAGTAATGACGATAATTTTGCTGATAATTTTCGTGTATAGTATAAATTAGTTTGGTATAATGTGCCGCAAAGCTTTAATAGCTTTAACACAGACAAAATATCAGCTATTAGAAATCTTTTAATTGTTTAAATTTGATTAATCAAAGACGTCTGGAATGTCAAATTGGTCATTTTCCCAACTAAAAACTCATAGTTTTACGACGGTCTTCTTAATGTCCAATAATTCTACATAATTTAGCATTTCTAATTATAAATTGCTAAATTTATTTCTTTTAATTCAAAATTTAGCTAGTTCCCCCAAATAATAATCCCTGTCCTACCAACACCTTAATTAGCGCATTTGAGACAAAAAAAAACTTAAATTAACTCAATATTATTATTTTAAAACAAAATGAAGTTTATAAGAGGCAAATTTAATTTCTGAAAAGTTTTCAGTGTTATTATGAATAAATATCAGTCAATAAATCGTCTTATAAAGGCTTATTTAATATTTAGAAAGACAATTTTGGTGTTTTAAATCAAAATGTATCTTTAGTAACTTATATAGGATTTTAGAAATAATCTAAAATCCAATTTCATGATTGTGATCGTTATAGTAGTTAGTCAAATCCAATTTTAGTCGATAGAAACTAAATTCTGCATCTTAAAAGTGTAATTATTTACTGCTTCGAATTGAGATTTTTTTCACCCAATTTCAGTGGTTTCAACTTCCATACCCTGGATCCACCGATAATTATTGGGGGATTGATTTAACTTTTAATTCTGTTTTGCCGCCCCATTTATTATCCTATATTATAAATTTATAGAACTTTGTATTGTTACTTTTTTTAATTTTTTATTTGGCTCTCTTTCTCCATATGTGTTGGGGAGAAAAAACAAATTAATGCCAATGCGGATTTAAAGCTTCAATTATACTAAGCAGACGATATAGTCTTGCTAACGCATGCGCAGTATGAGCTGAAATGCAAATTTTCGTTTCAGCAATCATAAACATGTCAACGTTGTGTTGCAATGCAACTGCTTTTCCTTATTTATATTTAAAAAAATTTAAATATCTCAACTTAATCATTTGCTTATGTGCACTTTAGCAGACGACGCATGCGCTATGCAACAATCTTAGTGAAAAATCTTTTAGCCATTAACACATAGTGGAAATTAGATGATAATATAAATATATCCTTTTTGGGGATATTTTTCCATATAAGTTATACTTTTAAAGCGGTTTTACACTTTCTGCGCAATTTATTCGCTTTATCATCAAAACAAACTAACAATAAATAAAATAAAAAAACTTAATAAATAAAATATAAAACTAAAAAAAATATCTAATTTACAAATCAAACTGTAATAATAATGCTAATTAATTAAATTGATTGCTCTTTTCTTTGTTGTCACATGTATAATTAAATATTAAACATGTGACACAATAATTCTGTAAAAGACCAATGACAAACTAATTACTCATCTCTAATTAAAAATGATAAAAATTGCACAACTATAATAATTAGCTATTATTAATGCTAAATGACATTAATTTTGTCATGACTCATGGTTATATTCGACTTGAAAAAGGCAACTGAAACTGATTTTTAAGCATAAAGTTTTGCTTTTGAAACTCGACATTTGAGAATCTAACTATTATTATAAGGACTTTAATTCTACTTTCAAAATACTATTCAAAGCTAAAATTGGCAATACTAAATCTAGTTATAAATACACAAATGTTGGCATCTAAATCTAGTTATAAATACACAAATGTTGGCATCTAAATTCAACTTTTGAAATGTTTGAAGTTGACTTTGATGACATCAAGTGGCTTTCAAAAGTAGAATTTAGATACCAATAGTGGATCCTAGTAACTACATTAATTCTAACTTTTAAGAATAGAATATTTTTAGAGCAGTATTTTTTTTTAATTGCAATATATCTAGAAACTACTGCATATTTGCCTAATTGCTCATATTGAGTACAGTTTTTAATAAGATATCGAGTAATGCAATAGCAGTACAAAGGTGTAAATTCAGTGAATGTCATGTGGTACCAATTTTCTCAATTTGAGCATCATTTCGATGCTAATTACTGTTTTATTTCAACTTGAAGTTGAAATAATCATCAAGCGACGTTAGCTTCACATCTTATTTTGGTTGGCTGTTTGATAAGTCACGTGCTAAGAATCAAAAGCTTCCCCATGGTGGTAAAATGACTTAACTGCAATTGGATCGAAATAAAAAGTTCAAACGCTGAAAAGCGTTCTCGTCAACCGATTGAAAGTGCAAAAGATATTCAAAGGAATATAGTGAGGGGGTGGGAGAAGTTGGGATAGTGGGGGTTAAGATGAAATAATGGCAGAGGGGGTGTGATGGGAAGAAGAATAAAATAAGTTTCTGTTCTTCTTCACTTAAGATTTACGGTGGTCGAAATTGAACGGCGAGAGCATCTTAATTAGCATTAACTTAATTAATGGAGAAACATATTGGTTTGTAATTGTTAAGTTGCACAAAACGGAAGAAGAAAGAAAAGAAAATGTGGAAGGTAGAGACTAGAGAGAACGCGAAAGAATATAAAGAAAATGGCAAATCGATGGAAATTAGGAAAAACTAAAAAAGGCAAACGATGCCATTGCCAGCTACACCGAAGATGATGATGATGATGATAATTATGTTGAAAAGTTGAAATTAAACTTCTATTTCACTCAAAACCAATTCAAACTTTAATTTGCTTTCCATTTCACAGACACACGCATGCGCAAATGCATTAACATTATCGATAAATTTCGATACAATTACTCGTAAATTGACCCCAACACCCCCTCCCCCTCTCTCAAAACACATAACACTAATTGTTCTTCGTGTGTTTATAATTGCTGTATATTCAACTTCAGTTTTCCAATGTTATTTTTTTAAAAAAAATCTTTTTCTGTTTTGTGTTCAATATATAGGAATGGAAATAATATTTACGATGACAATTAAAACGGTTTGGTTTTGAGTTAAAAGAATGGACGGTCGTTATTAACTTTTATGGCTCCTTACAAAAACATGTACAAGGAGGCTCTGAATTGACTAAAAAAATGTTTTAACTTTAGTCATGTGATCTAACTTTATATTAACGTAAATGACAAAAACATTAAAAATAAGGACTGTACTCAAACTATAATATATTGTTCCATCTTTCTTATTTTACCTAGAAGTCACTTAAAACTTGTTTAAGTTGCATTTTTAATGTTGTAAGGCTTAGAAGTTGTACATGCTTAAATACTATCCAAAGTGGTAAATAAATTGAAGTAGATTCCAAAAAGTTAGCCGGAAGTGATCCAAGATAGAAGGATAAAGATGTTAAATTGGCGCATAGTTAAAGGCGATACTAACAAACTTTAAAACAATAATACTGTATGCTAAAAGTTTGTACAAATTATCAATTTGCAATACAGTCAGCAAAAATGTAGTCAAAATTTATCACAAAAAACTTAATCCTTCACTTAATACCAAAGTTTAGTTTCTAAATGATCTGAACACCGAACTAAAATGCTAAATGTAAAATAGCCGCTTGATTTGTAGAAATAAATCAAACAATGTCAATGGTCCAAACACAATTCTGAACTGTATGGTAGCAGTAGCCGGTACTTAACAGGGGAATACCATTAGTGGTCATTTGAACGTCATTAGAAGATGAACCTATTATTGAAAAGAGCCATGTAATTATCGTTGTATGAGTGGTGTGTACAGTTAAGCGTCAAAGGTTAATGGAGCAATAATGAAAAAGGAGTAAGATGATGATGACCTTTTCGCTGACTTACAAAAAAATAAACGGCAGAAAAATTTAATTGATGGAAAATTTTTAAAGTCGTAAATACACAAAAGAAGAAAAAATAATGGCATATAACCTCCAATAAAAAATAAATAAGGGAGAAAAATAACGTTTTTGTAAAAGGGATGGAAAAATAGGGGGTGGGACATAATTAAAGACAAAAGCTAAGTTTTGAAGGGGAAGGAAAAAAAAGAAATCAAAAGTCACCTTTTTCAAATCATCCCAACATCTCAATACCCAGCATTTCTTAATGAGAAAGAAAATAATAATAAAAAAAAGAATTCCATAACATATGTGAGCTATTCATTAAATTTATTATTACCATTAGCTTTATATTCTATGATTAACTTATTAAAATTATTATATTAATAATAAAAATTCACATAAATTAAAAGTTAGCAGATGGCGTCGTCTGCTTGTTTACATTTCCAAGTATTTTTGACCTCATCGTCTTCGTCGGCATATTAACAAAAAAAAAAATTTTAAATTTCACAAATGAATATTATAAAGATGGTGATGATAAAAAAAATATTTAAAAAAGTTTTCATGTTAACATGTGACAGGATCTTCACCATATTAATTTTATTGTTCCCTTTCTGGAACCTCTTTCTGAAATGCTTCTTTTACAATACATTTATATAAGTATAGACAAGTAAGTTAACTTATAGTTTTATACTGTATAATCAGTTTTTTAAAAGGACAAAATAGTCACATGCCGATTTTAAATAATGTAAAATTGTGTAAATTTGTAGTAACCGATGATGGTGTACGATATTTTTTAAAATAATAAATGATGCATAATCTTACTATTTTATGTACATTACTGTTCGTATTGAACGCTTGCATTCACTCACTTTTTTCACACTTCAAAGTAATACACTTTTCCATACTCATTAAAAAAAAACTAAACTCTAGTTAATTTTTTTAAATATACAGTACATACTATAACTTGTGCGAATATTAAATTTTAAACTTTCCTCTTATCTAGGAGTTGTAAATTAATTAAGTGAAAGGATTTGATTTTCGCACCGATTTTATAAGGTACTTTTCCGCACTTATAAGGTGAAACAGTGTATCCATCAATTAGCATCTTTAAGTCATAAATTTACCAACTGCAATTACGGTATAACGTTCAGATCCATCAACCAACGTAAAAAGTTAAAAACAATAAAGGAAATGACGCTATATTTTAATTGTATGCAATTAACTAAGCGTAAAAAGTCTCTTTGAGCTATTTTTTTACTTGTTTTTTTGTCTTCTCCCCTTACTTTTAAATGAGTAATGGATGCCATTTAGACTTGACAGCCATTCGTCAACTGTTGGCATGACAACTGATTGGCCAAAAGAAAGGCTCTTTTATGGGTTGACTTCCTCTTTTGACAGTTACTACTGTAACTAATCGATGACCCTTACTATACCCCTTGGCAGACTGGCACAACACACACTCAAACTATCAATGACTTTTTAAAAAAAAAAAACTAGTGACATCATGAGTTCCATCAAAGTCCAAATAGACGCCATTATCGATCACAATTAGCACAAAATCGATGGACTAATTGGCCGATATTTAGCGAAAATAATCGACAATCGATCATTTAATCGATTTTCACCTTAGCACCCCCACTGCTTCGATAATCGATCATCTGACCGATTAATCATGGAATTACTTTTAACTGTTTTATTTTTATTTCTTTCTTTTATTTATATATTTTTTGTTTAATAAAATTTAATTCAAGTCCAAATTAATTATCTATTGAAATGCAATTTAAGTAAAACCATCAATATTAATCGACAAGTTAGATTTTAAAAA
Organism: Helicorthomorpha holstii; assembly: GCA_013389785.1. Taxonomy (NCBI): domain Eukaryota; kingdom Metazoa; phylum Arthropoda; class Diplopoda; order Polydesmida; family Paradoxosomatidae; genus Helicorthomorpha; species Helicorthomorpha holstii. The sequence continues at coordinate 12,555,059 of JAAFCF010006680.1, read as the reverse complement.
TGTACATTCAAAAGCCACTGAGGAAAAAAACAATGTTGTTTGTTTCAACTCTAATTTCTTTCCCTCAATTCATTATTTTTTTCGTCTGTAAACAAGAAGTAATATTTCACTCTCTCCCATCACATTCGTCCCTTGATTCAAGTAAGAGTATACACTTGAAGTCACTGGACAAGGTCGAATGACTTTGAGCTTGTTAATTACAGTTAATTAAGAAATGAACGATTTTCACAATAGGTAATACAGTATAAACTTTGCATGTTGCATGTCGAAATTAAATTTCTCAACTGGCCAAAATATAAACCCAGAGAAATACTCCAACATTTATTTAGTGGATAAATGTAAGAAAACGAACTCCTTGATCCCCCAATATATGGGATATTATAGATTTTTACTTGCATTTCATTTGGTTTAAACTGTCCTTAAGCATAACCTTAGTCATAATAAGTCGCCTTACAAGGACCTACATTGTCACCTGACCAAACAAGGCTTTCTAAACATTCGTTAAAGCTATACCATTTCTTCTTTATTTTATCTGTGCTCCCTGCAAGTCTAAAGTCTCCCTGTGCAGCTCCTCGTGGGGGTGATTTTGATATCAGCAGGTTTTTCTTTCCAAAGGAAAAAGATAGGATGGTGTCGGTTTAGCTAAAGGGAAATAGAAAATGGGTGGTAGGAGATACGAAAACATCGATGGGAGTTGGGTTGTAAGTTAGGGTTGTAGGTGGTTGTGAGGCGGATAAACAGCAGAAAGAGTGAATGAGAGAAAGAGATGGGCCAAAGCAATCTTCATTACAGGAATCTACAGACCATACACCAGCTACCATAAAAGATGTTTTGTTTTGGAAGATTTACTGAACTAATTACGATACCACTTCCATACACACAACATCCTAACAACAACCACTAAGCATTAAAGCAAGCTTCAGCTGCATCAGCAAACCTAAGCAAGCACCAAACAGTTTCACTGTAAATCAGCGACACACTAAGCAAGATAAAAATAATAAGAAACTCGGTCAAAAATAAAATAAAAACAAATTTGCCACTTTCTCCAAATACTTAAACAACTTTTCTAACAATTCGAAAAGTTTTCGGAGTTTCAGAATGTTTTAAGGTTAGCGTTATTTGAACGAAAAAATGCGCATATACTCTTGATCTTAATGATTTACCAACACAAAAAACTTAATTATTAAGTAAAAATTCTACATACCATTAGTTAAAAATTTGTTCCATGCACGATGTTCAAGGAAAGTTCCGTTAAATTGATCCATTCTCCACATAATACTGTAGTACCTGCAAAACCAAAATGAATGATATAATGACATCTTCTCCAATATCCATGCATAAAAGACCAATACTCAAAAATTTTAAAAAACCCTCTTAAGCAACATAAGCTATCAAAATCAACTATGCTTCTTAATACTGTAAGTTAAACATTTTACATGCTATTGTTAGGCTGTAGCTGAGGCTGTAGGCTGGAGCTGAGTATAGTTTTAAGTTTTTAAAAAATCTAAAGGGGAATCAGCAAGGTCCTGTACGTCATACAGTACATGATGATCGTACTTAAATTTTTAGTTGTAACTTGCGTTTTGTGTCTGTTTGTTTGCTTAAAGAAATGGCAATGAAAAAAGAGAGAAAGAGAGTAAGCAAAAAAAAAAAAAAAAAAAAAAAAAGAAAAAAGGGAAAAAAAAAAAAAAAAAAAAAAAACCCAGAGAAAAATGGTAAGGAGAAAAGGTAGAGATAGAAGTGGGGGTGGTAGAAATGGTTTATGAGGCATACATATACAAGGAAGAAAAGGATAGAATGAGTGACATGAAATTGGATTGAACACCCAACCACCCATTGTCAAAGTCATCATAAGATGGACAGTGGTCATCGACTCTCATAAAATATAAAAGAAAATGACGTTGAAAAAAAAAGAAAGATAGCTCTGTAAAAATACCCCACATGTGTCCATCGTTTATTACCCTCCCATACCTAAAGTTCTTCTAACTCCCCTCTAACCCCCATCCCACTTTTGTAATAACGTTTAAAACACAGTTATGTTCTCTGCTGTTTGCCAACTACATTACTGTATAGAAATTTTAATTAAATTTTATTATTTGAAAATTTATTTGCTGATTGGAAAATTGACTTATAAAAATGCAAATAGCTCAACTTTGATAAGCTGCATTAATGATTTAGTCAATTGAAGAGGTGACTAATTGAAGGGTTCAGTGTCGAATGACCCTAAAAGTTCATTCTCCTATTTAGTTGACCAGACTAATTAATGCACATGTGACAATTGACAATTAGAATATAAATCAAATTAAAACACCATTGTTTGTAGTAGACAGATGATGAATTAATAATTCAAATTTAACAGGAAACTTTTGCACAAATGGCATATGTAGCAGTAAAATTATTAACAGGTAATCTACAAGTATGTAAAAAGCAGAAATTCTCAAATAACGGTACGTAAAAGGTGACACGAACCATATTAAATATGATTCAGTAAACGTGCAGAAAGGAAACATTTATTAATTCTAAACGTGCAAAATGTTTCACCAAAATTTTTAAGCTTGTTCAGGAAATTACAAGAGGCCAAGAAAGTCCAAAAATCGAAAAAAAGAAACCACCAAAAACTTACTAAACTATACCTTTCAATTAATTTTACTGAAAATTTTAAGATCAATAAAAGGTAAGTTTCCTTATTTTTTCTCATAATGATAAATAAATTATCTTGATAAAAAATGTACAGCAAAAAAACATCACAAAAGTTCCACATTTACCTAAGAATTGCTTACGCACATTTACCACAAAATAAGTTAATTCGATTGCATGTTCGGATAATCGACGTCAAGTTATTCAGTCTCCAAGTTACTTCCTGTCAATAATACGTCATGTCGAGTATCATTTTTCCAGTGTTAATTAAAAAGTCAAAAGGTGAAATTGAAGGTAAAATAGTAAAACATGAAAATAAATCCAAATGACACTCATCTTTCCAGGTGCATTCATTCGTAATTAATATAATTTGCAGTATGTTGAGTTTCTTCCTCCTCTCTCAGTAGAGGGGGGTGAGGGTGGTATTAGTTGAAAATGCGGAGTAAAGTCAAATAAAAGGCCATGGCAGGTGGACATGAGTGATTTCCTTTTTGGAATACTCAAACTGAAAACGTCAACTTTTACAATAATTTCACATAATTATTCGGATCATAATCAATTTCCGTCAATTAATTGCCGACTTGCATGTTGAATTAATAATCAACATTTTCCCACCTAACCTCCCACTTATGGTATATCATTGCTTTGTGCATGTACCTGGTCAATAAATATTCAACTCCTCCTTCTCCCCCCCTCTTAATTAACATTTTGATGGCTATTCGTCACTCTTAATTAAAACGTTAATTAAGTTTGATGGGTCATTGACAATGTGAAAACGTTAATATTAAAAACCAGAAAGAGAGAGATAGAGATGGTGCAAAGGTGAAACTAGTTTTCCTAGCCACATTGATTGCTGACTAACCGAAGAACTCGAGATTTGAATGGTATGTCGAACTTAACTAAAGCTTTATTATTAATGTCTATATTTCACAGCTTATTATGTAAAACGAAGTTTGATTTCAAACATCTCCATTTGGGTTTTAATTAGACTTCAAAAAACTAAACTGTAGAACTCAGTAGTACACAAAAATGGACTTTTCAGCAGTATAAAAATGTTATCTAGATTGTTTGGAATTCAGTAAAAAAATCGACATTGTTACATGACACACAGGTTCAACTCCAATTTCATCTCGTATGGTCAAACTTACACTGATCATTCCTCCTGATAAGAAATAGACGTCTTAAACGTCAAAAAAATATAATTTCACATTGAAACTAGAGGTTAAATGCCCTTTTGATAGTTTCAGGTCACCTTCAACACCTTCTAAATCTATTGTCTGTCAAACAACATGCTTGACCATTGGTCACACAGTCAAATAAAACTGTACAGCACCAAATATATTGCATACCAAACAGTCCAAACATACATTATATTACAACTGCAAAAAAAACTCACCAATCTATGCTCAAGACGACTAGTTGACCATTTACTAAGGTTACCAATCTCTTCAATATTCAAATTGTCAAAATCTGAAGATTATTTTCAAGTCTAAAAAAAAAGAGCATATAAGAATAATTCTCCAAAGTGTGAAAAATGTTGACAAATTTTCAGTTACCGGTAACTTGTAAAAAAAGTCAATGCATTATCAAACTGGCATACATGCTTACTGCATAATTTTACAGGGTGATCATAAGATAAAACAAATTATAATCACACTTTTATAATATCCATCAAAAGTAAGAATATGTGACACTCTTTGCTTTAAATTAGTTAGCTTCCATTTTGTCACTAAATTCTATATAAATTCCGATACGGTTATCAGATTGTTAAAAATATACTGTTGTAATCTTAGAACAATCTTTTGTTTCTACTATTGAGTCATGGACAAGTACCTCATCAAGTGGTGCCAGAAACATAAGGTATTTAACTGAGTGGAATTTCGAGTCTAGATTCTAGAACTTGTAATACTGATCCACGGTGTTTTTTGAGGTCGTATTCATTTTTCAACTCACCCAGTAGAAGGAGTCCACCTAGTTCTGTTGTGTGCCCAATCCATTGTCAGTTCCATCCCTGTAATAAGATGAAAAGAATTTTTAGAAGAGGTTGACCACCTGAGGTCGTCGTGTCTTTTACAACAAAAGACGACAAGTGTTAAATTAAAAATTACATTATTATTTTTTTCTTCTTTTTCACCAACCAACAACACAAACAACACTTCCTCCTCACCATCACATCTCCAACTTGACTTTACTTAGAAAGACTTAAAAGAGGAGTGTTGTGTATTTTCTTGCATCATCATCGTTTTATAATCACCTTGTTTATGGTGTGTTTTATTTTCGTCAACGTCACTCTTTTGTGTGTACTTTTGTGTAAAAATCGAAAAAATATATCCACCAAGCCATTTTCATATGGGTGGTCCGCACTTAATCAAACACCATTAAAATATTTTCGGCATCGTAATAATTACACGTATTTTACTAACTACATGTACAATAGTGTTAACTGTCATATGTGAACTAATTACAGTATGTACATAATGATTGCATTAATCCATTATTATAACAAAAATAAAAAAATCACCAACTACAATTTTGAAATTAGAAGTAATGTACTTCTTTAATTGCTACATTGTTTTATTTTCAATTTAGGAGCTCTTTATTCAATGAACGAATGCTTATTGAAGTTATGGTTACAATTGCTACTCTAGTCTAACATACGTGTAAACATGACTTGAAAAATTAATAAACAAAACAATATTAATCTTTATCAAAAAGCAAAACCGGTCACCATTTTCCAGTTAGTTTTAGAACTTATACGATTATAGGTAAGATTTCGTTAAATCAGCAAAATTTTGAACACTTTTCTCAAAGCAATAAAAAACCTAATAACACTATTCACAAACAATTAAATAAATTCCCTCTCAATTTTATCCAACGCATAGAAAATGTTCAGTAAAGTAACCGAAAACAAGATGGCGTCTTATTAAGAAAATGTTGGCCATTATCGTTTTGAGCAACCAAACAAAACCAATTCCTCTTTTTCTTCTAAAAAGAAAAAGTGTTGGGCAAACACGTATACATAAACAAAGATAGACAGACTAAATGAAAAGTATGTGAGGGATAGATGGATGGATGGATGAAGTGTGATAGGATGAAAAAGAAAGAAAAGTAGGTGGCGCTGGTAGACGTTTCTGAAATTGAAGAGAGCGAGAAAATGGGAGGAGGGAGGTGGGGCTTGTGTATGTGTTGCAATTTCGTCGGATTTAAATACCTCAGAATGAGTGCAAGCACAATCTGACTGTCTAATGAAATCATAAATCCAAGGCTATAACTGTCACCACCGAGAAAAGGTGTCCTGGGCGGATTGGCAACGTTGCCTGAAGATGATGTTACTAGGCAACGCTGGCAGTTATGGCGCTCGGTTGCCTAGCAACGACAATTATGGCTGGGGAATTTTTAAAGAACATTTAAACTGGCTTGAGTTAAATAGCAATAAATTCCCAGATTGTTTGAAAAAGACTGTTTAACTCTTGTTGAGGGGTGTGTGCATGGGGGTGGTAATAATACTCGTAATAAGTGGAGAAAGTGAGAAATAACTCCCTCTTATTCCACCCTCCCCACCACCACCCCTTAGCTCCAAAAACTCCTTATGTATCATATATATAGTTTCTTCGCATGAAAATTTTCACCTCAAAACCATTCACTCAAACTCAAAAATTTATATATATAGCATCCATCCATCTTTTTTATCTCTTTTCTTAATTGAACCAATCGCAGCAGTCGTTTCATCTCTCTCTTTCTCTTGCATAAGGGAAACAACTTGGGTTTTAACGACCTCAATACACCCTCTCCCAACTTATATCGAAACACCCAATTCAAAAAATGCATAACGCCAAAATGAACGGGGGTTTTAGTTAAGAGTTAACGACGTTTACGTTATATTATAATCCTTCCCACAACCATCCAACCCAATTGGCATTCGATTTGCAATGGGACATAACTCTTAAAAGTATAACTTGTGAAAATCAATGATAATAATAAAAGTTTAATCAATCTCATCGCACATGCTGCAATGAGTTTAAACTTCAGAATGAATTTAACAGTGAACTTTAAGCATTTGTCTCTGACTCCTGACCTGGGCCTTAGCTTATTTTGACATTTACTAGATAAAGCAAATAGTCTAAGATGCCTTAAAAATAACCAACTAATACTAAATTTGCTTCGAAATCTAATAATCAAAATCTAAAATGAAAGTATAATTATTCAATCTATAAGTTTAAATGCATTACTTACAATATGAATGTATCAGAATGACTAATTACACATAATTTCATTTACAAAGGAGCACCAATTCTTATACAGATCGTTCCCGAGTTAACAAAAGTTTGAATCTGTCAAACAAAAAATTAATAACAATTTTTTTTTTGAGAGTTTTAAAGAACTTAAATTTAAATTATTGCAAAATATACACAAGATTATTTTTTAAATACCGGTACAGTAAAATACAAATGCAACGTCTCTCACAGTTGATATTTAATTACTGTATTGGAAACTTGTAATTGTCACTGAATCCTTGTTCAAACTTTTTTAATAACGATTTACGATAGTACATTTTCACAATGATTCACCAATTTATCTTTTGGTTCATTTTAAAAAAATTGAAGTTGTTTGGTAGAAGAAAGCATGCTATTCCTGTCTTTGATATACGAGTATTACATTTTGATATAACTTGTATGTTTTGACTAACTTTATGTCCAGTTTGCACAATGCATACGACATAATATTAGCACATAGAATTATGAATCGACCTAGTATATTGCCAGGTGTACATGTACCTCAATTTGAGAACCACCAAACGAATATAATTTATCTATAAGTATATCTAAAAAAATCAGTTTACATTCTGGTCTAATTTTCTTCTATGAGTGTCTAAATATGTAAAACGCTTAAAGATTTATTGAATTTTTCTAATTTAAATTTTGATGTCTGTCTCTCTCCTCCCCCCCCCTTATCTCAGTTTAACGTTTAACTTTAACCTCCCTATACCCATACAATGTCACTTATACCCGCCACTCCCAATCCCCTGCAATAAATTTCAAGTTGGGTAGATGGACAAGCACCACCCCATTATTCCTTTTTCTCTCTTTTTCCACCTTTCATATAAAAATCCATTGGCTGCAAAAAGGTGATTAGTGTCAGTCATTGAAGAGTTTGCATGATTTACTATACTAAGTTAGTAATGTACAGAAGCTACAGAGAAGCAAATGGATTGGTAAAAAGCAACAACAATGACGTCCCTTTGGCCCTAACACTTGCACCCAACATATCAAAAGAGAAAAATCATGAAAATCTATTTAGTCAGAAAAAAAAAGTTGATAGAAGATGTAAGAGAGAATGGGGTGAAAATGTCCAGTTTTGGGTTTTTGGTTTACAATTTTTGAGTTTGGCCTGTCCATCCTTCTCATGGTCACATAGTCATAAATAAAACATGAACATAAAACACCCACTCCCTCCCCAAAACCATCACTATTTTTTTTGAATAAAATAAAACCCATAAAAATCACATAAAGGTGCAAAAAAAAAAAAAAAAAAAAAGGTTTTCATTCCTTAGAAAATTCTGTGTATTTTTCAACATGGAAAAAAGTTTCAATCTATTGAATTACGTAGTCATAGATTCAGAAACAAAATAGAAGACGAAACGCACATAAATACCAAATACTTATGACCATATTTTATAACAGTATAAGGCTAAGCAGATGTTGAATCCGATTTCAAGATTATTACAGATATTTTAGAAGAAAAAAAATGCAATGTTGTACTGCACTGGTAATAGTATTTTGATGTTTAATATTTTTTTGCGAAAAAAAAAGATTACTACTGTATAGTAATAGACAATTCATATAGTTGTTCTATATTAATGCATAAGTGATATTAATAATAGATTATAGTTTTCTAAATTTAATTTCAAAATAATTAAAACATAATTTAAAAATTAAACAATACAATACTTTCTGTGTAATTTGTGCAAATCAAACTTCCATAATTAAATTCCATTTTATTTAGTAATTAAATTTTTTAAATATGAAATTGCTTATTCAAATATTCAACTATCCAGCCATCCATAATACTGTAATTAAAAGTGGCCCTGGAGACATGCATTGCTCATCGATTATATCCCAAAACTGTTGTTGTATGTGCTTAATGTCTCTGCTCGTATGTCACGTTAATATTTGACAGTGCTGAATTGAATTAAGAAAAATTATTTCACAAACTGACATAACTACAAATCATTTGTCTTTCAAATTCAAGCCATCAAAGAGAGCCCCAACTATCTCAAAACGTCCTAAAACGGTCCATATAACCTCTCTACCCACCCCACGTCCCCTTACAGAGACTTTTTTTCCCTTACTTCAAACTATGTCAGTTTTAAGTCGCTTTTTTTATTCTTGTAATAATTTATCTGGTAATTCTGCATCATTTGAATGCGAGCAAAAGCCATAATTCAGTCGTGTGAATACAAAAGAAGGGTCGAAACCAAATAATCACATTGTTAATACTGTCCTATACAGTATATGGTGATGCCATTGGCCATTGCAATGCTATAACTGCTAGACTTTATGTTTTATATTCGTCATATAGAAAAAAATGCCTTAAACCTGTCCTTCATTCTTCCTATTTTTGCTTACTTTCTCTTTCTCTCTTGCGCTAACACTCCTATTTCTAACATTTTCCAATAACTCCCATCACCCCATGTGACATCTACAAATCAAACTTTAGTTACACTTAAAATGACAGGCAGCTCTACCATACTGTCCGTGTATTATGAACAGATGAAATCTAACTATACAATCACACAAACCGCTTTAACTTACACAAAAACATAAAATCCATTAACATTGTTACAAATTGCAAAAAACACAATAGTAGTCAACCAAACACCAACACAGGTAGTTAACCAAACTAATTAAAAAACAAATTAATTTTATGGATAAGAATGTTCAGTCTAAAAATGTAAGGTCCAGAATTGTAGTATTTAAATGTACATTAGATAACGACTTCAAATGTCTTGACTTTTAAATGGCAAGACATATGAAGATTCTTCTTAAAATCTAATAAACTACTACACAAAAAAATTAAACTGACATTACATTAAACTAAAAATCGGGAAAAAAAACTTGATTACGTTGCACGTTGATTACTGTTATTTAAATGTCAATGAATATTTAATAAATAGTGCGAAAATAACTTTTTCATTGCGCAGAATTTGCGATAAAATTTGCAAATTGTGCTACAGTATAAGATGATACTATTAACATAAATTTCAACTTTACTCAAAATAAGTTACTAGTCAAAAGAAAATAATCCAAAACCTACAGTAACTGTCTAGGACTGGTAGAGATCTAATAGATTTCATGCTTCTAGCAGTCTAATAGTTTTTTGTATTTAACTGGCATGCAAAATTTGTCTAAACATGCCTACTATTAGTTAATTCTAATCATAATCTCCTGGTGGCAACTACCACCGGATAGGGGTACAATACACATAAAGCATACTGTAACTTATACTGTATCTGTACTTATTATAAAAAAAATAAGAAAGGGAATAAAAAAGTATGAAACACAGACAGTGATAGTCATAGTCAGAGAGTGTAAAGATGTAAACTAAAAACACAAAATGTATACAGTATGTGACTTGGCGGTGAAAATTTACTTTTCTCTTTCACTCTCACCAGGGAAATGGAGATAACTCATCTCCTTTTCTACCTCAAAAAAGACAGATTTATGTGAAGGGTGGATAGAAAGTGGGAGGGTTGGTGGGTGGTGAGTGAAAAATATAAGCAACAAACGTCTCTAATGTGAACCCCAGGCCAATATACTCCATCCCCCTTTCTACTAATGTTCCACACACTTAAACTCTTACCTAACATTTTCCCTCCTTTTTCCCTTTCCCCGCCATTAAACGCTTATATACCACCACCCCACCGCCTCCCACACATACATATAAAGTGTGTATATTCTGTGTAAGCACTTGACCAGACGCCATTCACATTTCACACTGACTCAAATTTCATTAAATATTCCCTCCTCACACCTCCTCCTGCTCTATTGTTTTATATCGAAATGTCCTGTAATAAATTTACATAAAGCAATTCAACATGTTCTGCTCTGTCTTATAACCCTAACATGACGTCATGACTTATTAACTGAGCCATAATAATTACATTTTGAGGAAATTCAACTCGTATAATAAAAAGTATCTCCTGAATGGTATATGTGATAAAATTATGAAACAAAACCCCCATTGCATCGGAATTTGACATAGGCGCCAATTGAAAGTATTTAAGTGACTTTGCAGCTTTTAAATTACAAATAGTAAAAATTAAAGTCTAATCAATTTTAGTTTTAAGAAGAAAATGCAACTAAATTCAATTCTTAAAAACAAAAGTAGAAATATTGTTATATTATGAAAACCTTAACTAAATAAGGATTTGAGCTGTTAAAATGATCATTTTGCTTATTATTTTGCCAACGTAAAATAAAAAGTAACCAGAAATAAAATTTCCAAATAAACTCAACAATGATGTCACATATTCAAATTTTAAAGTTAAATCAACGATGACACATCATCAAAGATAATTAAAAAAAATAAAACTAAGATTTTAAAGTAAAAATATCCTTTTCTTCACATAGATATTTATTTTTTCTCCTTCCTATTTTAGGTAGGAGTAGAAGAATTTGGGTTAAAAATGTCAGCCATTTTTCATCCTTGTGTTAAAGTTTGAAAGACTTCTTTTGAAATTCACCAAATCGGTCACATAAATTATTGGCGGTAAAAACAACAAACAGTTGGGAGCGCCCTCTCGCGTTATTCACACATGCTCACACACATAATGTACTGTAGCTTCTTACATGTGTGATATATTTATAGAGGACGTTAGTGTCCAAACGAAAATAGAAGCCAGATTTCTACATCAGTCACAAACGATGACGTGACCTTAAACAGATTTGACAACTTTTTCTTTATTACCTTTAAATATATAAATAATCACGTCTGTGCACATACACTCAACTTTGAGCAAAGTATCTCTTTCACTAAAAGCTCAAAACCGAAGCTTGTCTTGTTCTGGACTTCTAGAACAGCGACAATGCGAGGAAGCCCTTCTCCTCCCCTACTGTTATTTCGGACACTGTATTTAAAAATTCTACTTCCAGTGTTAGGTGCCCTGAGGCTTGGTCCCAACTCTTGGGAAACCCTTTATTACTTGTTTCCACCTATAGTGACCGATGTATTGTATATCTTGGGTCATAAAAAATGGAATAATGCAAATCAGTGATCACTATGATAACTAGAGAGTTTTGAATAACTTATTACATTGAAATTTTGATATATTTTTATAACATCTCAACCATATTACGTCTAAGAATTAAGCACTGACTCTACTGTAAAAAAAACCTTTAAGTGTATGCTGCCAAAATAGTGCAGGAAGCACAATGCTATACTATTGGCTCCCCCCTTAGAGTAGGCCTAACGGTATAATTAACATGGCATAATGGCATATTATAAGCTGTCATGATGAAGTTGTGAGTCGCGCAGTACGACGTCAAAATGGCGTGACAAATGAGAAAATGCAGATGAGAAACTGAGTGAATCTTTCAGCCAAAAGTTTCTTTTTTTAAAAAAATGTATTTGAAATGTCAGAATGAATGGTAAATAGCGCGTTTAAAACAAATGTTGTTGTTGTGGAAGTGATGCACTGCCATCGTTTGCAAATGAAAACCAGAAATAAACAACTTAAAAAGCAAACGTACAGTACCTTAAAATAATATATTTAAGAGTAAAACTTGCCTTTTTATCGCCATCCCACTCCTTAAAACACGTGGCACAAGGCAACTTTTTCCTATAAAAGAAAATTCACATGTAAAGATGAGTTGTCACTTGACCCTGTTTTTATCATAAACTTATACAAATTACAGTCACAAAAAAGTAACGGGAAATTTAGCAAAGTAAAATAATTATTTACCATATGTTGTGTATTTCTTGTTAAACAAAAATGATAAACACAAATAAATAAAAAGTTGTTGGGTGTTAACACTAAATGAATATATCTTTAGAGTCATTTAATCATAAATTTGCACGCTATAAAATATAAAAGTATTCTATACTCTTTTCCACATTTAGAATATAAGGAGATGTATCGAAAACCCTGCATTCTGAATGGCATTGCTAAAATTTTGCCTAGCATACCTCTCATTATTTTCTAAAAATGAAGAGTATAATCTTAGCAACATCTTAAGAACCAATAAAGCAATATACGCAAATAAAGCTTTAAAAATTCCTATAAAATATACTTAATATGTAATCTTAATTAACCAAGTATTATAAGCTTAAATATTTGGCGTCCAAGATAAATGGCATAGCAACCTTATTATCTCGTATGCCACTGAATGCAGACCACCAATGTAGACAAAACATGATATTTTAGGAAAACACTACAAAAACCACTTTGCATCTTGTAAAACTGGTTAAAATAAGTTACTAATTAACTAAAAAGATATAAATTTGTAAAGTGGCCAAAGTAAACGGCTGACATGTACCCTCCCCCTCCCCCTTTCTTCCCCCAAAAACATTAAGCATAAAGCAGCAGTTTGTCTGCTAAAAATTCTTTTTCCTATTTGACTTCATAAATATAAACATGTGTCATCTTTTCAACTCTTGTTTTAAAACAAGGAAGACACGAAATAATATTAATAAACGGCCACTGCGATGTATCGTCAATCAGTCACAAAAAAACCCAACAACATTAAATAAATATAAAAAAAAAATATTTCTACTTCCTTGACTTTTGACAATAATTCAAAAAACACGCAGCGAATTTTTAGTTGACATTATGGACGAGATAAAGGTGGACCGAAAAGGTTTTTTTTAATTAGCTAAAAACTAGACTTGTTACTAGTTGACGTAAAATGGAAATATGTGTAGCATTTTAATACTACATTTGTTTCTAATTACAACATTTACACTGTAAAAGTCAATTAAAGATTTCTATACACTACCTGGACTTGACATTTAAGACCAAAAATCTATCCATAAATAAAAATCGCAAAAAAAGGTAATAAATTTCAATTCTAATGTCACATTTCCGATAGCAATTAATATACTTTACTTACAAAGTACTACTTTCTCCCATACCCCCTTTGTTTGGTCACACAAAACCAATTATCTTGTAATTGAATTTAACTTTAAAAAATAAAAATGTTACTTTAGAGTTAACTACCGCCAATACTATAAGTATAACTTAAGCTACCATACGTAATGATTAGATACAAATTTAGGTTATTATGATATGCGCAGGTGTGCCGGAAAAATTGTGAAAGTACAGATCAGAGCAAATGGGGGAACATGCGTATTGTTAGTCAGTGGGTGGGTGGATGTTGTATGTTTGTATGGAAGTTGATTGATGATAAACAAATTTTATTACCCTTCTGCTGCTGCCATCTTTGTCGTTGTCTAAGCAGAAAATTGTAAATTTGACTTTTGACGCAGGTGGCTTCAGCCAGCGTCACATTTTAACCAAGCGAAGATGATCCGTCACAGCAGTCAGCAGATAAATCACACTTGATCACGCTATATCATATCAAAAAGCATAAAAAACACATTTTAAAACACATACATATACAATAAAGTAAGAACGAAAAAGAAAAACCCGGCAATAATTTACATTAAAAATCTGAACAGGAAAAAACATTTGAACCAGTCGTACGTGACGTCAAACAATTCGTTATCATCCACATTTGCCGCTACTGTCACATTCACACTACCATCATTTCAAAACAGCATATTAATTTTTTTTCTTCATTAAAGTATACTATTCAAACTACAAATGCAGATAATGACAATTACTGGAAATGTCACCACCTTTAAACGTCTAGTCCCCCATCCCTACACTGACCACTACTAAAATCAAATTTATCATTAGAATTGAAATAAGCGATTTGCCATTTTTAAAGCACATCCTCATTTTACAAAAAAAAAAATAAATTTAAAGGTTATATACATGCCTTAAATGTCAAATGGAGTCACTTTATAGGGAGATTAATTGATTTGGCAATCAATCAATTCAACGATTGCAACACACAGAACGTAATCAAATTTTACGGCATAAAGTACTTGTATTATCTCTATTTAGGGAGTGTCATTTAAATAACAATTACTAATTAAGCTGTTACCTGGTAGTGCCACATTTGTTAAATTAACATAATTCGAGAAAAATGACGAATGTCGACTGATTAAGTCAAACGCCAACATGCCATATTGTTAATCATAAAGCAGCTTTAAATGATTACAGTTTATTCCTTAACAAGTTTTTTTTTACTGTCTGCTAATGGCCAAGCTGACGTGTAGTTTATTTTTAATGCGCAATCACTAACAATATTACATACAACTTACAAAAAACTGAAAATGAGTAAAACTTTTTAACGAAGAATAAATGGAACAGAACCCAAAGTGAACAGGACCTAAATGTAGTTTTAATTCTATGTAAAATTCTCATCAAGTCCAATTTTGCTATTAAATGCTTTATATATTGTTAAAAAATTCATAAATTATATTAAGTTGTTCAGAATGTTGCAGGAAGTGTGAATATTTTAGCAAGTGCGACTATTACTTTTTTCTTGATGCATTTTTCTTGATGTTTGGTTTAAAGTGACAGCTAATATAGTTTATTAGCAGCTGTCATGAAACAGAAAGAAAAACAAAACTTGTTTTTTAACCTTTGGCTCGCTGATTTTTTGCATATTTTTCGTATTTCGTTCACCCTGGGCTGCACATATAACTTTATGGCATCAGCAGCAGACGAGTTTCAAATATATCACAGTCTTCTTAATACTTAACAACCAAATAAAAATTCATGAAGAAGTTTTGTAGGGAAAAAGAGAGGTCAACACGGCGTTTTCGACTTTTCTCACTCTCAGCCAGGAGTTTAAAAATAACTTACCTGATTTTCAATTACTTAACTTCTTAATATGAAACTTTGTATTCACCTCAAAACAGCTGGCCAATAAATAAATCAGCAATCGCTCACATTTGACCGAATTTCGTTTAACATTTATGAAATGCAGCAACAAAACAAACGTTGTTTTCACCATAACGTCAATAAACGATTAACTTAAAAGTTCAAAGCGCTTTTCAATTAGTCAGAATTGTACGTAATGTAAAAAACAATCATTCAACTTTTAAGTTTGTATGAAACAAAATTGAGCACTTTTAAGCATTTCATTTAGTTAATAAGAATCTAAATAAAATAGGTCGTTATGTAGACAAATGCTGGCACTACCTTTGGTATGAAGCAACTAAATTTACAGCTAAACTTATGATTGCTTTAATCGGTTGTGTGTTGTATAGGCTAAATTTACCATTTAATTAAATCTCGAATTCAAGCTAAAAATGGGTGTCAAATGCTTCACGCAGGGCGGCAAATATTCCCCTTGTCACTGGATAAAATGATCAAGTCTCACCTTAAGTTGACAATGTGTGTTGGAAACTGCAAATAATCGCTTCTAAAAATTATTCGAATGGCACATTAGAGACTCTAAAAAGGATTCAACGCCTCCAACAGTCCAGAGCAGCTGAGGGGATGAAAAGTTTCCTAAGAATACAAATGTTATTAATTACAATTTCCATATAAATATCAATATTTACCATTAGTGCAGCAGCACACGTCTACTTTTCCTCTCAATATGATTATAACTGTACACCGAGAATTAATATTTCCCCGGCTAAACAGTTAAGGAAAATGTACATTTGATTCAATTACTGTAATGGTACCACATGGACACCAGTTTGAGCTAATAGCAATTTTGAGGCTTTAAGAAAATGTCTTTTCTCTTTCGACTAATTTAAATATTATTTTTAGTATTTTTTTATCATTTTAGCAAAGCCATAAAAACGCCATCGAAATTGTTCGGACTCGACGTGACATCTGACCGAATATGTTTAATGTTTACCGCAAAACAATTTTCGTAAAGAGGACTGAAAAGCAGGTGGTCGAACTGGTTTTTCATATTATTGTGTGTATGTGTATAATATAAATATAATAAAATGTGCGAATGGTATTTTTATGTTAATTAAGGAAGATTTTGTTTTTCAGTTATCCACACATACACACACATTTTGCATCGATTAATAATAAGCAGGTGGAGAAAATATAAATTTATTTTAATGGCTAGAATTGCTCTGACTCAAAACTGTTTTGCAATAGAATAATATATAAAATATATACTTACTCTAATTTTCCTAAACATCCAGGTTTTGGAATCTTAAATTGGTTTGCCATGCGTGTACTTTCTCTTGATTATTATTACCTAAACAGAAAAACTTAATTGGGGTTTTCAAAAAGTTATTACAACCACAAACTAACAAACTTTACTGGAAACGTTGAACTTAAACACGACTCGATTAACTTGTACAATTATAAACGTCTGAGTCATTATTACAAGTTATTGTGTACTAAACCCCGCGGTTCAATACAACATCCACTGAAATTGATTTTGTATTTATTAATAACCTTCAATTCATTTCACACCGCCAAAACAAATAGCGATGCAATGTCAGCGTCAGTTGTCATCCTTTTGCATTTTACTGGACGTTCGCTTACATACAGTCCCGTAATTATTCATTTCATCGTTAAACTTGTCAATACTTACGTCACCGCAATGACAATATTTATACTAATTATTTAGTTACAAACATTAATTAATTAATATTGAAGCTTACTTTGTCTTAAATCACAGATAAAGTTCAAGAACATGTCAAACTTTGCAAAAAAATTACATTAGTATACACTTGCCGTAATCAGCAACATCAACCTTCTGTTTTTCCTTTTGGAATGAAACCTTGCTTTTCAAGCTAAGGATCGTGACCCTCTTAAGACTCGCAAAAATGTACAGGTATTTGTGATCCATTTTTCTAAATATTTATATTAACGGTACGTTATTAAATGCTATCATCTCCTTAATGAATACTGTATATTTCTACATGAAGTTACAAATTACATGTACTGTAGTAGTATTTGATTTAATTATACAGCATTCATGATAAAATTCAGAGGTACCGTACCGGTACTGTATTACGTTAAGTTTAGAAGCAAGAGATTTTTTATTTATCGCTATCTAATTCATTTTCTACTTTTAACTTTTAAAAATTTGGTTTTTTTTGTGTAGAAAAGGCCCTTTATTCTATTGGTCCCATATGCATCTTTTCTACACTTTATGGTCCACATGATCTGTGCTAAATAATAAAATATAAGCATCTTTCGAATTAATTACGTAACGTAAAGTTTAATGTTGTTTTCTAAAACGTATGTGTTTATTTTGGGTAAATGATGAGTTAAGGATGGTAGAGCCGTAAAATCAAATAAGTCGAAGAAGCGTTTAAATCAGAATTTGGACATGAATAAGATTTGGCGTCAGACATTTTGGCCATTCATTTGTACTAGCGCATTGAGGTACGTTGAGGATGGGGGGTGGGGGAAGAGAGATTTTGGACATTGAGAAAAGTGGGGAGGGGGGGGAGTAGAAGGGGATAAAGAAACAGTTTACGACGACAACAACAAACATAACAAACAAACAAATACCTTATAAAGTATCTCGTTTATATATCTCACTCTATGTTGTATTTATATGTGGATGTATACCGTATAGTATTGGCTGTACATAGTCCCAGCAACAAAAACACATGAAAGGAAACGTTTGAACGAAATTGATGTTTATGGTTTGGCTGTCGACCATTAAATTCGGACACACAACACATGTATAAGGGCTAACAAATACACACATAACACCCACCCCCACACCATCTATATATACTTGTATATCGGTATATAAGAAAAGGTTAAAAAATATCTGTTGGAAAATAAAAATAATGGATCACATTGAAGTTAGTGATGAAAACGAAGACCAAAATGGAGTAGAGTGAGAGAGGCAGTTTGTTAGTTGGGCACAACAACAAAAAAGCTTCAATATCGACAACATATTGCGAGAAAAAAATAGCGTATAACATTTTGTTAAAAAATAAACAACATATAAACTGTACATAACTCATTCACCTCCATTTTTACAACTTTTATTCCTTTAGCTCCAGCTAAAAGTCCAATGTAGTCCTTCTAAAACAATGAGACCCCCTACAAAGTAGTAATATTGATTGTATTGAGACACTTGTTTTTGGACAAGTCATACTCACAGGCTGTATTGTCATTTGGTCCCCCGTCCACTTACAGAATGAATGATCGGAATGTCAATTACTATTATAAACTAGGTATAACTAAAATTTGAAATACATTTTCATATTGAACATTCAATTTAAGGCATTAGAAGTTGAAACCAAATTCACTGCTTAGTCTTAAAATTTATTTTGTATAAAATATTCACTGCCAATTATCAATTGAGCGTCAGAAGTAACAAATTATTTTTCTAGAAAACAATTGGAAACATATTAGATTTACCTAATGCCTACATATTAATGTAAATATTTTTAAAGCCTTTGTGGAAATTTATAATTCTCGGTTTTGCATAATATTTGCCGCTTTAGGTTGCTCAATCGCGGCAGCACTTGGTAAAATCGTTTCAATAAAATTTCATCGCCACTAAAATATACATACTGGTATATAAAGAAAATAATATAAAAACTGTTGCGGTTTTTTTTTGACTAAAATATGGTTATACCTTGTCCTGTCAATTGACCACTCTCGTTTATTTCATTTTATAAGGTGTTGGGCCCATTCACAAAAAAAGTTAAAACTTTAAATGCAAAGCAATCCAAGCAGATGAAAAGTTAGTACTTTTTTCTCTACTATTTTGTTATTTTTTCTCCCTTTAACATCAAATGTGTAGAGTACTATAAGCTGTACAATAGTTTTTTTTTATTTTTTATCCCTCCTATATACACTGCAAATATATATAAAAAAACACAACCCGAGTTTATAGAGTTATCGTGCAAATTGAGTATTACATGTTGGCGCACTCACCTTATTTTGTTGAAAAAGTATTTTTTTAAAAGATTTTATATATATATATATACAGTATTATACATATACACCGTACCTTTATATTGTATATATCAGTTGAAATAGGTTAAAAGTGTTTTGGTGGATTGTACATACTGTAGGTTTATGTAGGGAGTGGGAGAAGAAATCAAGTGTCCACCGACTCTGTAATATCTATATATCTTTTTTAGCACACTCATATATATTGGCCTTGTGATGTCTAGAGAAAAAAACTAAGAAGAAATAGTTTTACTAAAGTGATAAAAAAACACACCGAGAAGGAAGAAGAATCAGAGAGTGAAAAAGATGGCTGTTTCGATGGCAAAAATAAATATACAGTACATACTCGTATATACAGTATAAGATGGAAACAATAAAAGTTGAGTCAAACTAAAGACAAAAATATATACTGAACTTTGTGTGTGCTGAGATGTAGATCTTTCTATCTTAGCAATTGCAAAGAGCCAATTTGGTGATTCCAACAACAACAACAAAAAAATGAGTGGACCACCACTATCAACATCATCCAAAAAACTAACACGTCACAAGATCTTTACACACTACACAGTTACATGTTTGTTTAAAAAAAATCGAATTGTAAACTTCATGATGCACATTTCATGAACAGATGAAAAAAAATCCATTTAAAAAGAACTATCCAAATATACAAAAACCTTCAGGTTAAACTTTGTTGAATACATTTGGAGAATTTAATTAAATATTTGCAGTAGAAGTTCCAAATCGACTATAGTCAATGTCATTATGGACTTATTAATTTGATGAAATAATAGGTATTGCTCAAAGCCAAAATAAAAGTGCTTCTAGCATTAAAATTGACTGTAAAAATATTATCACCAAATTCAGTCATTAAAGAGCAAAATTAATGGGCTAGTTAGTCATTTTTTTTTAGAAAACTTAGACAGGTTTGATTTTATTCAAAGTTTTTAATTAAGTTTATTTAAGTAATATGATGTAGTTGTACACGAACTTGCAAGTCCAACCGCTTATTATGCCGAAAATGTCACATTATCAGCGGCAGCAATATTTTGCTAATATCGTGGTAAAAAAATCATTTTTCAAATGTAATATTTTTATAGTAGCATGTAAAATTTTATTCGGCCGATAACAAATTTATTTAGACACGTTCAAACTAGTTTTCCTGTTATTAAATCATGTTATTGATATCGTTTTCGACGGTGATTTTATTACGTTGGGTTACGCCGTGTGTGTTGCACTATCGTGAGGCAGAATTTTCTACCTTCTCCGTCGCCGGTAGCGGTCAATTAGCGATGCTGCATCATGACGGCTTTGTACAGAGCCACCGTCAAATTTATGACATTACAAAAATATTTTGATACAAAATTTACAGATAAAAAATATATTATTGCAAAATTACGAACTTAATTAATTTTAACTTAATTAAAAATTGAAATTTTGTTAAAAGTTGCTCCGTGAGATGGTGTTACTAAGGTTAGTGAGCAAAATTTCAACTTCAAACAATAAATAATCAGGAATGCTAACCTAACCATGATAATAATTTGAACGTAAAATAGTCGTATAAAAACTTTTAAAATTTATTTGGTCAATTGTCTCGACCTTGTTTTATCAAGTGGTACGTGATTTTTCATTGAAATGTTTAAATTTCACGAGCTACCGGTTTGACAGCTGAACAACTCAAAACTTTTATAATATTGATGGCCGTCAATTAAAGTTATTATTCACAACTATCAATAATAAAAAATTGACATTTCCTGTCCCCAAAACCGTCATACGTCGACGTTTCTCAAACTGCATTTATTGTGTGCAGCTGCTTTATTTTTAATTTTATTACAGTCCTTTCGTTAATTGATACATTATTTCTAACTTATTTATCAAATACACAAAATAACAAAAACAGTAATTAACTCATTTTTTTTGAAAGTATTAAATGTATATGTTTTTCATTAAAGTTATTTTTAAAGAAACTTATTAGATCTCAAGAATTCCATAGTTTGAAAACGTGTCCATTACTTATTGGCAAAAAAATATTTAAGTTATAAAAAATTTTATTATTAAAAGGTCAAATGGATGACCGATACAAATGATTACAACACTAAACATCCATTTTTTATTATAATTTTTTTTTGAACAAGAAGAAACCCTTTGAAATAAAAGAGAGAACAAAAAAAAATAAAGAAAATAATGGAAAGTTGTAGCAGACGACTATGATGACTCTAAATGGCCATCCAGTCGTATAATAATTGTCTCCTCCACCCCTTTAGGTCCCTCCTGCAACCAGAGATTAACGTGAAGAATTGATGGCAACAGCGGTTCAGACAAGTAATATACATTCGGAATGGGGAGGGGAAGAAGGGCCAAATCATCCAAAAGGAGGGGGCCCTAAAGGTTTTTTTTATCTCAATCAAAAGTCGTTGAGACAAAACCATATCATTTGTCCCCTTACAACAACACACTTTATGTGTCCATCTCAATGGACATGTCATAATAAAACTTAAGATATTATATTAGCCGGTGCAATAAAAGACATAGCAGCACATATAGAACTAAACTAGTCCATTTTCACTGTGCCATATCCGAATTCTCGATAATCTATAGCATTAATCAAAAATGAGCAAATTAATGGAACTTGTATAAAAATAATTAATAAACAATACATAGCGTGTGACATTGGTATTTTATACCCATTTTTTAAAAAACTAAATATACATCGAAGCTTATTTTAAGAAACTAAATTTGATATTACTAATTTTCCATTGCTAAATGGTTATTTAGCCATTTATCCACTTAGCACTGCTTCTGCCATAATGTAATTGCGCTAAATACACTACATTATAATTCCATTTTAATTTATCTTTGTTCATTATACTGGCATAAAAGTCGTATGAATTGACGACTAATTAAAATAATAGGCTGTTAATTTTTATGTTTATTTGCTAATCTCTTTCTTCCCCAATCATTCAGTGTCTACCATTGCCCACCAAAGAAAGGGGGCTTTGTAATCAACGTGGTCATTTGACATGTCTTAATTTCATAGCCAACTCATCCATCCTTTTGTCTTTTTTCTTTCTCTTTATAAGCCATCATCAATCCCATGGAAAACTAACACCAAACAACCATTCCACTCCTAACCCACCCCCTTATCACCTTTCCCGCCAAAAAAAAAAAATACTCATTTCCAAAGAAAGAAAAAAAAACATCTCTCGACGTGATTTCGATTTCTCAATCTTTTCCATCAACCTAATAATGGCCGTTCATAGACTTATAGACAGATAAAGTGACAACACTGACCACCACATAACAATCAAAAGATCACGTGACACATATACATGTGCACAGTGGCGCCAAATAAACGTCTTCAATTAAAAGACTCAAAAGCAACGTCGACATGTTATGACTTAATTACTGTATAAGTAAGCGGATAAGCAATTACAGTAGAAAAACAAAAACTAAAATCCATCATTAAACATGCCAATTTGAATAATAATAGTTAGCTATAAGGCAGAAAATCAAAGATTTTTTTTTAAATTGTATTAATCAAAGTTTATGGTCACAATGACCATGAAATAACCTAGTATATATGCTAATTCTAATAAAAATGCAAATAATAATTTAAAAAATGTAATAATACTTTAAATAAACACAAATTTGAAATTAAATATTTTAGAATCTATTGAGAAATAACAAGTTTGTAGAATTTAATTTTAAAATTTGGCCAAAATGTTAAGACGTGTCCTAAAAGTTAATTAACATAAAATAAGATTTTCAGAATATTGAAATTGAACAGGCTAATAAATAAATTAGTTAATATACAGTAACTAGAAATGTCGAATATAAATTAATAGCATTCTTATTCAGGTCATATTTTTCCTCAATGTCTAATCTGAAAGCCAACAATGTTAAAGTATTATTTTCTTTGCACCACAGCATGAAAATAAGATGAAGCAATAAGCGACCATGAAGTCGAAAGTTGCCAGGGTGAATTTGTCTTTTGATTCTTTTTTATTTTCCCTTCCAAAATGTCCAAATAGGAAAAGTGATGCTGTTGTCTTTTTAACTATTTTTCTCTCCTGTTGTGTTCGTTTTCTCATCAACGTCCATGGTGATTGTGCGATTGCGCAGTTGATGATGTGTATATACTGCAGGAAGCTGGTTGGAAGAGGGGAGGGTGGTCGAGGTAGATTTCATTACCTTATCTTGATCTCATCGAAAATGGGTAAAGAAAAAAATAAATATAACGAACACACTAGATGGATATAGTGAAGATGAAATGGAGAGAATGAGTTTGACAAACGTAAAATGATGTCGTTCACTGGATAAACATTTCTTTTTTTATTTTGGTAGAATAAAAGAAAAAAGAAAGGGCCTTTAAGAAAATGGAGTTTGGGAACCTTTTTAACACATATGAGAAAATAAATGAAAAAAAAAAAAAAAACAAAACCCATTGCTGTATTTTAAAAGGGTGGTAGATGCAATTAACAATAGAAACAATCTAATGTGGCAATACAGTGCCAACATTAAATACTAATAATATAATTTCAAACTCTTTATAGTGCCCTTATTTACGTCATAGGTTCATAACTCTAAATAGTTACGTAAAATGCAAACAAAATATTAAATTAATAATTCATGTATACTTCATAACTTTATAAAAAAATATCGTCATACGTCAATAAGAAACGAGACAGTTCGCTATTAAAAACCATGTATTTCAATCTCGTTCTTTTAAAACAATTCCTGTTCCTGAAAACAATAGAAAAACAAAACAATCCTCGATTTAAACTAGTGCAATTTAGACTTTCTTTATTAGGCAATCACAGATATTTCATATTTCTTATGAAAGCGACAAAATTGAAAATATGAAAATAATGCTTGAAGAGGTAAATTTATATTCTTAAAATTGACTTGTAAAATATAAAACTTGACTTTCAGGGTGGTGCCAGATTCTTAATGGTTTTAAAAACCATCACAATATCTATTTGGGCCCAGGTGAAACTACTGAGGTCTTGTATTTTTTTTTAAAATTTGTCATCGTAAAACTTGTTTTCATTTTATGATAAGAAATACAATATTTACACAGCCACGTAATAATAGTGAGAATGATTTTAGGATATTTGTTTACAAAGACGGTCTGTGTTTCGTCTTAATAGCAAACTTAAATGCTTTTTAAATAATTTAACTTAGCCAGAGAGCGACAATATGGCTGCGGTTGTAGAAAAGTTTTCAAATTGTTGAAAGTTGACGCTGGGGTCGCAACCTCTTTCAGCGTTTGTTTAAATAAAACAAGCTTTCAACCTTGCCACTGAAAAAAGACAGAGATTTTTAACTTTTCTTAAAGGTAAAAGATGAAAATGAGTTACGAAAAGAGGAAAAGGAGAAAGTGAGATCTGGTAAATTTCCAAAAGAAAATTAATTCCAACTCTCCCACCCCCCACCTTACATCCATTTACAAACAACACGCCAAATTTAGACTTAATTTCCTCAACCCAAAATGCTTACCCCAACACCTCGCCAACCCCATCACATTTGTACAGATGTGTTATAGCGTAATTAATAGTAAATTTCAAAACATTTTGTATTTTTGAAACAACACAGAAATTTAAATTCAATATTATACTCATACTTTTACTGAATATAGAGCATCCAATCTGTTACCTATACTTGTTGGCAAAATAACTTAAATTTAAAAAAAAAACTCTATTATTGAAATAAGATAGTTAATTCTTAAAATCATCAAATCACGAGGTAAAATACCAATTGTTATTTTATCAAACAAAATGAAAAATGAAATACCATTACAGTATGTGAAAATTTCTTCAAAAATAATTATTAACTTGATTTAGATATTTAAAAAATGTTTTAAAATATTTTTGCAAATGCAGAACGTGAATGTACTTGAAAAAACTAAAACTTTTGCAAGATAATTTAATATAATTGCAAATTAATTAAAAAAAAAACAAATATTCTTCTCATATCACATGGACGACATTTCTCTTGCTTAAAACTTTCAATAGAGTCTTAATAAGCCTTTCTAATAATAATCCAATATTAGCCTATACAAAAAATTAACAAATTTACATTAAGCGTAAAAACATACTGTAAGTCAGTAAAAGCATTTTAATCAAATTCAGTATAAAAAATAAAATCAAAAATAAATTAAAAGTCGGTAATCTAAAGTTGACTATTTCACCCAATTGACTTTGACTACAAATTCCACCTAACTTTTTATAATCTTAATTTTTAAAATAAAACTAGAATCCCAAATTTATTATATTTTTTTCAAAAAACTTAAATTACACAAACACGCAAAAGTAAATGTTTTTTTTTTAAAAGAAAATTTGATGTAATTTGAGTTGAACAAATGAAATTAACATATAAAATAATACATAAATAAAAAATAAAATTTATTGTCCAGCAGTTACCTTGTTTTTTTCTCTTGATAATTTCATACAGCAAGACAAAAATAATAATAATAAAAAAATAATTTTTTCTTTTCTCTAAAACACAAATTCCTTTCTCAAGTCGCTCTTATATGATGATTATTACTCTCTTCCAATTATCGCAAACATTAAATTATACAAAGCAAAAATAAAACTTCCTTTTGTGGTCCATTATGTACCGTATAAGCCTAACCCACATAAGACAACTTTAAATTATAAAGTATTCCATAAAAAAAAATTTAGTAAGATTATTATAAAAATGCAATTAATTAAGAAAGCAGCCGCCATAAGCACATTTCTTTTCAATTTACAATGCGTGACAGATGGCGCTACACTCGCTCTTTTCAATTTATAAACCTTAAATAAATGCCAATTGCATACTTCAAAATAATCTACAGTACATTGCATAACAGCCAAAGAAGTAATTATGAGTTTAAATCAACTTTTATTATCGGTAATTAACTTTACATACCTTTGAATGAAATTTTGTACTATTGTAACTATAATTTTGAAAGTTGTCTATCGTGACCCATTCCAATCAGAGTAAACTGCTTTCAACTTCATATTTGATAAGGAATAATAACTAAAATGCTGGTCATGTATTTGCATAGACTTGACCAAATTTACTATTTATTTTATATTTAAAAATAAGGAAAAATCTGTTCGCATGATTGAACTCAATTTTGCAAACGAATTTTCTATTTTACTTAACAGTAAGTTGATTATTTCTTAAAATAAAGAACATCAAAACCGTCTTGCCATGTTAAATAGCAAAACATTGTCTAAAATGTTTAACGATTTTCTGTTAATCGTGGGCGTTAAGATTAATGTAACAATATAAAAGCTATTAAAAGAACTTAATTGTGTAATCAACTTCTTATTATATAGACTTCTTCATGCCTTTTATGACAATAAAATTACATTGTCACTAATCTATTTCCTTAGCTTATGACTACACCGACTAAACTGAGGTTGATAAACAATTATTATTATGCCACTGTATCCACAAACACACACACTAACTTAGTCTAAAAATAACATCACGCCATACAATTACAATGTACCAACAAAACAAGAGTGTAAACAGGCTTCTCAAGTAAAGTATTGCACAGTTTTAAAGCGTTCAACTATTGTAAGTTAGTGATTTTTTATTTGTCTTATGCAAATGATTACAATACAGTAGTACTGTAACATTGCGAAAACAACGACCTCTAACCAGGTGCTAAAAATGGTAATTAACAAAAATCTTTTAAAGTTAGTGATTTTAAAATAACTTCATGCACCTGATATCGAATCCAATGAATATTGAACGATTGATATTAGTGTAGAAAACAATAAACAAACCACATCTCTATCGAATTGTATGGGGTAACGGATACAGTTACGCCGGAAGTTGATTAAAAAACCGCAATTCAAAGAGGGAAAAAAATAAATGATTTGATTTTTGTGACCATTGTGATTGTCTTTGGTTTAACATGTATTTTAACTGCATTGTATTTCTTTTTCTTGAGCCAAAAGAAAAAGTAGAAGGAGATCTTAAGAAACGGGCTGCTGTTGTATTGCAATGGAAAAGCTATATTATACATACACACACGTGTTTAACAGTCCATAACCAAGAGCAACACTCGTGGCTGTTATGTTTAATGTTGCCAGACTTCAACTCATCAGTTTCACCATAAACAACAACCTAATGGCGCTTCTAATTTATTCAGTTCAACGTCTTATTTCACACTATGAAAATACAACACAAACACCAGGTGGCGCTGCAAAAATGCACACGTCTTAAAAACGACATAAGCAAAATTTTAATTACATCAAACAATAATTACATTTTTTATGTGCTATAATATGAATAGTATCACTGTTGAGAATGTAAAACTGGTTTCTAATAAGTAACTGTTAATGTTTTTTTTCGATTAAGTTCCAATCGACTTTTGTCAAATTAATGTTCTTTTCACGCCTATTTGTAAGATTTTTGTAGTCAATTAACAATTTTTTTTGTAAAATGCTAAATAATACTGCTAGGACAGTTCAATAATGCTTAACTTCTTTAAATTGCCAATTCGTGAACTCCCTTGAAGGGGATAACCCTTTGATAATTCTAATTTTCAAGTGACAATTGCTTTGTCATTAGGCACCTTAAGATCAATTATCTTATAGTACAGTATTGGAATTATTTATACCGTAAAATAAAAATAGCAACCCTGTTCATATACTGTACACTATCTGGTGATATTCTTTGCCATTTATGGTATAAATATAATCATAATGTATAAAAGTAACAGATTCAGACAAAATGGTCGACTGCGTCTAGAAGTGTCAAAGTTCATTCGTCGTTCATCTGTGACCAAAATCGTTAAAAATGGCTGCCTTATCTTTCGTTTTCCATTGTCTCACATGAGAATTACCTTTCACCTCTTTTCTTAAACGAACCAAACCCACTCTTATTTTAATGGGGACCGACTACTGACATTCAGTTTGCAAGCTTATTTCAATCCGAAGTGTTTAAAATCTAAGATAAGTTATAACTTAGTTATCCAAACTCAATGAAACTATTCCAAAGTTTCATTTAACATAACCAAATCTATAAAATTAAAGATGATCAATAAAATAATTAGTACTGTATGTACTGTAAGTTGCTGTACTAAGAATACCGTATTACAAAAAGGTTAAAGAGCAAAAAAATGCAAGTTGTGTCCAGTAAGAACTGTCGTCAATTGGACTCCAACTTGTACAAAATCGATCCTAATCCGAGTATCATTAATGACTCCAATTACAGTGCAAAGATTTGTAAAAATTTTGTAACTATAGATTTACAGTCAATTACCTTTGATATAATGTCAGAAAAACTCTTTTAACATAATCGATTAAACATGACGATAGTATCGAAGTAAAACTATGAGAAATTTCAATTTAGATTATTTATGAGTGGTGTGATAATAACTTAGAAAAAAAATTCTCCAGCGCTAATAATTGATATCATATTTCTTGTCAGCGCCCTCTGTCGGACAAAATACAATTAAGATAAAACAATTGCTTGTTGTCTCCACATCCACAAAAGAAAAAATTTGTTTTCTACAACTGTCAATTGCAGAGACAGAAAAATACAAAAAATAATGCTGATAATTTATCACAACATTTTGAAAAAAAAATTTTAAATAAAAAATTACCCGTCGAAAAAAATTTCAGTCTATTAAACGCGCAGAAAAATCTCATAATACTCAAAATATTTATTACAGCATTTCAAAAAACAAACAAACATCCACCCCCAGTGCCCCCACATAAAAAATAAATATAACAATGAGGAAATACTTTATATATGAAATAAAAGTGGCAGCTAATATGATTATGGTGTAGGCCAATTAGTGTGTCCCATAGCGGCCATTAAGGTGCTTTTGGTCGCAGCAGCCACTTTTATGTTTCCATTGCAATTAACCTGACAGTCCATTGCATCAAAAAAATTAAGGTCATGTATATGTGTTGGGATGTTGTAAGGGCCTTTTTATTTACGGTATATTTCCCTGCACCCGTCGCTAAAGAAGCAAAAAAAAAAAAAGTCGAAGAAATTTACAGCCACCATATGTTTTGGCGGAAGAAAAATAATGTTAAGAAATAATCAGAAAGTACTGTATACTGTTTATGAGAAAAAAGCTGTGCAGAGTGTAATAAGCAGTGAACATAATTCAAACGACCATATTAAATTGTTTGGACCTTTTTTGATATATTGGAACTAGCAGGAAGGGTGCCTATCATTCTCCCCCACCTCACCTCTCCTTTCCCTTTAATCGGAGAGAAAGCTAAATGGACATAAACATTAAACTACATCACATCACCAAATAGATCAATAATAAAAAAATATCAACAACGCAGTTGGCAATAACATTGATCATATTCATTTATAAATTATCTGAACATACGAGTACGAATGGCAACAAAGTCTTTAAAATGTCTTAAAATTCCAATCAAAGACTAGAATATACCATATACTGTACTGTAGTTCTTTGGACTTTGCTAAATTAGCTAAACAGTTTGTTAACCAAGGAAATAAAGTTCTTAAAAAAATGACAGAAGTTGCATTGCCAACTCTATAAATAACTAATAAACAATAAAAGTAAAAATATATTGTTTTTTATTATTATTATAAAAATTGTTTAAGATAAAAATGGCTGATTAATAATGAGTGTGTTGTAGATGGCGTTAGCTGTCGCCATTATATATGGCGTCAAAAGAGCATATACAAGTCTTAATTGTAGATATGTGTGTGAGTGCGTGTTGTTTGGCCCATAAAACGCATTTGGTGCAAATTTATCCAGCATAGACTAAAAGTGATTTACAGGGATCAAAATTTACAACACTGCGACACATAAAATCCCACCCACTCATTCCATTCATCCATCCATCCACCCGCACCCACCCATCCCAACAACCCATTCATTTCATCTTCAGAAGCAGAAGAAGAAAGAAAGACAGCCATTGGAGAAAAGCAAAGATGGCAGAACGATGGAGGGTGTAAGAGGGTGGGGTGGTAGTGAGGGGGGGGGGGAGAAAAGTTGGTGGGGGATGGAAAGGAGTAGATGAGGGGGATGACATTTTCGCTCTTAATTTGCAGCTGCTACTTTTTAACTACTGTTACAACTTTTAGCCGTTAAATTTTCAAAATATATATCACTTGCATATATAAAGCGCCCTCTATATACAACAACAAATAAATCCAATGAGTGTTTTGTATTCTTTGGGTTTTAGTTGGAATGTTTTAATTACAACACCCTACCCCCCCCCAAACCGAACCACCTACCCAACATCTTCTCCATAGCACACACACATGTATAGGGTTTATGCGCGTACTTTTATTTTTACCCGCCATCTTTAAATGGTATCTTTTGAGGGTTTTATTAATGGTGAAGAGGTGGGAGGGGAATAATGAGAGTGGGTGATAGAGAAATACAAGGGAAGGAGGGATAATGCGCGCCAAAAAGGCAATTTGTGTAAATTTTGTCAATGCCAACGCAACGACGACGCCAAACGTTAACGTAAACGTGTAAACGCGCGTAAATTAAGTTGTAAACAATTAAAGTCAAACGTAATTCATCCCCCACCATACCACTACCCCCCTGCTTTTTCACTCTCCCCACTCCTTCTACACCTTAGTCACAATAAACAGTACATACAAAGCCATATAATAAACAGCCTAACTTATTTGCACAAGTTTTAAAAATGATACTAAAAAAAGATTTATTTCAAATTGCAAGTAGATTTTAATGTACTTAAAGTTATTGAATAGAACAATTATTCATTTCATTTGTTTATTTAAAAACAGCTCAAAATCTAAAAGCCAGCTGCCATGTTTAGTGAATTTCGTTTATAATTGGGAAAACCGTATTTCTAAATATACAGTTTACACTCACCGATATTAAACCCTTAAGTTAATATATTAACTTAATTGTAGTTTTTTGATTTGAAGTTTAAACCATTTTTGAAATCCAGTATGTCAGATTAATATACGCCTTCAGTCAAGCAATGTAATCAATGAAATCAAAGTCGGTGAAATGATGGTTTTATGACGAAATAAGACAGAATGCCATCAAACACTGCCATCAAAACAATTCAAATTGTATCCCCTAAAAATAAAATATTTTGCAATGGTTGCTAAAAGTTTAATTGAAAAAATAAAACCACATTTTTTAAATTGAAACGCGATCGAATAATTTTATTTAGCTTGAATTATGCAGTTCAATGAGATTTTTTAAATAATAATTAATAATTATATAAAAAAGTTTTTGTTATTTTTTTTCTTTCTATTTTTTCATCCAATTAACGATATCGGGATTTTTTTTCATATTTTATAAGTTTTAAGTTTGCTTTTAAAATTGTAACGCAAAAATAAAAAACAATAAAAATAATAAATCGCCAAAAACTTAAAACACCAAAAAAACATCAAAAAAGATTTGCCCCATACGGTATCTCTCTGCGGGCCACTTATTAAAAAAGCGCTTATAACGTTACACGCAATGTTTATGAAGAGAATAAATACGTCAACGTTACGTTACGGAAGAGTTTTGAGTTTTCGCGTTAACAGTTCACAGATGAGAAGATGATGGAAAAAGTTTTTGCTGTTGTCTGGAGAAACACTTAGGGTTAAGTTCCTATAATTATTATATTTATAATATGTATATATTTATATTATAGATGACGAAACAAAGCCAAACATTCACTTTACGCCTTGGTTGTTATTTTGGCTGTTTCAAAAAGATATGACAAAATTACACGTATATGTACAAAACGTACACGGCTAAACGTTTATCTTAAAAGATCAAACAAATTGACGTTGGGGCAGGAGAAAAAAAAAACAGCAAAGCGGCTTTTGCGTTCAAAAACACGGTCACAAATACTGATCAATAGCGTCGCAAGAGGAAGTTCTAACCAGGCAAAAAACAAGTTATTGAATTGTTTAAATTTGCAAAAACTTAAATAAGATTAAGTTAAATTACAATAGTTTATGATTTCGTACAATAACTGTAGTAAAAAGAAACAAATTAATTTTTTACTGTCCAGTACTAACAGTTTTTTTAATACTGTATTGTACTGTACTAAAATACTGTGATAAAACACTTTCCAAAAATATATCAGATGAAAAAATAACGAAATCTGATTAAGAAAGTAATAATTATCGAAGAAATTAAACTAACCCTTGAGACGCTATTGAAAAATAATTAGCTGAAATTGAATTTTGTTTTGTAAAGTTATAAATGATACAATTAATAATAAAATTTATTAAATAAATATTGTATTTATGTCCAAAATGACTAAAAATTCAATTTCAGGTTTAATTTGTACAGTATGTTGCTTTTAAAATTTGAAATTTAGACATATTTGCTGGATAACTGTTTAGCCAGCTCCGTATATTTGAGGAATTTGGAATGGGGACTCTCATCCGGCGCAGGCGCAGTAGCCGCATGTGCTGCTGATGAAGATGAAGTTGTCGATGACGTGTTATTGTTTTTAGCAGGAGATTTACACAGGTTATTATTATTATTGTTATTATTATTAACATTATTTAAAGAAGGTGAATTGGCTGATGAAGAGGAAGTGGACGACGAGGAAGACGCTGAGGGTGACGATATACGCACACAACCGGAAGTGCTCATGTTAAGAGCGGTGACCGTCAACGAAGATGATGAAGTCGTTAAACGTGAGCCATCTTTGACTGGAATTGCGTGCACTTTTGCCATATGATGCCGAAACGCGCTTCTGGACACAAAAGAGTTATCACAGAAATTACAATAAATAACGGAATCACTTCCGGCCGCGTTCGTCGCTGATGAGGATTCTCCCCAACCGCCGCTTGCGTAAGATAGCAGACCAGAAACACTACTTCCCGGTGACAGGACTTGTCCAATGGCTACGGAAGCGCTAGGTGAAAGTGCCTCACGTACAACGGAAGCGGAATTGGACGATTTGGTTAATGAAACATTTGTTTTGTCCAATAATTTTTGTAATTCTTTTAACGGATGGTCAATCGGTTCAGATGGCGAAGGTGTTGAACGAACTAACGACAAAGCAGATGTGGCTACATTGCTATTTCCTCCAGCACTTCCGCCTCTTTCAATTGTTCCAGTATGACTGCTGCAGTTGCTACAAGAGCCAGGACTATCCACTGATCGAATTGGACTACACATATCACGCCTGCTGCCAGTGGACAACGGAGAAGCTCGAACACTTCCTGTACTTCCAGACACACGTTGAACATCGACCCCGCCAACATCACATGGACTAGACAATCGATTGACCAAACTGGTACTTCTTTGCCGAAGCTTTTTACGTTTCAGTTTCATGGGCGACATCTCTTCCTTACCAATCCTCGTTTCATCAATGACCAATTTATCATAACATACCTCCTCTTCCTCCTCGTTGACATCGGACTCACTATCACTTCCGCTCTTATCCTTATGGTGATGCTCTTCATCGTCCGGTTTCAAAATATCAGACAGCGACTGAACAATTGGCGCTGGGGTGCTAGAAGATGACGGAGTAGTACGATTACTTCCAGGTGCATTTGTGACGTAATGTCGGCTACCACTTCGGTTTGATTGCTGCTTTCCATCAAAACTTTTCTCAATAAGTCTTTCAATCGCATTCAGCACTGAAGGAGCTTCACTGCCACTGCTGTTATTATGCGATGTCATCACACTATCGATAAGTTGACCATTTGACTCTGACGATGAAGTTGGTGATGGCTGAAGTATTGGTGAGGAATAATTCTGCTTGTGACTCTGTCTGGGTGAAGATGCATCCGATTTTCGTGGAGACGAGCTCCTTTTGTCTGATTTTGGTGACACTGAAGCAATGAGCGTTGACAACGATGAAATGGAGCCTGAAGTTGCCCCACTATTGGTTGCTCCGCTGTTCCCCACACACTGTCGAATATGCTCGACAAACAGCTGAGTGTCAATTTTCCTTCCACACTTTTCACAGCTGATTCTGCCATTGGGCTCACTGGAGACGGAAGTTGTTGAATTGCTATTTTTGGCTGGAATTTTGCTGTGTTCAGATTCGGGCGTGTGCTGCTGGATTCGATTAATCTCATTCTGAGCTCGTTCCAGTTCCAGTAACTTCTTAACAGGTAGCGATTTCTTTCTCTTCTCCCTGGTCTGCCGTCTCCTTCCACCATTTTCAGTAATAGATCTGAGTATATGCTCTTTGTAATGCGAATTTTTAACCATGTGATTGCTAAGTTCCTTTAAACTGCTAAACGCCTGATCACATACTTTGCAGGTGAGTACGGCATTTACGTGAGATTGTCCAGAGGGCATCAGTTTATCTTCTGGTGATTTCCAGGAGATAATTTGTTCTTGAGATATGATATTTGTATAATGTTGAGTTTGTTGCATATGTGTTGTCATTTCGGCCAATGACTTAAAACTCTGTCCGCACCACATACACTTGAGTATTTGCTTAGTTTGCTCTGCTCCTTTACCTAACCAAACATCCTGTCCTCGAACCAACTTTCGAGGCATTGGAAGTGTCGTCCCCGTTCCACTATTCGAACCGTCTTTCGTCACATCATCACCATTCAATTTCTTTTGAAGATTAATTGAAGAATTTTTGGCAATTTGTTGGTTTTGCTGCTGCTGAGATGAAGATGGTGGTGGTGGAGGAGGAAGTGGAGGTGGTAGGGATGTTTGGTGATGTAGGTGCATACCACAGTGCCTTGCTTCTTTCATATGTGTTGTCATTTCCTCCAAAGACCTAAACGACTTTCGGCACCAAACGCACTTGAGAACATCTTTGGCCTGTTCAGCTCCTCTGCTCAACCAGTGACTCTGCCAGGCATTATGGCGGCCTGAAGAAGTAACATTCGTAGAAGAGGAAGTAGTTTTAGGGGATGGATCACGTGCTACTGTATGATTACGCTGAGATATTTCATTGGAATTCGATGGTGATGGTGTACTACGATTTCCACCAACCCCAGCAGCAACAGTAGTAACACCACTACCACTCACACCGGAAGTCTTAACACCGCCATTCCATAATGGAATTTCAACACTACTATTTGGTGATGATGATGGACTAAACCGAAACGGAAACTGATTGGACCAAGGACTAGAAGTCTTACTACTGTTATCTAAACGTAAACTTTTATTACGATTTCCAACCACGTGACTCAAATGAGCATTCACATGCTGTAAAATCCCAACATGTTGATGGTGACCGGAAGTATTATTATCTAATGGCCTTTTACGTGATGACGTCACAGACAAGTCTAAAGGTGCATCTACATCTGATTGAATTACCACTTCCTCTTTCAGTAATTTGGGTGTTGTGGGTTTCGGTGATACTGACTTACGCTTTACACTAAAGTCTAAAGGACCATCTTGAGTTTCTTCATTTTCAGAAGATTGAGCTATCTCTTCCAGTTCTTTGTGAACATGACGCCGCTGATCATCAACTGACAGTGACAACGACAAAGGTGTCGTTTGTTGCTGAAGAGGAACACAAAGAAGTGGCGATTGGGAAGCAACCGGTGGAGTTGGAGTTAATGCTTGGCGATAAGTCACTTCCGATTTTTTATTATTTTCCGGATGATGATAGTGATGCTGGTGGTGGTGTTGATTCGGTTCCTCGTCGTCCTCTCCCCCCTCACAATTCGCCTCCTCAGTCACTGGCATATTATCATTGTCTTTATCAACGCTTACCGTCACTTGATTGTTCTGGTCCGCCACAGCAACACTGCTATCGTTACTGTTCAAACGCACACGTTTATTTCCGGTGTTTGAGTCGTCTTCCTCTTCAGCTGTACTAGACTCTTCCTCATCCTCCTCGTCAGAGCCACGCTTTTTAGACGAATTAACACCCACTTCAGCTGTGCTATCGGTAACATCCGAGCTGAAATCGCCACTTTCTTTTGCATTTTCACCAGCGGCGCCCTCTTCCCCTGCAACAAATAAATACAGAATATTAGTAAGAATTAATATTTACAAAAAAAATACTGTATTTACAGTATTAACTAATTAAAAGAGTATGTTAATATTTTTCGCACAAAGTGTAATGCTTTTAATCAATGCAAAGCAATTACAATTGTTTAAAGCGAGGCAAATGTATTCAAAGCTAACAATATTGAATGACTAACTAGTGTGTATTTCGTTTAATGACTAACATTGCCTTTAATGGAGGAAAAAATTCTAAAATAATCGCTAACAAAGCAGATGAATTCTCACTTGAATCGGGTGACATTACAAGTCAAAGGTCATGACTTATGACCAAAAGAGGGTTAAAACAATACTGATTTACACAAAGCGAGAGGGAAAAAAGGAAAAAAATCAGAGCTTCCGTAGTGAGTGGAAATCACTTGATAATATTTAACCCCTCCCACTTATCTCTCTTTCTAACACCCCCTCAGGAGTCTCACTGTTCATCCCACCCACCCACACTGACACCCTGAGCAAAAGAGCAGATCATTTATCTCAATTTAAGCGCCATTTTTAGTGATCAATTGATGACACCACAGCCTTTCAATTTTGTTTTCCTTTCATCCCAACCCCAACTCCCCTTTTTTCCTTCATCTTAAAAAAATATACTGAACACAGTGAACAGCATAAAAACATGAAGACTAAAAAGCAAACTTGCATCGTTTACATTTACAACAATTTTCTAGAATCAGTGGTTCTCAACAACCTTAAAAAGTTACCCCTTTAAAAGTCCTCTTACAAAAAATACCCCACTTGAAAAGCGTGTATTAAATTGTCAAGAATAGTTATTGATAACTTAAAATCAAGTAACGTTTGTCAGTTTAGTCAACTTTTAGAATACAGTAGAGTATTTGTACAAAATATTAATTTCCAATTAGAAAAGGTTTCGTTACCTTAAATAAACTTTTAACATCATTTACCACATTTCTGATCGATTTTGATACATTTTTTGCTTCAGTTAGCTAACATCAACTAACGTCATTTTTAGTCATGTTGGATTTCTAACATTTTCACCAAATTATTAATTTCTATTGTCTATATTGAAAATGAACTGGTAATCATCCTTTGAGATTCACGTACCCTTAGGTTGAAAATCTATAGAAACCTATAATTAATCTTCTAAAAATAAAAAATTTGATTTCAAATAAAAAAAAAATTTCAAAGTATATATACTGTAAATAAAGTAAGGTGGAACCAAAGTTTAGAAACCAAAATTAAATGACTTTATTTTTATTGCATCCGCTAGTTTTTTAGCTAATTTTTTTTGTAGAAATGGTAGTAAAAAAGTGAGAAAATTTGTGATGAAAATGTGAAAGTCTTGTCTCATCGTTACGTCATTCCCAGGCGGCCATTACATTAACTGATGAACGTTAAAGGCTTCACACAAAGGTTTAACACATCATTTAAGCCTTTTTATATATCTAAAAATTTATACTGTAGATCTGAAATTACTTTTAAAACACGCCCCATTACAAAACACATCTTAACAATTAGTAAACTTTTCCTTTTTTTCCCATTACAAATATTAATAAAAAATCAAGTTATTGTCTCAATCTGTTTCAACTGCTGATGGCAGCTTCACGAAATGGTTATCGCTTGAATTAGCCAGAAAAAATGACAAAAAATATCGAAAGCAGATGTATTTGATGAGTGGCCATTCCATTGAACTATTTTAGACATGTGCTGGCTCCAACCGCAGCGCAAAACATCAAATGACCAGACTTACATATTTTATGTCCAAAAAATATTACACAAAACCACACAAATTACTCTTAAGACAATAAATAAAATGTTTCTTTCATCACATGACATTAAAATGATTCACTGATTCTCAAATGGTGGTACTGTACTTCAAAGTTTCGGGAATTTAGAGATACAGAGCCAATGTACTAGTTTAAAAATGATACCAAAAACATTTCGTTCAATGTTTACTTGTAAATAGTAATTACATGAATGTAAAAAAGGACCAAGGTACCATAAGATATGATTACGAAATAATAGTGTGTATAAACTATCAAAAGAGCTAACAGTGCACAAGAATAGGAAAAAAAAAACTAAAATGAAGTAAATAAGTTGCAAAAAGTAATTGTTCTTAAAGTATTAAAGTTGCCCAAAGAAAACTGAAAAAAATTATAAACTTTGAAAATCAAATCTTCAGAGTAACTTTTAAAACAAAATAATACTAAATGTTTGTGAAAAAAAAAGAGGTACGCGGAATATTGAAATGATGTCATGTGTAACTAAATCCAATTATACGACTAATTAACATTCCAATCACGTTGAGATATAAATTATTAAAACAAAAAAATAATTAACATGGACATGGTCACACAGAAAGTTATCCAATTAACGCTAAACAATCAAATACTACTTTTTCAAAGTTTGGATTTTCATTTACAAATGTTTTATACAGTAACTTTTTTCGATTCTTTGTGCATTTATCTTAATTCTCTTCTTAATTAAAAAATAAAGAAAAGAAACAAGAAGTTATAGTAAGTTACCAATAATATTTTTAAAGCAATATAAAATGTTGAAATAAAGCCATACAATATAATTAAAGTGGGTATAAACTATCAAATGTGTAGTTGAATTGAGGAATGTGTTATGACTTTGTTATCACCCAATCAAGTTGTCGCTTCTAAAGATATGACGAATGTGGAAAACCTTGGGAACAACAAACAGACAAACATAAATCTGTCAAACTTTTGTTCAAAACAACTAACTCATATTTCAATGATTAAAAATATATTTACATAAATTAAAAAAACAACAAAAACAACCCCATTCAATCTTTTTTTACATTGAAAGCTAAAAGCTCTTATCAATAAAAACTTTTGCGATACTTTATTAATTTCTGCCACTAATAACTCGATAATTAAAAGTTATTTGTTCACTTTGTTAGTTGTGGTACTTTAAATTGGCTTGTACTTCGAAATAAAGGGATAAAGATTTCAAATTGAATTTGATAACGTTGACATTTTCATTATGCAATTGAACACAATATCAAGCCTAGATAGTCTTATCATGGCGGCCAAACGTGTAACCAGTACATTATTTAACGGTTATATTCGTATAACTACATAGCCGCATAGACATAACAGTTGGTTTGACTAAAAAAATGTCAAAATAAAGAATAAAAAAGGATGTTGTAATGTGAACTCTGAAAGTTGTTAGTTTTGTAAATAGAGGCATTTAAAAGCAGAGAAAGTACCCGGATGTAACCTTTATTATTTTGGTTGGTGTCATCTGCTATTTTTACAGTGACGAAGCGCCAACATAACATAACACCTTTGATTTATGAACGACATTTTAACTGAAGAAAATCAAAGAATGGCACCGTCTCAAAACGTTTTATTTATATTTATGGAAGCAGACGACGCATTCCACGTTATGTACGTTGAATAATCAAACAAAACGACAACGAGAGTGCGCGAGTCTTCCTGGATATTTATTTAGACGTAATTAAAAATGTAATATTAAAAACAGTTCGTTGACTTATGGTTGTGAATATGTACATAAAAAATAATAAAAAAACATTTAAGCAACGCCCCACTTTTGCAGCTTCTTCTTTAAACCTCTTAACGTCTACTTTGGTGTAATTTTTCGTTTATACTAAAAAAAAATTTAATATTTTATTATATAAAAAAACGTAAGCGTTACGCTTTAAGTTGAAGACGAATTATGAAACGCGTACGCCCACATCAAAAGCGCCGCCACCGCCAACGTTAACGTAACGTGTGATTTTTTTAATAATAAATCAAAGAAAATAAAATTCTTAATAATAAGAAAAAACAATAGCGATTAAATATAACGTCATGGCGTAACATGATTACGCTCATTTTGTAACAATTAAAAGCAATCAACTGCAATTCCCCGCCAAAATAAACGACCAATTACGTCAGGACATAATTAAGGCTATCCGACACGCGTGTTATTAATACTTTTTTTTGAAGAAAAACCTTTATGAAGTTATTTTATAATAGATTATAAATTTTTACCGCAAATAAATGTTATTTTAATAAAATAAAAACTTAAAAAGCTCTGAAGTATGACTGTGAATAGTGTTGTACTTAGTGCACTGTATTATGCCGCTAAAGTCCTTACTTATAAGGCATCAATTCTCACCATCAATCACACTTTGCATTAACTTGATCACTGCTTACCCCTAAGAAAACCATGCCGTCTGCGAGAGTATCACAGCGGCATCAAAGTTTTAAATTCCACTCTCACATTTTTATAATACAGTAATTTCAAACCAAAAACTGGTTAAACTTAGTAGACTTAAATGGTTATTCTGATTAAATATAAAACAATTCATAAAAAAAATAGTTTAACTACAATTACGAGCAAACTGAACTCCTAAAAGACTTCTTCAGAACTAAAAATCTGTCTCTGAATTATTAAAGTCCAAAAACAAATCAACATTGAAATGTGATGAGGTCACGCACAGAGCACCATCACTGACCAATGACCAGCAGCGCACAAGTGTTACAAATCAGTGCTTATAGTACATCTATTTCTTTAAGTTGAAATTTAAATGATGTATGAGATATTTATTAGCAGTGGTGTTTCAACTGCCAAATTAGCTTCCATCGTTTAACAAAACATACGTCCATCATAATATGGCGATCATTCATTATTCAAAAACCGATAAAACAATATCTCTAACGCCACTTTTAGCATCAAGAAGCCTTTGCTATCCCACCCCTACACAAGTCATCTTTCAAATGCCCAGTGGTCAAGAAAAAAACAATACAAGGTTTGCCATCAAGCGTCAAACTCACTTAAAATCACCTAACATTGAGCCTTCAATAAACTACAAAAATATTCCTCTTAAAAAATGTAGCTGATAATTTTAAGTTGAACAGTAAACATTTTGCAACATTAAGAAGTTTTAAATTCATAATAATTTAACTTTAATAAAATCTTAAATACCGTATAACGCCAATCATCCAACACAGCTAACACCGCACCGTTATGAAAAAAACATGTAAAAAGTTCTAAACCACTAAAATACATTTAACTAAAGTAACTTGAAGTAACCGAAATGTTTTAATATTACAAAACTGATGATACTTTATAAATGTTTCACGTTCACTTTAAAAATCTGTGAAAACCCACTCTATCGTTTTGAAGACAAACTGTAATTTAAAATTTAAACGTAATCGATCAACTATTATAAATAAACTGTAAACATGTTAGACCACAAAAATACCCATTAAACAAAATAATTAAGGGGTAGCCATCTAATCACTTAATTCAGATTTGTCCTCAAAATTACAGGCCATTTCAAAAGCATCTATTTAACAAATAAATTGAAGGAAAAAAAATCAATCCAGTTTGTTTTTTCTATTAAAAATCTTTTAAAATGGCATAATAAAAGCAATTTTTTATTTTTATTGCTTTTAAAAGTTATCTCAGCTTCCCCATTTAATGCTCAGCTGGCCCCTCAAAGTGCAGACACGGTAGACTGTAGAGGGTGTGTTTAAAAAGTAAAAGCAAAACTTCATCAGCAATCGATTGTCAATAATAAATCATTACTTTCAAAATAGTCCTATATATTATTTCTTTTTCTTTTATTCTCATCCGGGGCGTTAACCAATTGAATGCAATTAACGTAGGAGTTGATATTTTAACGCACTCATAAAATAAACTAATAACAACTTTACTAATAATGATAAATGATAAACTGGCTTTAAAAACTCATCTTTTATGAGAAAAAAGCGCCCTCTTTATTTACATAATTCAGAATTAATTCTGTGCCAACATCTAGCAATATGTATGTTGTAAATAAATAACAAAAAGAGTCCGCCTCTAAAAGTCAAAAAATTTTACTCTAACATTTTATTATTTCCAATTCGCATTGCAAATGTACGGTGGTGTGTAGTGTACCATTGTACAAAAGAGAGATTTTATTTCATTGTTGAGAGTGAATTTGAGTTTGAGGGGGTTATAACCCACACCTACACTTTCTATTCAAATTAGCTAACGTTTTACTACACAAGCCAATTCAGTTTTTCTTCTTCTTTCTTTTGAACAAATTGAATTCGGCAGTGGAAAATAAAATATCACAACATCAAACGACAAAATTACTACAAATTAGGAATCCTCAAAACTCAAAAATAGAAAACCTTATGGGAACGTCTCATAACCAGACAAACACCACGTTGTTCAAAATACTCGAATATAGAACATAAAACAAACTTATAAGCAACACTGCATTTCCATCGCCATTTTACTATGTTTTTCCAATGTCAGTACCAAAAATCGTGATGGGGTTTAGCAGCCAGAGAAAATTTACTTTTAGAGTCTACAGTCTAACATCTACTTCTAATCATGAAAATCTAAAGTTATACAATTTCTAGTATATAATTTCTAAATCGCAAGCATTATACTTTATTAAGTTTAACTAACTTATTGAAATTGTGCGTATTCCTTTAGACAGTAAGCTAATCAGTATAACAATCTTTAGAGTACGAGATGGCATCTTACAGTTACATTTTTATTAGTTTCCGTAAATTACACTTCCAATAACTAGATTATCTGTAGTCATTTTTGACAATATTATGACTACTTGAAATACAGTAGCT
This sequence comes from Helicorthomorpha holstii, assembly GCA_013389785.1. Taxonomy (NCBI): domain Eukaryota; kingdom Metazoa; phylum Arthropoda; class Diplopoda; order Polydesmida; family Paradoxosomatidae; genus Helicorthomorpha; species Helicorthomorpha holstii. The sequence continues at coordinate 12,511,951 of JAAFCF010006680.1, read as the reverse complement.
ATTTGTTAGTTAATAGGACAACAAGTTTTATCAATTTGACGCCAAGCTATGATAGAAATAAGACAACTCTAACCAGTTTCTTAAAACTTTGTAAGATATTGTTTGCTACATTTTGTAAAACTAAGCTTAAGTTAAACTGTCCAATCCATGTATAATTAATTGAATATGGGCAAACGAATGCATAAACTCAATAAATCGCCGGTTTTTTACTGTACGGTACCGGTATTTGAAGATAACGTAAATGGATATTGATAGAAAACCATTGATTGTTACACTATGTAAATCCGGCACAGGGGAGATGGAAGGAGTGGGAACAAAATAAAAGTTCCTATTTTTCTATCTTCTCTTTTTTCGTGACAATTTGAAAGTTAAGATGAAATAAAAATGTAAATATAGTATAGAGTACATCAGCCAATGTGATTTTGTTTGTTTCTAGTATCAGCATCAGTGGACGACTCTGCTCTACATTTTATTTTATTGGTCCACTTTGAATTTTTTTTCCATAAATTTGAAATTCAAACTAAGTTTGAAACAAGATTGTTTTAGTTTATTTAGGCTTATTACCTACGCCATATTAGGTCCCCCTCCATACTTTCAAGAGTTAAGGACCTGAGGCAATGAGTGCATTTTGTTACAGAGAAGATTTGTTGCGTTTTATTTTGGAATATTGTTCCCTTTGGACTCATCATTAGACCCAATGTCCCTTCGTCATTGATAAGGTCTCTCCCATCCACCTATGTTATTATTATTATACAAAAGGCATTTTTATATTCCCGCCCTCCAGACATTCTACGCGCCAAAATACAAAGAGAAAAACAAAAAATAAAAGTTTATATTATTAACATTCAGCCATAACTATTTCCAAACGATACAAGCTAAGTATGATTGCAACTCTTTTGTTTTACATGTTGTTATGGCTGGAGGGCTTCTAAACTCCAATCCACAAAACACTGGCTCACTATTGGTTGAAAACGAAACAATGGCCGAAAGACACTTTGAGAAGAGATAATTTTTACGCCAAAACAAAACTTTTCAAACACATAAACGTCTTATCTTTCAGCCCTTTCCATCATAGCGGATAAAAATGCACGAAATTTTAATATCATAAAACACTGCCCGATGACCATTGAAAGCCACTATGGAACAATGACGTAAAATAACTGAATCCAAATCTGCAAACTCAACAACGTTTAAACGATAATTACTAAATGGCATATCCGACATTTAGAATGACTTGAAGGGAAAAAAATTGCCATTACTAACACTAAAAAATTGGTTTTCCAACGATTCTAGATTTGCTAGTCTGATTTATTTCATCTGTATTTTAAAAAAACAAAATGTGTAATTACCAAAACTTGAATCTTTATGGACATAGTGCAGTAAGACAATATTTGTGTTGAGTTTAGTAAAGCTACATTTGCGATTACCGACTTGAAAATTATTTACATTTTAGTTTTGTTTACAAAAATCAAGATTTTTTTCTGATGACCGAATTTAGAAGAGAAACACTCCCAAAGAGCTTTTGAAAAGTTAAATATAGTCTTTATGACTCAAAATGTCAATACTTTGGCAAATTTCTCATAGTTTTGTATGAAATATTTTGTCATTTATTTTTAACAAATCCTTGACTAGTATAAATTTCTCTCTATCAATGTCCATTCATACACTCAGTGATTTAGTAAGTCTCTGATAAAATAATAAAAAAAACCAAACCTATGAAGCACATACTGTATAATGTACAACAGTACAAGTGCTGTGTATATACGTGACATTTTTCACCTAAATTCCCTAGAAAACTTTTGAAACAACCTGTTGTGCATGTCAACAAACATGCTCGTCAACAAGCAAACAAAATTTAATGATACTTATTTATGATCAATTTCCGTTAAGGAGTGCCGTTTAACTAAAAAAAATAACTAGAAGATGAAATACCACATCACATGTTTCCATCGATCAAATATTGTAAACTGAAATGATAAAGTCGCAGAAAGATTAAATAAAAAAACCATTCACCTGTAACTGACAAATGGAAAGTCACATTGCAAACTAATAAAACAATTTCCAATGTAGTCTTTATAACTATAATTATTAAAAGGCATAAAAATTCAACCAAATGACCATCAGGTTCACAATTTATAATAAAGTATCAAATTAATTACATTAAAAATATGCGGAAGTGCCGTAATGTTTTCATGCAGACCATAGCCATGTCATTACATCCGGTTTAATTCAAAGTCCAACTGATAACCACAAATTTACATTCAATACTAATAAATACAATTCAAATAATTGTTATGTACAATTTTATGTAAATTAAGTTTGTAATTAATTTAATAAAAAGGTGTTGTGGTCATTGTAATTATACGGAATACCATACATTGGCATACATCATTACACACCGGAAGTGTTTTTCTACCAAATAAGATTGACTCAAGTAATTAATACAGAAAGTAAATCCATTCTAACATGTGTATTAGTCATTTTTAATGCAACATTTTTTTGAATTGAATAAATAAAAAAAAAACCAACATTATCTGCCACAAATTTTTGTTTGGTTTTTGAGATATTTATGACATCAAGTGAGGTGAACGTCCAGTTAAATGTCGGAAGCGACTGGAATGTGACCACGTGTTTGTCCACGCGTGTACACTGCACATTATGGAAGAGTTGAAAAAAAGCATTATAGTGACAAAATACCATTCATCAATTTTGAACAGCCACTAGCAAAAATTCAACAGTACTGATTTATAAAATACCAAAAAAAAAATCAACTTCCTCGTAAATTTGCAACCTAGACAAGTACAAATATTTTTATTTTAACTGGACGGTGAACTTCAAAACGACTTTTTTAATACTTGTAGTTTTTCATTCATAATTTGATTCCTTTTATGAATGTTTCAAATTTCTGCCGACGATCATGCATTACGCGCGGCAGCAAAGTTACACGCATCGCCGCACTTGATCAAAACATTACATTTTTTCAGCAATTATGACTATAACTTAATTATCACAATAAAATTTGATGTTATCAACACATGTAAATCTCCTACTGGAAAAATTATTAATTGATCGTAATTATATTAATTGTAAATAAAATATTTCTCAAAGTGAGGGAAACAAAACAAAAGGTTAGTGAATGCCGCAGATGGTGTGAAGAGAAGCGGCATGCAATCATGCGAAACTACCGGTCTTATAATAGAGGTCAGCCGTTAAGTTCAACTCATTCAAAATCATTAAAAAAATGATCACCTTATCGTTTAATAATTAAAATATACTTTATTATAAAAATAAACTGATTGCATTTGAGGTCATTTCAGACTTAAATATATTTCGTATTAATCAGAGCGTAAAATCGTTTATCATTTACAAGTCATTGATTCGCTGGCTGAAACATTTGCAAATTAAAACTTAACAGAAAAAATTTCAAACTCAAATTTAAAAAATGATTTAGTTAATTATTATAATTAAATCGATAATAAATAACTTATATATTCGTTTCCGTTTATATTTTAGAAAATAATAAATGATAGCCTAAGTATCCAAACGCTGACGTTTAACATAGCCAAATAATCCAATCTTTTTAGAACCCCAAAAAAATTAATAAATATCATCTAAATTCAGTGTTTGTAGTACTGAAACAACTAAGTTTGCCATTTAAGGTCTTAAATATTAGTCATCATTTAGTGAGACATTAATAATATCCTCTCAGTTAAGCTGCACTGATAGGATGAAGTTTCTTGTATTCGCCATAATAATTAAGATAGAGTTTGTTCAATTAAACGTCAATTTTTTTTAAGACAACTTCTATTATAAATAACGAAAATTTCTTATTCAATTCGGCGAAATTTTACTTCTGAAGATATATTTTACCACTTCCAGAAAAAGCAAATCAAAAACGTACATTTTAAAAACAAAAACACATTAAAAAAGTCATCAAGACATAAAAGATGTTGACATAGATGGCACAGACGACGACCAATTTTGGATTTTTAAGTCCTTTGTTTTCCACAAATTTATGCAATTATTTCCCGTGAAAGAGATTAAAAAATACAAAATCCAAAACAGAGTGAACAAGTGCAAAAATGTTTTCTCCCCCCACCCCCACCCAACCCAACCCGTCCGTTTAGGCTTTTAGCACATAAACAATCGTTTAGTACACAATTACTATAATATTTGCACATCATTAAGACGAACTGCCACTGCGCATGAGCAGATAAATAAACAAATTTTATATAAAAAAGAGTTTTAAATACAAAAGGTGACTGAGTTTAGCAAATGCAATTAAGACAAAAAAAAAAAAAAGGTATCTTCAAGTGGCTAAATCTCATTCCACAATGACGGCCAAGCTATCACGTTATCAGCTCAACCAAACGTTAGTGATCATAAAGTTACGCAATTGCAAATAAGTTTATTTGAGGTGAGATGCGTGACATCAAGTATTAACAGGCAAACCAGACAAAATCTGGTGCTGCTAAAGCTAAAATAGCCATTACAAACAAAAAAAATCAAAATCGTAAATATTTTTATAGCGATTTGCTAAAACATTTTTTAAAAGTTTAAAACTTTTATTTAAAAATTTAATATGTACGTGTGTATAAATCTAAATTTAAGCCTAAACATGAAATGTTAACCTTCCCCTTCACCCAACTGCCACCCACATGTAATCCTTACTCAGTGCTATTACACCGTATGGACGCCATTGGTGTAGTTTTAACGACAGGCAATAAATCGGAATTATAGACGTCAAAAAAAAAAAAAACAAAAAAAAAAAAACGCACACCCTGTATACCCGCAGACAGCACGCCCTGACATGACGTCACAAATGACACGTCACTCAAAGGGTTAACGAACAGCTAAGTCAAAGATAAATGTGCATAAAGAAAACACGAAATTTCCCATAATATCAACAAAAGACGACATAATTTTTAGATTAATTCAGTGTCAGTCATTTGTAGTAACAATAATAGTAATAAATAACTTAATGATTGATTTTAAGACACAAAGAATGATTTTCTAATAATTGAATGTTAAAAATGGTTACTAACATTCAGTACATTGACTATGATATGGGTAATATTATTTACACTTATAGTTAATGTACTTGGTTTTGTTTATATTTAGAAATTTTCTCCTACATCATATAATAGTTATGCAATTCAATAAATTTTTATGTAATTTTTTTTCTTCTAAATTCTCTATATTAGTTAGAAAAATGCTTCTATTGTTATTTGTCACCTTGTTCAGCCGTACACACGAAACAAACGTGGATGTTTTTGTTCATTTCAAAATGTCACTCAATCATATTACGTTAACGTCAGCACAGTAGAGGGCGTCAAATTTATTTTATTATTGGAATTGTTATCTACTAGTACAGGGGTGGAATTTTTCGATACAAGTACAATAATATTATCATTGTTACAAATGACGTCATTTTATTTACTGTAGTGTACTGTATATCAGTCAGTTCACTAATTAACAGCTGCTTTTCTTTTCAACATAAAATAATAATTATATTGATTTAATTATTATTTGAATACAATAAGTAATTTAAATAATTTCAAAAAGATAACAGTGTGTTTCAGCGTATAGTTATAAAACTTAAACAGTAACTTGTATGTGGTACTACTTGTCTAAGAAAAAAACCACTACTTCAGTACTTTTATTTTTTGCTTAAATATCAACGTATACATCTTATCTTTCAGAATAACAAAATGAATGTGAAGTTGAGAAAATAAATAAAAATGACGCAGTTGGGGTGCTTCTGTTGCATTATGGGAAAGGGACAGATTTACGACTCAACTGAGCAGATGATCCATATACGTTTAACATAAATTTTACTCAAAGTTGGCACCTGCGCACTAAGCTATACTTTTAACAAATATACAGCTATCTCGTCAATGTATTTAGACGAGATTTATACCATTATTTTTTTTACTAAACTACCAATATAAAGTGTTACTGCTAACTGGAAATCGGTGCTCAACTTCAGCCTCAGGTAACATCCAAAAAACAACGTGAATTACGTTAGCTCAATCATATAATTCAATCTGCCATATTTTGCGATTGTTTTTCCCATTAAGTAACTTACAAAAGAAAAAGAAAAATAGAAAAAAAGGAACCAAGACCTGGAAAAATACTTTATTTATACAGCATTACGCCAACGATAGTTCAAATATTGTTCAACGATAGTTTATCATACTTAACTGTTAAAGTAAGGTCTATAAATTTATAATATGCATAATATCTCATGAAATTATTATACTTAAAACTCCAAACGGAGTTTCTATAAACTAAACTGTAGTGCCATAACGGTATCAAAAGTATGCAAGATTTTCAGTGACAATGGGAAAAAAAACTGTAATGCTTTATTTAAGTTTATTATATGTTTGAAAATTGAGCTATAGTAACACTTTGTTACGTACAAAAAATTCGCAAATGTTCAAAACATTTACGTAATTGAAACACTTGTTTTTTGTAAAGTTGACTTGGACCGACCAATGGCCACCAAAATTGCCATACCTCAATTATTAAAAACACCAAAGCAAGCATAATGAAACTTCTTTGTTTTATCCAATTTGCCGTGTTGTTTTTTTTTACTACAGTTCAACAAACATTAAAATTAATGTTTGCCTTTTAAACTGAATTTAATTAATAGTTAAATTAATGTACTGAATCGTTGCGTTTATTGTCCAGCCAAAAATGAAATCAGTTAAGCCTACCTATGCCATTTTTTTTATTTACATTTTACTTATAAATCATTGTCTTTCACTTATGCTACCTTGCATGCAAGTTCCCTTTATCTTACGAGTTGTTTTTTTTTTCTAGTTACATTTAAGCAGACGACGTTGTAATTTGTAAAGCTCGGAAGCAGAAGCATTTATTCAGCGTCACTCAACTGTCACCTTCATTGACTTTGACCACAAACAAACGACGCTTACTAATTTGTCACTTTACAAAACAGAAGAAGGGGTTTAGAGGGGAGGGATAAAGTTTATACAAGCATTTTACTCATTTGCATTTTCTACCTAAACAAATAAAAAGCTTTATAAAATAAAACGCATAAATCTATGTCGACGTACATTTTTTTTCGCATTTCCTTAACAAATATCGTTAAACTCAATTTAAATGGCCCAAATAGGTTGACGTAGAAAAATGAGACAAAAAATTAATTTCGACAACAAATAAAAACCTTCAAGTCAAAGAGTAAATAAGGTTATCTTATACAGTCTATATCTTGAATAGTCTAATCAACATAAAAAAAATTTAAAAGAAAAATTTCAGCATAAAAACAATAAAAAATGAAAAAACTCACCAATCAAAAAATAAACAAATAAATTTCCAATTACGTATTGTATGCAATATAATTACATCCACATTTTAAAATTTACTATATCAGTAAACTATTAAATAAGATTTAATTAAATTATTTGTACTTAAAAGCAAGAGTAGTAGACGCGTAAAAACAGCGTTAATTACTTTTGCAAACACTAATTGCGAATAAATAAAGGTTTGTTAATTAAGATATAATTTGCCAGCAACAAACAACACAACAGCAACTACAGTACTAAATGGAAGAGAAAATTTTTACTTTTTTCTTTAACAAAAGTAAAATTCATAATAAAACTGTGCATGCGTACATCAATTTCTAAATCTCCAATAAACTTAATTAAAACTTCTCCACCCAGTTATTAGATATAATTTTTTTTCTTAATAACAACAACGACCTAACTTAACAGCAATTAAATCGAATAAAAGCTAAAGGCTGAGATTTTCACATTTTTGGATTGTGATTTCAGCTGCCATCACTATTTCTGATTGACCAGTCATTGCAATATAATACACTCAAAATTATCAAAATTTTTAAAAATGACGGAATGTCAGGTAGCAATTAAAAATATCTTAAACATTTTTGACAGTTCAAGTATTCGAATAACCGCTATTAACGCTGTAGGCGCTCTCGTATTTTCCCCCAAACAACTTTAACCATTAAAAAACACTTAAAAAATAATAAGAAAAAAACCTTCATTATAATTAGCAATAGAAAAGAACCAAGATAGTCAGCCGAGCATGTACAAGTACTAAGATAGCCCAAAATATTTTTTTATAAAATTTAGTTTAACATTTGAATCATATGGCCCAATTTTATAGTCAAAACAATTAATGTTATAAACGCATGAAAAAAAAATCTAAAATGTAGTACAGCACATCAACTAGTGATGAAATTCATCTCCTACTGTAATAGGCAGCATTTCTAGTGTTAAAAAATAGTTAGTAGCTTAATTTGTCAATTTTAACCATAAATAAAACTTAACTAGATCACAGACACCTAATCTCAATTTAAAAACATTAATTTAGGAAATAGGAATAAATGCTTTTTTGGTCAAATCGAATCGCTCCTAATTCAATTTCTTTTTTTAGAAAATCAAACAGTAAAATAAACACTTTCATCACTGAGTACGTCACTGCATGTGCTGCCATTAGTAATTCAGTATTTCCAGCAGTACTGTATAACCGACAAATTGAGAAGCCAAATGCAACTTGTATCCATAATATGCTGGTGATGGTTTCAAGTGGAAATGGAGGATGGATGAATGGAAAAGGATTGAAGTGGGTGTAGTAGCAAAAGAGTTCAAGACACAGCCGCAACAGCAGCCGAATAAAAAAAATATTTGTAGTGGGTGGGTGGATGTTTTGGCGGGAAAAAGAGCACTTTTAACCTACAAACCCACATTGAACCATCTTTTCTGTTCTCTCTGCGTTTAACAACATTTTCGCTCTCACTTGCTCTGTCTGTCTATATATAAATATACAACTTCCTCTCATTCTCTCTTCAGTACAACCCAATTCAAAACCATGACACCCAACTACACCCACTTACAACCCCACTACATCAACCCCCATACACTATGCCACACAAACGACGAATTGGCGGTCAAGTTCAAGTTCAAACAACATAAAAAATGCAGCGCCACCAAAAAAAAAAAAAAAAACAATAACGCCAACTATTTTGCTTAAAATTGCACTTTAAATTCATAAAAAACAGATAACGCAAAACCTAAAGTAATTGAAAGCTTAGGTTCATCATACCTGAAAGTGTTAAAAAGCATTTCAAATGCACAACCATAAATACCATAAGAAAAATAAAAAATTACGATAACTCAAAATCGGAGTTAACATAAATTATGACGTTAAATCAAACATTGCTACTTAAAAACCAAATTTTTAGAGTTTTTAGAACTATTTGTAATAAGTTTAGATTTAGTAAAGAAATTCAACCAATCAACCAAATACAATAAACTCAGTATAGAACACATATGGATGATACTGTCATTTACAATAAAAATATTACGAAAAAAAACTTAATGAACTAATGATATGCCATTTTCTTACTAAAAATAAATTTGTAGAAATTAATCTGCAATACATTTTACACAAATTACTTGTTAAGTAATATAGATAATTTGCTGCTAATTTTGTAAGTTATTTGTAAAAACGTCACTTACAGCATCATTTCCTGTTCAAAATCCCATAATTGCTCATTTTCAAAATGTTCAACATTCCAAAGCCCTAATTTTTCTTTGCAATTTAAGAAAAACTAACTAAAAAACCATTGTATATTGTACAGTAATTTTTTTTTAATTTTTCATGTGAATGGTTCTTTTCTTTCCTCAATTTTTTTAACATAAGTTTAGTGTGCACTTTTTTATTACGACTTCCGTTGCTTGTAAAATACTTGTAATTAAACTTCAAATGCTAAGTACTACTAATTAGCAGATATCCGTTGCTTAATAGTCAACTACAAAGATAATTCCATTTTTAAATACAAAAAAAAAAAATAAAATATTTGTATCGGTTAAATACTAAATAGTTTTTTTATAATCGTATAAATTTCAACAAAGGTTTCAAACAAAAAAAAAATCATAAAATTCCAAAACAATAATTAAAAAAATTGTTAAAGTGAATGAACTTGTATAATATTTCAAAAAACAGAATTGTTTTGCTTTTGTAAAATATTTTGTGGGGTTTTGTGACAGATGAAAATCCTATGAGAAACGTTCATGAATATTATCCATAAGCATAGCCAATTGTTAAGTTGGACGTGCAATGAAAATATATAACCGTTAGGGGGCGCTGTCGGTCAAAATCCCACACTTTATTACGTATGTCAAATGAGGGATGTAATGATGGAGAGGTGATAAATAACAAGTGAAAATGACAAGTCTAAACCATACATCAGACTCTGAGGGAGAACCCCCTGCCATCTACAACATAAGGTGGAATCATTGAAAAAAAAAACAAAAAAAGGAGGAGGAGCTTCACTTTAAATAACCTTAAATAATAATAACAATAAAAATCTAAACAGAGAAAATCTAACCGATTAAAGCCAAAGCCCCAAAATCATAAAACCAATTCAAGACATACCCGTATCACTAAAATACTAAATGTTTTGCATAGTACAATATCACTAATTTGTTAACATTATCAAATTAGGACTACAAACTGCTGTCAAAATTTTAAAATGAAAAACAATAATTATATATATAATAATTAATACTGTACAAAATACCCAAATTCAACATTTTAAAGAATCCCAATCAAATTATTGGAAGTCCAATTTAGTTCCTCAAAGTACATCTCTCCTACTGATGATTCGCATCAAAAAATCAAAACAATAAACTGTTCGGATAATCGACAATTTAGCAATCACGGTCATTTTAACCATAGTTAAATTTATGTCGCTTCTAGTTATCGGAGCTGATCTGAGCGTAAAATGAGCGCTAATTAATTTCTTAAGGCATTTTAACGTTTTTAACATTTGAGATATTTACGACGTTTATGTGGGTGGAGTATGTATAATGGGTGTAAATATGAAAGTGCCACCCACCCACACCCATCGACTTTTTTCCCACCCCACTGAGGTATTAGATTTAAGATGGTTTCCAGTCTATCAAAAAACCGTCAGCCCCCAAAAAGAAGCTTAATTCGTTTTAAGGCCGCCTCGTAAATCTCTATTGTTTATGATACTTTTATGTGCAAATGGACTGTCAGGGACCTAGTGGGGGCCCTCAGGGTTATGGGAGGGGTAAGGTGAGGTGGAACTACCCCATGTTTCCTTTTTCTCTGTTTTTTATTTCCTTTTTATTAAAGTAGCTTACAACAAAAATCTTTTTTTTTTAAAAAAAAAACAATTTCAACTTCTACCTTTTCTTTTCAAATTAAAAAAAAACCACACATACAATAGAAATTGACTTATTGGTTGATGGAATGATGACTGATAACATAAACTAAATATAAAGTTTCCATCTTTAAAACTTTGACACCATGTACATCCAAGTAAAGTGTACTTGACATAAAAAGAGTGAGACAAAGAGTCAGACAATGCATATTGTTTATTAGCGCTTCAGTAACTTAAGAATAAGACCACCCGTTACTACCAATGCCCGAAATCAGAAAACAAATCTGACAACACTGCCACCCATCAATCAATTAAAAACAATGTCGTTTCAGAATCACGATCACAAAATCTCTAATAACTGTACTACAATTATTATAAGCTTGAGAAAACAAAAACTAAAAAAAAAATCTTAAAAAAAAACATTTAAATTTTCAATGAATCACCAAAGACCACCCCAACTTTTTACATTTACAGTCTTGATTCTTGAAATAAATATTCAGTAGTGTTGCATTAATTAATCCAACCAAAAAAAAATGTTTTGTGAGAAGGCTGAGACTGAAAGGGAGATGAGGTGGGAGAAGAAATGAACAAATAAATAAATAAATCCAAAAAGAAGAAAAAAGGGGGTTTCGGGAGAAAAAAAAACAATGACAGGTGAGAATTTGAAATCAGCCAAACAAAAGCTGTAGCAACAACCAACATTTACATCTCTGTTTATCTCTCTCAGGTTGAAATAAATGAAGGTGGGATTGGTGTAGTGGGTGGATAAGTGAAGGGGAAGAGGTGAAGGTAATACACACATGAACACCAACCGAGATCACAACAACTGTTTGTAAAGTGTTTTTTTTTATTCAACGCGACGTCAAAGTCAACGGCCCAATAAAAACAGACAGTTGCGTTGTTTTAGAAGGGTTGAAGAGGGTCGGTGGTGGCAATACTGGGTAAGATGGCAGCGGAGAATAAAATAGGGGTAAGAAAGTGTAAAAGAGGGAATGAAAGTGGAATTGGGAGTGTGTGCGTGTGTGGTAGTTATGAGACACAATTAAATGAATTTAATGCTAAACAATGTCTTTTTTAATTGCCCTACTGGTCTTTTTATGCTGTTGTTGTCATGACAACCAATGCTTTTTTTTGTTACAATGTAAGAAATAGATTTCTAAAGTATTTAACTCGAACTAGATACTACAGTCGTCTAATAAAAACTAACTTTTATGTTAAAAAAATTGATTAAATTATTCATAAAGATAAACGAGTATTAATTGCATATATAAAATGTATTCAAATTAAGATTATTATCAATAGTTTTGTAACATTATCTTAAATCATTTGCATAACGTATTTAAGTAATTCAATTTTCTGACTGTTTCATTAGTGATATTAATTGTTTTTTTTTTGTTTAACACTGTCCAAGACGTTTGCTAAATTTATTATTATGTAGCAATGTTATCTTTTTATTGTCTTTATCCATATTTTCTATGCTTTTGATTATTTTTAACAACCAACTTTACAATTATTTTAGTGATGTACTTGTTGAACTACTGTAATTTTATGAGTTAACGACATACAGTACTACACTTTGACGATTAGTCTATTAACCGGACACACAGTTTAAAAAACCACATACAATTATAATAGTGTTCATTGCGTGAATTCATGTGATTTTTAATTAAAAGTACTTGCTGTAAAATAAAACGAAATAGCAAACATATAGTGTAATAATGTTACAAGTACGCAGTAGTTTCACAATTACATTACAAAAAAATTATACAATTCAAGTTTTTAAAGTTACGGTAATGAAAATATTTTCAAAAAAAAATAAAAAGTATTTTTAACAAAAAGTTAAGTAAATTTACGCAATAAATAATAACAGATAATAAAGCTGATGTTAATTTCCGTTTATCATAAATACGAAAATAAAAACAATTTTGTTTTTATAATTTTCTGCAACAAAATGCAAAAGTTTGCGCAAGTATGTGTTTTGGAAACACAATTTCTTTCAATAAAAAAGTAAATGTAATTTACACAAAACTAAAACTTTTTCTTTAAAGTTATTCTCTACTTTTATTTTAGCAAAAGTTAAGGTGTCAAAAACAAAAAAAATGTCCAATAAAAATAATTTCTAACCCCTACCTCCCTCCTTAAAAAAAAGTAAAAAATAAATATTTTTGCATTGTGAGGTTTAAAATGTTTAAAAAAATCACTTGTTTCTTGGTTGGGATGGGGTAATTTCTTTTCTGGTTATTAAAAAGTGGATATAAATCATAGCAAAGTCACGAAAATATTTGACAGAAAATGTTTTCCTTCCTTCAGAAAAACGATTGGAGGACTATAAATCACGATGGGGCCCCCAAAGTGTAAATTACAAAGAAGACCCACAATATATAAAAGTTGTCAGAAAGTTTCTTATTTTAAAAAGAATATCAAGAAATATAAATGTTAAAATTTGGCATGAAAAACATGATCTATTTAGACACCATCCCATCTAGGAGCTATTATAGTGCACATAAGTGCACGATTAGAAATGCAATCAAAAGATTAAAGACTACCACTTATCAGTGTCAAATTTCAAATCGGATGCATTTTTCTATTTTTAGTAAAAAATTAAAGAAACTTATTTACTGATTAACACAACATTTCAGCTACATTGTTACTGTACCCTACGAGACAAAAGTATGGAAACTTTTGAAATTTCGATTCGATTTTAAATTCAAGTTGAAATTACAAAAAAATTGGCTAAAGTAGCAGTTAAATCAATTTTATTTAATTATTCTACCGACATTCAGCTATCCATATGTGAAAAAGGAATAGCAAAATACTGAATATTAACGTCACACGAAGCAAAATTGTAAACCCTATGTGGGACAAAATTATGGAAACTTCCACTGTATGAGACAAAAATATGGAAACTTACAAACAAATACTAATTTTGACATTGAAAATAATTAAATTTAAATATTAACAACATTAATAATTATGGATTATGTTTGCCATGACTGCTTGACGTTGAATAATTTGCATAAGCTAGCAAATTATTAGAACAAGCTTTGTATGGTCTTCAATACGGTTTTGCATTGAAAGAGAGATCTGGCGGCACAACAAGTGTTGAAGATATGCATTTAAGAAATAAAATCAGGAAAAATATATGATAAACAGCTAAGATGGTTACAGTTGGATAAATGGTATCGACTGGTAAACAAGTTTCTCCAAAAATTATAGTTTCATAATTAATAGATATAGGGTATTTTTTTAGAGTTGGAGCAGCGAAACCAACGCTTGCAAAAAAACTGAAGTAAAAACGAAATGACTGGGCACAACTTCACAAATGCTTGACCAATCGATAATTTTTAATGATATTTAGAGATCAATCAAGGTGTAGATTGTTTAATTATGGAAAATAATTAGTTTTTTGGCCACTTCATGAAAAACATAAAACCAAGTGTGATGCACAGCATGTTAAAAACATACCCAGTGAAAACATTACTGGTGTAATATGTTCATCCAGTGTTGAATGTTTGTGTTTTATTGTAAGAACAGTGGGCAGTGCTAAAATTTAGATTTTATATGCGACCGTCTTGTTTTTAAAGCACAATTTCATTTTGTGGATGGTGATTCCATATAAATACATGGTAGAGCTCCATGACACATAACCCAGGCTAACTACATTTGGTTTGATAAAATAAATATTAGTGTTTTGTCATGGTATGAAAATTACCCAAACATAAATTTAATCAAAATTATTTGGTACTTATTACCCGAAAATGAGCAAGTTTCCACACTTTTGTCTCATACGGTGCGAGTTTCCATAATTTTGTCCCATATAGGGTTTACAATTTTGCTTCCTGTGACTTTAATATGAAATATTTTTGCTATTATTTTTCACGTATCGAAAGCTTAATGTCTGTAGAATATTTCAGTAAAATCGATTTAACTCAAACATTAGCCAATTTTTTGTAATTCCAACTTGAATTTAAAATCGAATTGAAATTTCAAAAGTTTCCATACTTTTGTCTCGTAGGGTATATACTGCTAAAGTTTCAAAAAAGAAATTATTAGTGAAGGTTATCAAAATGAATAAATCATATCGTTGAAATATAAATTTCCCACAATGACCTTACGCATGGCTAACGATTATAATTACAACCATTTTCAAAAAAAAAAAAATTAATTCTCAGAAGAAAAAAAATAATTTTTTTGGGCTTAAAGTTTCCTCATAAATTTTAACATTTCCTTTTACAATTAACCATAAACATTATAAAAAATATTATTACATATATATATTATTATTATTATCATAAAAAATTATTTTTAAAATAAAGAGATGCTGAAGATGAAAAATATTCTAAATGGTAGTCAAAAAGTCTGATAATCGCTAGTTATCCCTCTTATATAAGGGACGTAACTCGTAAATAACAACCATAAAACTGTCTGAGACCTTTGTAACCAGGAAATTCAAATTTATTTCCATCTCGAAAAGCCACAGTCGGAATTCCAAGCGAGACCCTATACTACAAACTACAGTATGTGTCGACTTGAATTTACAATTTACACATTTCAAAATCCACCACCACCCAACTCTCCTATCCTCTTACAAAATTCAATTTACACTCTCGAGAAGAAAAAAACCAACAACAACAGAATAAATTAAATTTGGTCAATAATATCGTCAAAATATTAGCATTTATGTTTTATATTTAAACACTGATTACTAGTACATACGCGTCGTTTACACCGTCACTGACGATGACAGAACCATATATTAAGAAGATTTTTTAAAAACATCTGGATCAATTTGAATAACACATACAGTAAATGAACTTAAAAAAACATATAATAACATTACTAACTGCCGTTTCGTTATGCCACTTTCCGATTATGACCAAATCTTCAACAATTCAAGTAAGAAACACAATGCAAAGTTATAAGTTGTAATAAAAAAATAATGAGCAATGCACGTAGATAGTAATAACTGCAATATTATCAAATTTGATTAGTATTTGATCCGATAAAACACTAACAAAAGTAAAAATACGACTTTGTTTCGTATTCAAACAGTTTAGTAATGATACGACTATCATTACATATTGTTAAACAATACTATCAATATGGGCGTAAGCAGAACTTATTTAGTCAACCCTTGTAATTGGAAAAATGACAGGTAAAAAAATACCGGTTAAATGAATGATGTTACAATGCCTTTAACACAAACACTCTGTTTCTACACCGTTTGAGACAGAAAAACAAATGCAATGTCAAATTAAAACACACATTTCCTATCCAGTACAGCAGTATAGTACTGTATGTTATCATTATAATAAACAAAACTTTCACATTTAAAAACTAAACGCTTTCAAAGTTTCAAATAAAGTCATTTATAGCCAATGTTAGTCACCAAAATTCTTAATTAGGCTATTGTAAATCCACAACAAGATTTAAATTTTAATATTTATTTCATTTAGGCCTATAAAAACTTTCTTAGTACTTGTTACAATAATTTTCCTAACTTGCATTGAACGTTTTAAGCAAAGTGTAGTAGTACAGTAGTTCTAAAGTCGTTTATTTACAAAGACTAGATTTAAAGAAGATTTAAAAATTTTTAAGAAATTAAAATTACACTACATGTACACTTCAGTTATGCAAGCCTATAGCAATCCCTAATTTAATCTGCCATTTGTAATGTATGGAATTAAAGTTATTTTACGATGCTGAGCCAAATGTAAAAGTGACAAGTTGAATAGACTACCAGTGAATGACAAAATGTAGCACCAATTACATGAACATTTTAATCATAATCAGCATAGTTATTACGTATGCAAATGACTTGTTAAATAAACTGCGCATTAGTTATGAGTGATAGATGGATCTAAAATTAAATTATTAAATTTCTAATCATTTTCTTGCTATTTTGCCGGAGGTGCGCAGACGTTACTGACTTTGTGACCGTCACGTACAATTATAACGCCACCACCGCTAATGTCATTATGTCTGACGTTAAAAGCTGTTTTTTTTTAATATTTTGTCTATATGCAACATGAAGGTTTGACAGCTGACGTTTCGTGTCGGTGACGGCTGCTGTTAACGTTGATTGACATACGTCTAAAACATAAGGTGGGAGGAGTCAAATAGGATTAAAAAATACATAATGATTGACTGTTTTTATTGCAGAGAAGAACAGAACTTTACACTGTACATTTTCTAAAAACAAAAAAAATCCCTCCCCCCTCCCAATAATCATTTCACTTTTACTAATTCATTACGCCATTTATGCGAGTGACATCTTCCAATTCCGTTGCTAGGATACACAGTTAGTGTCACTTCCCCCACCTCTCCTACCACAATTTTGTTTCATATAATGTACGATATTCCCTTTATAAAAAATTATTACATATCAAGAACAATTTTTAAAATGCTTTTAATTTTCGCTATTTTTTCACTTACTGCTAAAAAAAACCAATTTTTCAAACAATTAGTGGGTTCTTTCCTACTAAACTATCATATTCCAATATGTTCTGTAAGTAACATAAGTTACAAGCTTGCACAATATGCAGTAAAATAGTTATGCAAAAAGTTTTTTTTTAAATACTTTTACTAGTTTACTAAGTCAGAGCAAACGTTAATTATTATGTTACAGCAAACTTTTTTTTGAATTGCATAAATTCTATCAAATTCGCTTGGCAATGTTAGTAACGTATTATTTAGAATGTTTAAGCACATTTCAAATTATTTTTATTTTCATTATGACTTTTAAGTTCAATGTTTTTGCTAAAACAGTTTTTTTTAGTAATATTCTCTGCATTCACAACACCTCTCACCCTTCTTTTAACGATGTTTCCAACATTAAGAACAAACGTAAAAAAATTCAAAAAAAAAGATATTCATTTGGCGCCATTGAACGTCAAATCGATCGATAGACCATTACGACTAACGCTGAAATTCTGCTTAACGCCATCTATCGCATATTTACGTTACGACTCAGCTAGAAACAGTTAAAGACGTGCTAATAAAATTATTCAGTAAAAAAAGAAAACAATAAAAAAGTTAATACAAAAGATAACTAGGTAATAAAATTTCACTCCCATAGTAGCTCTACCACCCTACAACCAAAATAATAATAAAAAACGACTGATTAAGCAGAGATTATAAATTCAAATGTATTAAATGCGTCGAGAATAACTTTTAATTAACGTCCAGCCCATTGGACGGCCATCAAAGACAACTTTTAACGAATTTCAATGTATGATAGTTGTTTTTTTTAATCCTAAAAAAGACTACAGGTAACGTCAAAGCCTTTAACATGACACGACGCGGTCATAAAGATAAATCAAAGTCTTACAATTGACACTGTCTTAATTAGACCTACAAAAAAAAAAATAGCCCAACAACAAAACAAATTCTTAAGTCTAAATTAATACGAGCATGCGCATTAATAAGGTAATAACGTCTTTAACCGTAAAAAATGATAAAGAAAAGAGGCGGGGCTAAGTAATTAAATTAAAACACGTTTCAAAGTTTCATAAAATAATGCACCCCAACACGTAAAGCAAGCGTGGTGCAGAAGTGCATAACTTCCTTAACATTGCATACGTTGAAAAGTACTGTAGCATGGTGGTATGATATAACGTGACCTTGTAACTAGCAGCAGACGACACGTAGATTTAATTGTTTATTAAAACATTTCAACTCGTTAATTAACATTAATTTTAATAATTTTTTTTATCTTAAATAAAATTTTTTTATTATAGAAATGTCATTTATACAAGGTCACGAAAACAAAGCAATAATTTCTTTCAATAAACATTTATATCGATACTAGAAATTAACCTGTACTATAAACAATTCTACGTAAATCAAACTGTATAAATTTCAAAACGAGATTTACGTTAGAGATTTAATTTCGCAAAGTTTGACTTTGCCTAATATAATAATGCTGCAAAAAAATCAATAAAAGCTAATGTAAGTTACAGTACTTGAAAAAAAAGTATAATTTGAAGAAGAAAAAAACAGATTTACACGGTCGATTTAACAAATTATTAATAGAGATTCATATACTGAAGTCGATTTACACAGCAGATGTGATTTTACAAATTTATCAGCGCCAAAGTTTAATTTTAAAATCTGTTTTTGAACTTTTTTTATTTGAAAAGGAAAAGAGAGAGAGGATGTGTGACAGTATAAATGGGTAGCATAAATCAATATGGAATTCCACAGTGTAATCAGTTGACGTAATGGACGTTGGCGACGATGGGCCATATGTCCACATCAACACACATTAAAGAATGCCAAAGATGGAAAAACACTACTTTTAATATCCTACAACATTACCGCATCCATTATCCGAACTCAAAGCATAAAAAAAACTCGACAACACTGTTAATCTGTTTCCACTTAAAACAAACTTATCAATTAAAACATTCACTTAAACTAGCCTAATTTTCATACATTATGAATTTTATGAATATCAATGTGTTTAAGTGTTTAAAAAATTCAAAAAAATCAATTGTGTTAAAAAATTCAGTGTTTCAACTTTTATAAATTTAAAATTATCCTTACAATTGCTTAATTAGGCTATTAGTAACTTACAAATACAAATCTTGAAAACTAAAAACACTTAATTTAATTAAGCTATTTTTCTCACCAATTTTGGTACTTCAAATTCATTACAGTACTAATATTTTATAAACCGATCATTCCGAGCAGTAAATTCATCAACTGAATCAATCTAAACTGTACAAAACTTTTAAAGTTTGAACAATAGTCTACTTTTGTACATACACGCAATTGCCATGTTCTCTTACAGAAGCACGTTGGTCTGCAGTGTCCAATTTATATGTTTCAAGTTACATGTTTCAGTAGGTTAGCGATTTAGTTCGGATTGTCGACTTTCAATGAATGGTTGACTGTTGATATGTGTCTATAAACATGGGAAACCGTCATAAGACACACAGTGGAGCCTTGTGTACGTTTTCCCCGAGTCTTTTAAAAGTTGTTTGTAATGTGTTGTGTATGAGAAGAGTTGTGAGCTTATGTTAAAGGCATTGACGTTGTTGTTAGGCTTTTTAGTTTAGTTTTGTGAAGGAGGTCACACAACGCCTGGTTTTCTGTTCTCTGACGGAAATAATTTATTGAAATAACTTTGAAAACATCTCCTGCGAAACTTCCAGAACGCTGCCATTATGTACTCAACAGGGCTACTAAATCATTGTCAGCTGCCGATAAGCCTTGTCATGTCCAACAACCCGCCTCTTCTTTATGACGGCTGTTCTTCTAGCCGTCATAAATTTGAAACTTGAATCGCTCTTTTCCTTCCCCCCACCACATATACACACTCCCCCCACCATCATATCCCAACTCCCACCCATAAATACATTATACACATCCATCTCTCTCGTTCAGCCAATCAACAACAAGCGCAGAATGGCCGACATCATACGCATTCATCCATTTCAACATAATTCTGTTTTATTAGAAGATTTTTTTTGATTAATGTTTTAATTTAATTGGTCTGATTGGTTTATTACCATTCAAAACATCAGAATTTTTGGAAATCTTCCACAAGCTGAACATTAAAAAACCATTTTTTCTGTAACTTTTCAAAGTAATAATTAAAGGTTATAAAATTTATTTGGCTTCGTTAAAATATTGTACATTATATTGTGCAATAAAAAAATTTAAAAGAGAGAATTTGAGAAGTAGGTCGTAATGATGTTGATGCCGCCGCTGCCGCGCGTGCTCGTGACACTGAAGGCAAGCGACAGATCGATTGATCGGTCAAAAGTGAAAGAGCGCGTTAAGCGTCAAAGTCACTTGCATGCCATGCCGCCTTCGATCAACCAAACGCCGTCAAAAAACTCAAAATCGCACCAAAACGGAGTAACACATATGCGGTACATCGTTTTCACTTTTTCATGTAAAACCAACCGTCTCCCCTCCCCAAAATCCGAAACACATAAACCTATAATAACCTTCCCCAGAAATTCCAACCTACTAAATTACATTTACTTTTATTTAAAGAAATAAAAAAACATTCTGTTCAATGTATCAAATGATGATGAACGGGTGTCGGCGGGGGTGCGAGCGAGTTCTAGCTAGGTCTCGCCGTCTCCAATTCACTTGACACGGGAAAGAATGGGAGGGTGAAGTCTTTTGTGTCATCCATCACTCCATCAGTTTAGTTGTCTTTCAGGTCGTCATCCTCAACAATAAAAAACACATATAACAATATAACATACACCTGCTCATTTTCTTTTTTAGTAAGTTCTTCCCCTTATTTAAAAAAAATAGCCTAAAGCTTTTTTTTTTGTATACATTTTGTATATTTCATGCATACCCGTTCACTTCTCCACCCCACAAACCGTATAATAATAATAAAAAATATCAGTCCTTCAGTCTATTTAACCCCAAAAGTCACTTGCTACTTTACAGGAATAATTATCTCAGGTGTATTTTCTTTTTCTTTATATAAAAAGCTATATAGCTAACAATTGTAACATAAACACAGTGTAGCATGGTGTCTTTTGTAACAGCAAAACTTTTTCCACCACATTTATATTTAGGAATGAGAGATGCAGCTTGAAATTTCTCTCCCACAAAAATGTTGTCAACTTTAATTTGACTGATGTTTGCCAACAGGACGACCCGAAATAAATGTTCAACATTTTGTTGGCAAACTCATTGAAATTTTTCAAACACTTGGTTTTAGTTTTTAGGCCAAAAAAGTAAAAAAAAAAGAAGCAAAACGCAAACATAAAACAGTCGACATAATACATCTTGTCAATTTAAATTATATGAATTCATCAACCAATTCAATTAAGATTGATGAAATTAATTAACCTTCAAGAAAGTCGATCTAAATTTCCAATAAATTTTAAAAATACTTTGGTTATACAGAATACACCAAGTAAATAATAATAAATAAAAAAAAAACAGATAATTTCAAGGACATCCGGGTATCATTAAAACACCTGCTAAAAAGTTTTAAATACTGACAAATCCTTAAACAGCGACAAATCAGATGTCATAGACCGGTTTCTTAGGAAGTACATGTAGATACGATGGCGTCATCCCAGTTGAAATCAATCAATCAACAAACCATCAACGCCAAAGCTAAACACATCATTTTTAGTTGCCTATCATACAGAAAAGAGATGCATTTAATGCTTGAGGTGTTTAACTTGGGTTTAAAAAGCTATATTTGTAACTTTAAACCTCTAAATTAGATGTTCTAATGACTAAAACCACTCCATTTTTGTGAAACTAAATATGGCTTTCAATGTTAAAAAATGATTTTTATTTTTAACCAATTTTAAAATAACTAAATTAATTTAGCATATAATTGTCTGATGATAGTGATACAACAATCATATTCTGTTTTCAGAAGTTTAAATGTTTCATCTTACACAAGATTTTAAATTAGGAACAGTAAAGCGCAAAATTGTTAAATATTCGCAATTAATTTGAAGACCATTTCAGTGTCCACTATTATCTTAAAATAAATTTTCTGCATCTTTGGCTACTAAAACTAAATCTTCAAAAGGTATACTCAACCCACATTGAATAAATCCGATCTTTTTAATAGATCAAGACGCTAGGTATTCTAATTTTTTAGTGCTGCATTACTAAAACTTAAAAAAAATATATATTGCTGCCTTATTAATTGTCACGTAATATCATAAAAAATAATAAAAAGCTGCATTGTCATAGTAACCAAATGGCAGACGCTAGCGAGCGCTTTTTTTAGATTGATCGTAGCGCCAAAAGCATAACAAAAGGGCGCCACTGATGCCAATGATTGACATTTGAGCGCAACGCATTTGATTGATAGAAAAGTGCGTGAAGCTGCTTCATCAGCTGCCTATAACCTTAGTCTACGTCTAAGCCAAAAGCAAAGGGTGTAGGGGGGAGGGGGGCGAGGAGGATTTCTACATCAGGAGGGAATGTGGGGGAGTCAATGGAGAACATGTTTTGCACAATTATATGTATGTGTGCATCACTATGCTATTTCTAACGTTTAGTTGAAGTGAAAGATTGAAGAAATAAGTGAATAAGCATTAAGCAAACGTTGTAATGTAACCTGCACCCTGCACAATAATTATAACAATAACATAATACAGACTTTATATTGTAGCTACAGTACCGCATATTATGCATACATTGAAATCAGATAAACATATTATTTTCTGAACCACCAAGTACCCTTCACCTATAGATTTTTCTATTGATACACCTATTCAATCACCTATAATCACAATGTGCAATATGGCTCATTTCATCTTATAAATATCAACGGTTCAACACACAGGAAAACGCATTATATTGACATTGTCACTGCCAAACACTTGTCAATATTTACTGACCGATTGACAATCGATGTTCAAACACACAATTATTGTTAATCTCAAAGTCAATATCACGTTATAGCACTGTGAAATCAAAATTATTGTTACTATTCTTATTGTCACTAAAGAAATCAAAAATAAAGATTTTACTTAAATATAAAGTTTAAAATCTACTCGATAAACTTTGGATAATTGTTTTGTGTGTGTTTGATATTGTTTGCTAAAACTAATCATGAATAATTATGATAATAGCAGTGATTTTGTTTTATGCTTTTGTTTTGATGGTGTCATGCCAAGCGACATCATTGTCCGTCAACCGTCAATCACTCTTTGCCGTCGCTGTGTTAGTGGAGACGGCAGAAGTGGAAATGTTATTGTATATAAAAAAATGCACAAGCACACACAAGCGCAGGTCTAATAAATTTACTTACATTTCATTCTCTTCGGGCAATCCTGCTTCCTCCTCGGCATGATGACCGTAATCTTTTTCGGTTAAGCACACGCACACGTTTCGGTACAATGTTTCCACAATTTTTTTGTGTTATTATTATTGGATATAAATAGAGGATTGTGTTTTTGATATATGAACGCAATTTCACCGTATACACTTATATATTTTACTCAGAAGCAATACGAAGGAAAAAAAATTATTGACGATTATGAAACAAGATGTTTTGATGATTATGAAGGATTACACGTCAACGCGCCGTCAACAGAAGAAGCGGCAGTTGATGCATTTCGATGCCGCACAAATAGTCTCCGTCGTCACGTCTGGTTTTTACGACTTAAAAATCACCGACACACTTTTTTGATATTAAGATTCCTTCTGTTAAAAATTCCTCTCAATTATCACACACACATAAATGCATAATTTTCCTTTTATGATATTGATGTATAATATCAAAATAACAAACCTCTATCACTCAAAATATTGCTTTTGTTGATGTTAAAAAGTGTCGCTGCCGAAGCCGTTACGCCAGTGCACGGCAGCTGAGATGATGCCAGTCGTTCATCGTTAGACGCTATCGGTAATTATTTAGAATTTATCATGTTTTCTCCTCAATTATGTTTTGTTAATTGGCGATTCTTTGTAATTAATAACTGTTGACACATACACACACAGACGTTTGTATTATATGGATGTAAACAAAATTATTTTAGTTGCACAAACGTATTATTGTCGATCGTCGTAGTCGTCCAAATATAAAGCGAGGAGAGCTCATTTCAATGCCGTCTCTTCTTCTCCTTCTCCCCGCATCTTCTGTTTTGTCTCTCCCCTCCCTTGAAGGTGAGAGACGGATGACAAGCGGCTGACAAGCGCTCAATAACCACCGGTGCTCGGGTGCTGGGATGCTCCGATTATGATTTTGGGAAGGATTTACGTCAATCACCGTCATTTTTTCCCAACAAGAATATACATCGACCTCATTTAAATCTCACCTGGAAAGATTCACAAACTCGCTACTTTAAATCAACGTTAGATTTAAAACAAATTAAATGCTACAAACACATTACATTCACACAATATTAGCATCGGTTATAGTTTACCCGTTTTAAACTTCGATAACTACATAAACACGGTATGTGCACCATTGCTAAACTAAAATATAATTCCAAAATAAAATACACCAATTTTGTAACCGGTTTTACTTGACTAAACAAAAACTATTCGAAAGCAATGAAAACGCGCCTTATCACTATAGTAAAGTGGTTTCCAGCTTTAGCGCTTCAACGGTAAAATAAAACCAGAAAGCACACGGTTTTCGCCAGGTGTGGTTTCTTAAAAAAAAAATGCCATAATAATGAGTCAAATATCAAACTAAACTGTAAAAACATTTAAGAAAATAAACAGGAATAAAAATTGACTAAGATGTGCATAAACGTGAATGAACAATGTATTAAAGTTGTGTTAACCGTGCTGCATCCAAAAATGTTAGATAAGAACAAGCACAATTAACTAAAAATTACACACTGATCTAATTTACAATCTACATTTTAACTTATAAGTTATAGCAATACTGACTTAATATAATAATAAGTTGGCAATTAAGCTGAATATACAATGTGGAAACGTATACCTGTTTTGCAAATAATAAAAAAAGCGTTAAAAATGAATTGATATTGCGTTTAGAAAATATTTAATGTCACAATTGGTTTTAAAAAACAAATAAAAATTTAAAAACCGAATAATGCAATAAATATTTTTCACAAAAGACAAAAATTCTGATTAAAATTGAGTAAGGTCTATGCTCGGTAAGCGTTTACTCTCTCCCTACCCCACTGTTTATAACAACCGATTTCATGGTGATATCATGGTACTACTCGTATATATGATGGACAGTGACATTTTACTGTGAAATAGTCCCTCTTCAATTCTTCACGATCTTATTATTTATAAGCAACTCATCTCCCTCTCCAGCTTATTATTAGTGAAAAGTATTCAGTCAGATTCAATGATGGTCTTTGTTTTGAGCTTTAACTGAGTAAATGATGATGGTGATGGTGTGATATAATTTATTTAGACGGACAAACACACACGAAATTCCGTGAAATTCGTTTACAACCCATTTCCGATGTACTTGTCTCGTTGTTTATTTTCACATATACGGTATATAAGCCTCTATTCAAAAACAACACCCACAATGCGTATATAAACTTCACTCTTTATTACATCTTCTCGATTGAATTGTTAACTATATATATCAAAAATAATATTCACTCCCATCATCTTCGCCTCTCCATCCCTCTTTCTCATTTTATTTTCTCAAAAAAAAAAGTATATTTATTTATCTGTTGTTATCTCTTTACTGTTATTAACTTTAACAACCTCCTTCACTTATATTCACCCTTTAGAAAACTTAAAAGTCATAGCAAGACAACCATTTATAACAAATTTAAATTATGATTATTATTCCTAACCATCAACCTTTTAACATCCATAGTTTCAACATTCTCCCGCAACTTAATAAACTTTTTTTTGGTGATGAATTTAAGCTCGATTATCGGTTGTTTTACGCTGCGGTCGATCAATGCACACCCTCCCACAACATTACAACAACTGATCTACAAAAATTGCCGTTACAATTACTTAACTTCCACCAAATACTGAACAATTCTGGATTTATTTCAGCGATTTTAGGAATTGAAAAGGGGTAAGAACATCACAGCAGTGGTGCATCCAGGAAAACATCTGAAGGAAAGCAACGACTTTTTTTACTTTGATTATTGAATAAATTTTATTGGTAGTAAGCTAATACAGTAACTTAATTCCTATTTACATAATTTACTTTGCAATCAAGAGTATACCAAACTGTATAGCTAACTGAATGCCTGGTAAAAAAAACTTCCATATTACAGTACTTTATAAAAACTCGTAAGAATTTAGAAAACTCTTGACTCTTAATTCCAAAATATGTGATTTTAAATTAACCACATGAAGCTTACAGTATGTCTCTGTTTTATCAATTTCTTTTAAAGTAAAAGATAATAGCATAAAAGGACAGAAATTCAAAACTCTAAATCGCCAAGGGTAATAAGTGGCGTTTTGCAATTGCAACTCTTTGAATGAATTTTTTTAGTTAAGAAAATAATGTAATAAAAAAGTGCTGTTTAACACGAACATATCATTATAATATCTCACAATTGCCATAACATTATTTTTTTAACTTCTTTTCTCCTCGTCTTAATGCAATACAAAGCATCTTTCGTGTGGCGTGAATAATTTATGCCAGGCGATTGCGCGCGCCAAAACGAAAACGAGCGGGAAAAGGGGGATAGGGATGAAGATGGGTTAGATGGGGTGGGGAGGAGGGCGGATGGTATATTATGATAAGGCGGGGTATAGTATAAGAGCCGCCGTGGATTTTTTTTTATTTTCTTACGGAGGCTCCGAGATGGGATCCCATGCGCAACCACTTGTAAATCTGTCAAAAGTCGCCACTATATCTTTCAACGCTTGACAGCTTTCCTCAATTTGTTTCTGTTTATGAACTGTTCCACATTTTTACCTTAAAACATATCTTATAAATATAAAAAAGAGAGTAATTTATAATATACATAATAACTATAATATATAAAAAATTTAACTTTTTTCAAATGTCTTTTTGTACTTTTTTAATTTCAACGAAATAAAAAAAATGTTTTTGGTTGTGCTCACACATAAAATATTAGAAAAAGATGTTTCCCAAACTTGTTAGACTGCTTACCAGTATTTATCATCAAAAATATTCGTGATACCCAATTCATACAAGTTTACATCATGTAGACTTTCAATGCAACAATAATAATATACAGTACACATTACTATTTATTTGGCACTATCATCCTCTTAATTTCTCGTAATAATTTGGGCTAATCTATTTATTTACAAATGTAATGTTCAATGTATTTTTATTAACAAAAAAAAATTGATTGTCGTACGTAAAGTACATTTTTCAAAGATGTCACTTTATTTTACTCTGACTATTGTATACTGGTAACTAATTTATCCGATTTAACAATTAATTAAACCTTATTTTTAAGTAACCATTAGTGAATTTCTAATAAATTATCAAAGATCAGACGTTCTACGAGTTCTTAATCAAAATTGTAACTTTCATGAAACTAATCTTTACATGGGTATCATATTTCCAGGAAAGGCTACAGGGTCGTGGACCACCATTTGGTAATGACTTAAAATATAAAGTGTCTCGTCACTGTTATTATGCATAATTATCACGTATTGAGAAGATTTACGATGACCAGACGTCCTGATTTAGACAAATCTGTCCTCAATTTAAGCTCAACTAAATATCCAGATAAAAACATCAAAAAAATATTTCTTTTATTTCACTATAATGTATACTAAGTTATACAGAATAGTAATGATAATTAATAGCTGATGACAATTTTAATGAGAGTCATTAAATGTGTATGCGATATAAGTTATATTATATTTTTAAAGTTTTTAAAATTGCATGAAATTTCTTAGAAATTTTATTTATTGAAAGCATCTAATTATTTAGTAGCCGAAATTCATTTTTTTTGGTGAGTAATTTTTGAAAGTTGACTCACTAATTTCATAAATATTCTTTATGATCTCATTTTGTAGCGGCGAGAAAAACAGATAGCAGTAAATTATTAAAAGCATTGACATATTTATCACATACAGCGCCACCTATTTTACACAAAGAAACAGCACTTGACAGACATATGATCACATTATCCCTCTTAACTTAGTTCTAAACAAAAAAAATAATCCAACAAAAAACCTTTTTCAACCCAAAGATTCACACTGAAAAAATTATCAGTATTAAAACACTTCATAATTTTAATAATACTAACAAATGTATTGTATTGCACTTGTACAGTCGACCCATAACACTCAGCTGCTTAAAAATACGAGTTTGGTTTCTACAATACAATTAAAAAATTGGATTCACCAGACTGATCACTGGAATTAAATATTGTGTACTGGAACTTGGATACATTGTGCACTCTTAATCCCTTGCATTTGACAGGGCCCGGGCTTCTATGGTTACTTCTACCCCTCGGGTGCACCAGTTACACATTGAATTTTTTTTTTCAAAACAAATGTTTGATTTAGATGTTACTTATAATTTCTAAAAAACCCGCAAATATAAATAGAAATTCTTATCAGCGGCGTTTTTAAGACATGGCAAATACGGCCTAACATGGTATGTGATTGTGGTACAGTATAACTAAATCGGCGTAAAACCTAACTTTGAGCCACTATTACATGTTAAATATGACTTTCAAATAACACTAAAAAGGATGGTTAACTATAATAATGACTCATTCGTTTAAGATGTATACACTGGAGTACTGCATCCCGTTTGTTTTTGAGACGCTAAATTTGAAGTACCGGTATGCGACTTATAAAACATTTAGGAAGGATAATTATGCAACTTGTTAAGACCAGCATGACCAAATTGCAAAGTTTAAATTCGTGCTCAAAAGTAATATGGTTATAAAGAATTGTGGTAATAAGTAATAAATTCCATTTCTCGAATCGATACAATCGAAATAATATTGGAGATCGTCTTGTTCATTAATTCCTAATTATACACAAGTCTTGACCAGGTTATTTTATACCGTATTTCTGTAACATTTACTCAGTGCTGTACGGTATATTAGCCACATTGGCAATGACAAATATTACCTTTAAATTGATCTGGCTAGCTAAATTACCGCCATACACAACAAAAAACTTTTCGCTTTTTTTCTCTATTAATTTTTAACTACGGTAATAAACTTTGATAGTAAAACTGCTGCAGTGACAGTTCAATTAATATTCACGCTTGTCATCACCTTTAAATATTACATTTCATTCTTTGTCTACAGTATATTAACGCTATAAGAACCATTTTTTCTTTCTTTTTTCCAATGATTTTCACCAGACATACTATAAAAACCAACTATTCAAACTTCACGCTTACTAAATAACTTTATAGTTGGATGATTATATGTTTGTTTGTATAAAAATGTAAATCAACTTCAAAGTTACAACAATACTTGTATTCTTAATCTCGAAATAAGTCAGCAATATAATACCATTAAAACAGCTAAAATTTATAAAGTCATTAAGACTAACCTTAGAATGATGATGATGGCATGGGTCTTGAGTTACAGCAGTTCCTTGATATTTATTTGTACAGTATTTTGTTAATTGCAGTTGTAATAAAGGTTGTAAAAGCTATCACAAAAAAATATTGCTTTGAAATTGGAACAGGTCTTATGAACAGCTGATTGACTTGCGAATTGTGAGAACTACTTTGTTCACCGGCTATCTTCACGATATATTATGATACTTTGGCGCCCACGCCGAATTGATTACGCCGTTTTTGCAGCGCGCCAGCGTTACTATATTAATAGTATTCGGCTTCCAAATCTTATCAACAGAGGCATAACTGAGGTAAAACACTTGACGTTTCTTGTAGCTCAATATGGCGGTACATTACGATTGAAACGCATGCGTATTGCAATAAAAATGTTTTTTGCAAATAAAACGCATGTACTTTGCAAGTGAAACGCATGCGCAGTTAAAACATTTGCATTATAAAAACGTTTTGACATGCACGCATCTTGGTGAACTTCAGACAACAGCAATTTACTATTAAGAAACCACTTGGGTTTACTATCGATCTTTACGAGAGTACTACGTTCATCAATCGTTGATGTTTTTTACTGTGTTTATCTGTTCAGTAATATTCTGTCTTAGTGTTTGTAAATTAATTTAGTCTGGTAAAATGTCGTTAGCTGATGAACTTTTAGCTGATTTAGAAGATGCAGGGGACATTGAAGACGAACAATTATCGGCTCAAGTTGGAATGCCAATTGAAGTTGAAGATGTTTGTATGGAAACGGATAACAATTCAATTAGGCAAATAGCTAAACTGAGAAATTGCGAACAGGTAAGCGATGATGTTGAAAATACATTACATAAAATATCATTGAGTTTTATTTATTGATAGCTAGCAAATGTAATGGAGAAAATTGAATACTACCATCGACAAAAGGAATCGAAAACAGGTACGGTAACACATGGCAAGACAAATGTCATTAAAAATGGTTATAGAATGTTATATAAATGGTTACATTTGGCTTTGTTTTTTTTTAGTATTTGGTCCTGTGGAATCAGATCCTGAATATCAGTTAATTGTTGATGGAAATAATTTAGCTGCTGAGGTGGACAATGAAATTAGTAAGCATACTTACTCATTACGTGCTACAATAAAATTGACGAATAGGGTTTTAATTAATATTTCATTTGCAGATATAATTCATAAATTTGTTCGGGATAAATACTCCAAACGTTTTCCAGAATTGGAATCTTTAGTTCCTGCTGCTTTAGAGTATGTAGCTGTAGTGAAAGAACTTGGTAATGACTTGGACAGAGCTAAAAGTAACGAAAGGTTGCAGCAAATTATTACTGCGGCTACCATTATGGTGGTCAGTGTCACTGCATCAACTACACAAGGGTAAAATAAATTTGCACAATGTCTAATTAAATAACTTCAGTAGATAGTTTTAATGGTTTTTTTTACAGCCAAACATTAACGGCCGATGAGCTAGAACGAATAGAAGAAGCTTGCACTATGGCTTTAGAATTGGACGCTATTAAGTTAAAAATTTACAATTACGTCGAATCTAGAATGTCATTTATTGCACCGAATTTGTCAGTGATTGTCGGAGCATCGACCGCCACCAAACTGATGGGTTTGTTATTAAAATTATTGAAATTGTTTAAATAAACTTTTTAATTTGAAAATTTAAATGATTAGGTATTGCTGGTGGGTTGACCAATTTGGCAAAAATGCCATCCTGTAATTTACTAGTTTTGGGCGCCCAGAAGAGGACACTTTCAGGATTTTCTTCAACAGCAACTCTACCGCATACTGGAGTTGTTTATTACTGTTCCATTGTTCAAGGAACACCGCCAGTAATTATTAGTTTTTTTTAAAAAAGAAATTTGTGATTGATGGCATAAAATCATAATGTATGTTGTTGTTTGTACAGGATTTGAGAAGAAAAGCAGCACGTTTAGTTTCAGCCAAATGCACATTAGCTGCAAGAGTTGACAGTTTTCATGAAAGTACAGATGGGTCAGCTGGTCAAGCCTTTCGAGAAGAAATTGAAAGAAAGTTGGATAAATTACAAGAACCACCACCAGTTAAACAAGTCAAACCACTTCCAGCGCCAATTGATCAACAAAGAAAAAAACGAGGAGGAAAGCGGCAAGTCTCAAAATGTTTTGAGAAACACTAAACACAATAAAAATTTATTTTGTATTTCTGCAGAGTTCGCAAAATGAAAGAGCGTTATGGAATGACAGACTTAAGGAAACAGGCTAACCGAATGAATTTCGCCGAAATTGAAGAAGATGCTTATCAAGACGATTTAGGATTTAGTTTAGGACAGATTGGAAAGTCTGGAACTGGTAGAATAAGACGAGCACAAATTGATGAAAGGACCAAAGTTCGCATATCGAAAACATTACAAGTTAGTTATCAAATTATCATTTTCAAATGTATTTTAATAAAAAAAAACTTTAATTTCAGAAAAACCTCCAGAAACAACAAGTATTTGGTGGTGCATCGACTGTGAGAAAACAAATTTCAGGTGTAGCATCAAGCGTTGCTTTTACACCATTACAGGTAAAGTTTTAAATATCACTTTCAAAGTTAAATGACTGAATATTAAGCGTATTTGTACTTTAGGGATTAGAAATCGTCAATCCACAAGCGGCTGAGATTAAAGTTGCAGCAGCAAACGCGAAATACTTTTCAAATACCGCTGGATTTTTTAAGGTAGCGCCAGAAACCAAGTAGCAATATCAGTGTTGAACTCGTAACGCACTTTGAATTACATCTCGACATATTGATTGTATATTAAATAAAAATAGTAAAAGTTTCTTGTTATGCTTGTTGACACTTTTAAACAAGTTATATCAATTAACTATCGCATAATTAAATTTCTGGCAATAAATTTTTGCCCATGCTCGTGATCTAGTTCCATTAAATAAACGCTTAAAAAAGACAAATAAGGTCACATCAAATGATGAAAATTGTATTACTGTATTATTAATAATGTCACCCGTTTTTATTTTTTGCTACTTGTGCTGTTATTTGAAAGTTTAAATAACGATGAATTTAGTTCACTGCTGCTATCAGATGTATCTGAGAGAATCTCCATTTTAACTCTAGTCGTCTTTTTTGGCTTTGTGCGTTCAGTTTTCTTTTTACTAGTTCTCGATGACGAGTACGTTTTCCTGCTTCTCGTCGACGATGACTTTTCTCGTTTTCGTTTCTGACCACGTTTAGAATCCTTTGTCTCATCGTCATTTAATTTGATAATTTCAGTTTTAATTAGGATTGAATTTCCATTCGCAGCATCTAAAGGCGGTAGTGTTCCGACGTTGTTAGTAGTATCTTTAGTTAGTGCGGAAGATAAGGGGTTCCTAACAGAAGAGGCAAGCATTCGATGAAAATTCTTACAACCATTTAAACTGCTCATAGCCCCATTTTTATTCAGCAGATTACTAGCGTTAAGTTTATTTAATTTCACCGTTACCGATCCTAGCCTTTTAAACATTTCATCAGCTAGTTGTGGAGCAATAACCGTTGGTGGAAACGTTTGTTCATTATCTGACTCTTCCCGAGAATCTCGGACTGGTTCCCCTGCTTCATTTGGTGCTGAGCACGTGTCATTTGTTTTTGATAGTTGACGCACCATCGATTTTAATTCATCAATTTCAGTCTTCATTTCTGACTTTAAATCGTCCATGGATTTTGTCAACTGATTTACAGAGTTTCTGATCGATTCACTTGTGTCTGTGAAGCATTCGGCTAATAACAATTGACCACTGATGAGATTATAGATACTTCCAGTTAACTGACGAAATTCTGCATTTCCATTTTCATGAGAACATTCAGCCATTCTAAAATAAAATAATAACTTTATTGAGCTAACAATTATTATCTTTCATTTATATTCCAAATACTTACTTAATGTCACTTATTATTATAGGCCTCACAACTCAATAAATAGTAGAGCTAAATCGTTCTGAGTTTAGGTGAAATTCACAAATTTACAGTAATAGAAAACTTTGTTTTTAACCAAATTAATTTAGTTTCAAGATGCGTTTCCCAAATGAATGTAAAACTCTCGAAATGGTCAACGAAATCTTTCCAAAACGTTAGAACCCGCTAAATCGTTAATAACAACTGCTAAATCGTTATAACCTCAAAATTCAAACCAAATCTAAATATGCCAACCAAGTCGATTATTAAATATCGAATCGGGCATAATCGATCTACGATTCTACAGTACAGTATAAGAGAAAATACTTGGCTGTAAATTAGCTGTGGTTTAATTTATTTTACTTAAATAAAAAAAATAAGATTCGTGAAATTACTTAATTACTGTTAGTTATTGCCATCTTTAACTATTCATAAGAATTGTGTAACATTAAGATGTAATAAATGGTGTAATATATCAACTCAAATACTTTAGAAACTTATTTATTATTTCTAGTTTTATGATCATTAGAATAATCGAAATCCTACAAATACAAGTACATCTCTTCATTTCTTTGCTTTCGTTATAAACATATGGACACATTAATAAGATAATGAAACTACATAACAAAAAGCAAAATTATAAGATTCGAAATTTTTTGTCTTTTTTTTATTTCAATGTAAATCTTCAGTCACGGGTTGGTCAACAGAACTTTCATTTCCAGTTGTGACAATTTCAGTTTCTTCGTTTTCAAGGTCGTCATGTTCTTCCGCAGGTGGTTGCTCATCTGTTGGACTATTCAAGCAACTGTCTGTATGACTTTCCCCAATATTATCTTTCTCTATACCATCCACAGAAAGCGATTGATTGCCCACCAACTGAGAAGTTGGACTTGGACTAGAAGATGAACTTGGACTTTCTTTCTGAGGACTATTGCGTTGTATGCTAAATCGACGCATTCCCGGGCGATAAATTTCCATTGACGGACGATCCTAAATAATCCAACAAAAAATCAACGTACAGAATTTATTGTCAAATAAAAGTTGTAGGGATTTCAAACTAAATAAACATTTTGTTAAGTCGATTCGACCTTTTCCTCTTAAATTGCAAATGCAGTATATCTGTACTTGCAATTTATCATACCTTGGCATGAGTTAAATTATAAACATCTAATCCAAACTGGGCCACCAACGATTTTGAAATCGTTTACCTTATTTCGAATCCTTCGTTCAGCTTTTGTCTCGTGTGAGGAACGACTCGAATTAAATTTTTTCTTTTTCTCATGACTTTCATGCCGAACTTCTTTAAAGTCAGACACTCTTTCAGGCTCTACATTTTCCGTTTCTATTTCGTCTTTCTGCACTAAATCATCGTTCGATTTTGCTTCACTTTTAGAAACATCCGATTTAGTTTCTTGCTTGTTGAAATCATTTGAACGATCTTCAGAACAGTCAAACGTGACTCGTGACTCCTTTGACCGCGCAATTGATTCACGAGTTCTTTCATAACTTTTACCGCTTTTACCCGCAGGTTTCTTAGTTGCACTAACGGCAGGGGAACCACTGTAACTCTTTTTGACTGTGCTGTGCTCTTCCGCATCTCTATCCTTTTTATAATCAGTTGTAGATTTTGCAGGATGACTTCCATCATTTTTTCTACCAAATCGTTCTTTCTCTTTGTCTTTTCGGTCTTTGTATTTATCTTTAGACTTTGACTTAGAATCAAACGAAAAACGTTCCCGTTCTCCACTGTAAGAAGTACGAGAAGGTTTGTCCCCACTGGTCACACGCACTTTCGGTCTTATTTCACTGCTGTCTTTCTGAAACGAATGCTTTGACTCTGATGCATCAGCATCTTTTGCCTTTTCTTTTTCTCTTTCAGGATTCTTCAATAACTTTACAAATAAAATTAACATAAGTTAAAACGTATAATCCGGTATTTCATTATATTACCTTAACAGGTGCTTCTTTATTTGATTTTGTTGCACCGGTGTTTGATTTTTCACCGTCGCTTTCATTACCAACTTTTTCTCTTTGCCTTTCTCGTTCTTTTTCCTTTTCAAGTTTTCTTCTTCGACGCTCTTCTTCTTTCATTCGTTTCTTTTCCAAGTCTCGCTTTCGGCGTTCTTCACGTTTCTCTTCACGAATTCGCTATTATAAAGTATGATGTCAATATATTTGCTACATTTCTTTCATTCATAATTCAATATATCTCACCTGTTTTTCAACTCTTCTCTGTTTCAAATATTCAATTAATGGGGTAATACCTTGCGATTCACCATTATTGGCTAAAAGAGAAATGTTCGTTTTCAATTATGATTGAATCCCTATAAATAACTATTGATGCGACAGTACCTCTCAATTCTCGCTCTCTGTTTTCGATTTCTTCCAAATAAAATTCTGCTGATGGTAAACTAACTTCTTCAGGTTTGTTCCAAGTTTCAATAAACTTAATATAATCAGGATCTGTCGTTAAAATAAAGATCTAGCATTAAAATCACTCTTAACAGTATAATTTTAAAAGTAATATATGATATTTATTAAAGTAATTACAAACCTTGTTCAATAGTGCCGCATTTTGAATCCTTTTTCTGCTTCTTTTTTGGCACTTTCTGAAATGGAGCAAACTCAACGACAGCTGGGTATTCGTTACCTAAAACAATCAAAAATTAATACTGTTTTCATTTTTTACATGTAAAAGTCGTTACCTTTACTATCAACAAATACATAGCCATCAAATTTATCTTTGAACAGAAAAACATCTTGATAATTCACGAAATTAATATAGGCTCTTGCAAACGCAGATTGTCCAAGACTGTAATATAATACAAGCACAATTATATAGTTTTTTGAATAATGACAAACCAATTAATTTAAAACAAACCTCATATCTGCTTTCACAAAATACATATAATCATGTTCTGGTACAGGTGATATTTGCTCCAACAATGTATCTTTCGTCATGCTCGGTGGTAAACGACGAATAACCACCTTTTAAAAAAATCGATTAACAATATATTCAAACAATTTCTAATAAAAAGAAACTGGTGATTATTTAATATTTACCTTTGTTTGTGGTGCTTGCTTTTCTCGTTTATCAAATTTGTTCTTTGCTGCTTGTTCGTTTGCTTGTGAATCTTTTTTTGACTCCTGCAATACGGCGGTGTCTTTTCCTTCCTCTTGAGTCATTTTAATTATATATTTTTATTATCTTTGAATATACCAGTTATAAACACCGATCTTAAATTTAACAAAATGGCATGGATATCATCGAGAGGTACTGTAATGCAATATATACCAATCGTAAATAGGCTTCTGGAATCTAACCACGCTCTGCAATTTCACTACACCAAATCTACTGTACAGTATAATTATGTACAGTCAAATACGGTACTATAGAAGTACTTCTATAGTATTTGGTACAGTATACTCTTTCTACAGTACGTCACGTGTTGAAATTTCATTTATAAATCTTCCTGATTTAAGCGTAACCGCTGATCTATTTTTATGTCATACATGTGCTGCCACGCAGTAGTGGGTGATAACTTTTCATGAAATTCTTTCTGATTTAAGCGTTACTGCTGATCGCTATTTCTTTTGATTGAAATTTGTTTTTTAAATCTTCCTGATTTAAGCGCCACTGCTGATCGCTATACATTGCCGTAATGTGTTGCTATGTAGAGATAGCTGCAAGAAATTAAACTGTGATTTTTGCTGGATGAGATGGAGAACGTTACTCTTCTAATACCGGTAATTATAATTAGATTCTATTGAAATCTCATTTGATTATCTTTAACTTTAAATATAATTGGATAAATTAACTTAAAAGAAGACCCATCTAAATTAAGAAAAACATTTACCAATTTGAGTCATACAGTTTTATACATTCGTTGGTTTATTTTTGGGATCAGCTGATTTTGGAACTTCTTTGGCATTATTTTTATTGCTTATCCATTTTAATTACTTATTGTCATTTCTTGCTTATCCATTTTAACTATTTATGGCCAATTCTTGCTTCATTTTTATTTGAACTCAATTCATTCATTACCGGTAATTGTTTTGCACGAAAATGTCGTTTTGGGGGTCTTTATATACCTGTACTGACTGGTTACTGTAATTCCGGCGTTGTAACTACCCAAGTAAGGTAAATAACGGCACAACCGAAGCCATACCCCAAATAAAAACATGTGAAACAAATAACTGGAGAGATTATTCCACAAAATCCTAAAATGAACAAAACCAGTCCAAGAACGACAGCAAATAGAAGCATAATAACGGTCACGCCGCTGCGATCTTTTTTATATACCGGTACCAAAAAAATAGAAAAACCTTGGTAACTAATGTATTGTCCATAAATAATTTAAATACTGTACATGTATTGCATTGATTAACATTTCTCTCGTGTTGAACTTCTGGTGCTTCTAAGTGAACATTAGTTTGGTGTATGTCTGACAAATGTGTTTTTGAATCCAATCGTCGAAATGAAATTAACTCTACATTCAGTGCATCATTTAAAAACAAACTTGAATTGGTTTCCTGCAATAAATTTATGGCTACAAATTACAATAATTAATACCTCAACTCATTTTACAACTTACCATTATTTTTCACAAATCTTTACTTCAAATCAAAAATGCAAATATCCGTATTGTTTCAAATCAAAATATTCTTTAACCATACCCATTTTTTTGAAAAAAAATTAATATTCTAGAATTGAAAATAAAATTCTACAAGTTCAAATTTTAAATTAAAGCTAATAAAAGAATGCAATTATAAATACTAGGGGCCCGGTGGCGCTACGCTACCATTTATTTGGCTTTAATGACTACTGTATATGTTTAGTGCAAGTGTGACAAACGTTTTGTCAAATGTATGATTTGTATTAGCTTTTTTTATGCAGTTTTCACTGTTGCATATCTATATACTGTATATCCATCCGATCGCTATTAAACTTTAGGAAGTTATTGAATACACTCACAGGAAGGTTTCTATGAACACACAAAATATTTAAGTGTCATTATAATATTATTAAAATTAAGTTTTTAATTAAAAATAGCACTTGCAAGACTAAGTTTAATAAAAGCTTAGCTCCATTTTTTTGAATTAACGATAAAACTAACAGAACATAATGTGCCTAATTTAGATGGGACGCGTTATTGTAAATCACAGATGGAGCGTGTGACAGCCAAGTCTCCAAACCTAAGTCTCTTCGTCGCAACTAAGTCGCAAAC
Source organism: Helicorthomorpha holstii (assembly GCA_013389785.1). NCBI lineage: Eukaryota > Metazoa > Arthropoda > Diplopoda > Polydesmida > Paradoxosomatidae > Helicorthomorpha > Helicorthomorpha holstii. Next base: position 12,472,695 of record JAAFCF010006680.1, on the reverse strand, counting down.
CTAAGTGACTTAGGTTAAGACACTTACGTTAAAAAAGTTGGTTTAAAATGGTTGGGATAAAAAAGTTCAGTTTAAAAAATGGGGTTAATAAGGATGGGTTAAAAAGTTGAATTAGGTTAGGTTGAATTAGGCTAGGTTAAAAAAAATTGGGTTAGGTTGGGTTAAAAAAGTTGGGTTACGTTGGGTTAAAAAGTTGGGTTACGTTGGGTAAAAAAAGTTAGGTTAGGTTGGGTGAAAAATGTTGGGCTAGATTAGGTTAAAAAAATTGGATTAGGTTGGGTTAAAAAGTTAGGTTAGGTTGGGTTAAAAAAGTTGGGTTTAGTTGGGTTAAAAAAGTTGGGTTTAGTTGGGTTAAAAAAGTTGGGTTTAGTTGGGTTAAAAAAATTTAGTTAAGTTGGGTTAAAAAAGTTGAGTTTAGTTGGGTTAAAAAAGTTGGGTTTAGTTGGGTTAAAAAGTTGGGTTAAAAAAGATGGGTTTGGTTGGGTTAAGTTGGATTAAAAAAGTTGGGTTTAAAAAATTGGGTTAGGTTGGGTTAAAAAAGTTGGGTCAGGTTGGGTTAAAAATATTGGGTTAAATTGGGTTAAAAACATTGGGTTAGGATGAGTTAAAAAAGTTGCATTAGGTTGGGTTAGGTTGGATTAAAAAAGTTAAATTAGGTTGGGGTAAAAAGTTGGATTAGGTTGGGTGAAAAATGTTAGGCTAGATTAGATTAAAAAAGTTGGATTAGGTTGGGTTAAAAAGTTGGATTAGGTTGGGTTAAAAAGTTGGATTAGGTTGGGTGAAAAATGTTAGGCTAGATTAGATTAAAAAAGTTGGATTAGGTTGGGTTAAAAAGTTGGATTAGGTTGGGTTAAAAAGTTGGATTAGGTTGGGTGAAAAATGTTAGGCTAGATTAGATTAAAAAAATTGGATTAGGTTGGGTTAAAAAGTTGGGTTAGGTTGGGTTAAAAAAGTTGGGTTTAGTTGGGTTAAAAACGTTGGGTTTAATTGGGTTAAAAAAGTTGGGTTAAAAAGTTGGGTTTAGTTGATTTAAAAAAGTTGGGTTTAGTTGAATTAAAAAAGTTTGGTTTAGTTGGGTGAAAAAGTTGGGTTTAGTTGGGTGAAAAAAGTTGGGTTAAGTTGGGTTTAAAAAGTTTGGTTAGGTTGGGTTAAAAACCATGGGTTAGGTTGGGTTAAAAAAGTTTGGTTAGGTTGGGTTAAAAAAGTTAGGTTAGGTTAAGAAAGTTGGGTAAGGTTTGGTTATAAAAGTTGGGTTAGGTGGGGTTGGGTTAGGTTAAGTTAATAAGGTTGGGCTAGGTTGGGTTAAGAA